>OU015490.1:210161442-210326442 GCA_907164885.2 Dolomedes plantarius | reverse complement strand
ATGTTCCGAGGATGGCTACTTGGTTTCCTTGGTAACGCAGATGCACTTTGAAATTATTGAACCCATCGCAGGATTGTTTTTCAAACAGGATTTGCATCAAATGCACAAGCTGCCGCTGCACAAGCTACCGTCGACGGAAAATTTACCGATTGCTTTTTTCCGCCAGTGTGCAAGCTCCAATTGACATCTGTGGTCTACTGTTGGAACGACGTCCGTCGGATTTTTTCCACCACGGATAAAAACGCCGTGTGCGCAATGGGCCTTACCCCAACCACTCCCTTACCAGTGATCTTCAGAATGCGAGAATCTGTTCTGCCGCACCCTGCATGTAGATTCTGTTGAAGTACGAAACGTTTTGAAATTACGAAACTATTCTGATTGAATAAAAAATACGGATAAGGAGGTTTATCATTTTTATTTATTTTATTATTTCAGGAAATATTTTGCAAATTAAATATAAATCATTATATAAGTACCCAGTAAACTTAAAACTCACTGATCTTTCAACAGAAATGAAACCGCTGTTAAATTTCATTTTTAATGAACCCATGCGTCTAAATCAATATTTGAAAGTAAAAGTATACAATAATAACTATTTTATTTGTGAGGAATTTAAATGTTATTTTTCGATTACTATACGTCGGTAGTATTGGATGCAAATGTTAGCAAATATTTGAAAATTATCTTTAATACGTTGTGTCTTATTTTTCGTTTACAGGAAATTACATGTTAATATCCCATTAGAGGAAAACAGCTAGGTTGATTGAATAGAGAATATTTCGGAGATGTTTATTTACTCTGAAAGATACATTTATTTCCGATGTAGATAAATAACACGCTTTTGCAACGAGATACATGATTAAAAATTTACTCAATTTGCAATAGTATCTTGAAAACGCTTTCTGTAACAAATTTACCTAAATTACTTACTTTATAATGTAAACAAAAATATAATACTTCAAAACATTATTCTCTTTCTTGAATTAGAATGATACAAATATTATTTAACAGCTTTTTTTTATATATTTCTAATAAAAACTTAATATGCGTACCCAGCACACGGTATTTAGGTTTTAAAAGCTAATGTCAGGGTAAATTTATTTTTCTCTGAATTAATGACAGTCAAAGGTTTACTTACACTAACATCTTTATTTTTAAGATAACTTGTGTTAAAACATAAATTACAAACCCTTTGAAACTCATTCGGTTCCTATCACTTGCTTAAATAAATCGATATATATATATATATATATATATATATATATATATATATCTTATACTTACAAGCTCCAAATAAATTCCTAGGGTGTCTTACCGTTATAAGCATACGCCATTGTTGAGTAAATGATTAAAAAAAGGGGCACTCACGATCCTATTTAAGCATTATTGTACTCGACTAGTTGCCCTGCTAAGTCTGCTTTTTCCCTCTGTCTACGCTGAACTAACATTTAAAGCCAAAGGGTAAGAACTCAAAAGCTAACAACTGAAGTTATGGTAATATGGAAGTGGGGCCAGGGCAGTCAAAGTCGGTAGAACTAATTCGCCTCCGTTATTTTAAGCTTTAATTAGCCAATAGAAGATCTTATTTGTTGGCGCGGTGGCCCAGTTGGCAAGAGCAGCGGGCCAGTGATCTAAACGTCCCTGGTTCGATGCTCATCGCTGCAAATCTACTGTCGTGTTCACTAATGGGGGCAGGGGCACATAAAATAGGGCGTGGCTACAATATCCTCCAAGTTCTCAAATTTACATCTGGAGGTGCGAGGTCATGTGTTCCGGTCTCGTCACTTGACTCGGCTCAAAATTAAGGGACTGGTCATTTAGCCAAGTCAGAATCCGAACCTTGTGGTCCTAATTCAAAACAGGAGCCGCACCTTCATCACCCATAGCTTTCGGGACTCAAATGTTGCTGTCGGTCTAATGTCGCATCTGATGTTGCTGTCGGTCAAGTGGCATAAGCAACACAACAGATCTTATTTGAACGTTTGTCAGCTTAGTGAAAGAAATAGGCAACTCGATTCTTCAAGTTCTTGAAGATCTCAAATGTCTACTTCTTGCAGTGAGAAAATACTCTTCGCTCTGTTTGTCTGATTATTACACTAGCCAACATATGGCATTAGGTTAGCAGCAAAGTGATTTGTCTAGTTATTTAATTCATTCTTATGTAATTTTGCTAGAAATAGCCTTATACCTCAAAAAATTTTTTGGTAGTTGCCTAGTTCTTGCACTCAGGTGACGGTATGATCTCTGTCTTTATTTAAAATAACTGTCATCTTTGTAGAATGACTTTAAAAAAATGTAATTGAGAAAGAAATCCATAAAGACCATTTTTGGTACAACAAAAAAAAAAATCTAAGACCACACAATAATCTTGTATTACTTTGACCATATATATATTTCCGAAACAGGAAAATGAAACCAGTAAAGTTAATGCTTCAACAACTACCGAAAATTTCTTTAATCAATGAAATAGATCGCCGTGAGCGAAATATATAGCGTACAAGACAAGACCACAGAGTTTTTGTATACAAAAATCGTATAAAACGCAGATCATTACATTCAGAACATTTAGCTAACCAGAACAGCAGCAAAAACTCAATATTTTCATCTTTCTTAACTACAACGTAAAAAAATTATCCTCTAAGTAGTGATTCCCAACGAGCCACGATATTGTTTTGTGGATAAGCAAAAAATATTAGTAACTCCCTCTTAACATAAATAATAAGTTGACAAAAACATCTGTTTATATCAACTTATATACTAAAAGTTGATACTACTTAAGTCTCATGTATCAATCGTAAGTCGTATCAATCGTAGTGTCAATCGGAAGTCTCACATTAATAAAACAAAACTATTCTTAGCGATTTCCATGGTAATCCTTTAGTGTAGTACTATAGTGAATTCCATGGCTATATTTGAACTTGTATTAATATATTCTGTTCTGGTATTTGTTACTTATATCTTTCAATAAATAAACAAATCAGCAATGGGGTGAGTATATATGTGAATTTAAATTTGTTATAAACCTGTTATAAATTCCGCCTTGATTTAATATTGAAAACAATTAACGAAACTAAAAGTCCTACAAGGGTGTCCTGACTTTCTAATTTCATTTTCTAGGGTTCATTAAACTTATAAAGGTTGAGAATATCTGTCCTCTATATTTTCCACTTTCTATTTCCCAGAGTGTAACAAGGTAGAATTGCTATGTATCATATGATTTCTGTTTTCCATAATAAAGATAAATTTAATTAATACTTTTGCTCGTTGTTATTCGAATATGATCCTTTCTAATAGCTCTTGAGAAATAACAAATATGAAAGGATAATAAAATATGCGATGGCATTAACAAAATCTAAATTTTGTGATATCTCTTTCATTAGTGTTGTATTGCTTTCATACTTAATTAATGACTAACGTAAATAAGTGACTTATGGCTCCACTTATTACAGCATAATGAAAAATTTAATATATTCTCATACGTGTTCTAATAAATTATCAAATATTTCAGTACTTCCATACATTTCAAAATTAAATCCTCAATACATATGACTCATTGAATACATGTGTTAATATTAATACTCGTAGATATCTTATTAATAATTTGCCTTTAAACATTTTATTATTATTTAAATTATAATTAGTAGATCTCAGAAAATTTTACTTCTATATAATTAAAACATTTTGATCTATATAGCAAATCTAATATATAAAAATGAATGTTTGTATCTCTGTAATTGTATAGAAATCCACAGTTTAGGAGCAACGATCGTGAAATTTTACATACAGGCGTCTTTAAAAACAGCCGAGGGTCTGAAGAACTTCAAAAATCGAAATTAATTACCGTTGATTTTTAATTAATAAAAAACCAACAATTTGTAAGCTGTTACACTTTGTGGAATCACCGCTCTGAATATGGCGTCCACGTTAGGGTTAGCAAACAGCGAGCAAAAGATAAAAATAAATAAAATCAAAAAGTTTCAAGTTATATATTAAACCAGAATAATAAATGAAATTATAATCTTTCAAGTCAGATTTTATACTCTAAAATAAATCGGATCCAACGGCATATTGACACTCTCACACGCGATGGAAAATTCGAATCAACCACGCTAAGTGTCACGATCTTTTTTAATCGCTACTGCAATCCTCCTAGCTTATGTCTGTGTCTATTGAAGAGTTAAAGACTAAGCTTCTATCCTGCTAACTTATTTCTCACTTAAAACTCCTCTTACTCCATAAATGTATGTATATCCACCAACCCATAGCAACTTTCCAAAAAACTCATTACGTATATTTTTTACTTTACTCAACAGTGTTGTGCATAATCGTGGCGTAGTAGTTAAAGCGGTTCATTGGTACCCCGTAAGTTCGGGTTCGAGTATGGGATCGTGCAAATTTTGTAAACCTGTATTTTCAGCTTTTTTATGAAGGCTTTTTTATTTCAGCTTTTATTTTATTATTTTTTTAATTATTATCTTTATTTTTTAAATTATTATTATTATTTTATTTTATTTTTTAAAATTATTTTTATTTTATTTTTTTTCAGCTTTTTTATGATGAAAGACCGAATATAGCTGAAATCTGAGGAGTTTATTATACATTTATATATTTTTAATAGGTTTTCATATTATTAATGTGTATAACATTTCGTATGCTTTTTTTTCTATGTTATTTATACTGTGTTTAGTTTTTTAATGTATTTTGGTAGGTTTATTATAAATTTATATATTTTATGTTTTACTTTCCAGAATTTTTTGCTCCAATGATAAAGGCTAAATCTTTTCTATGTTATTTATACTGTGTTTAGTTTTAAAATTGATTTTGGGTAACAAACATTCATCAATAATTTATTTCTGGGCATTGTATTGCTAACAATTAGGATAACCAAGAATTTTTGAAGGATGCGATTCTCGATTCACAAATGAGCAATAGATGGCGCCACTATTTTAAACTTTTAGTATTCCATAAACCAACGCCTTTTAAACGTTCGTTTAGGAGGTGTTCCTAAACGAACGGTACATTCAAATTAAATACAATGTCAGTGTATGCAATTAATGCCAATATATTATATATATAATATATATATAAATACGACGATCAATGTATACGATTGATGTAAAAAAACAAAAATATATTAATAAAAAAATCGTAAGGGATATTTTTATAGACAAAATAATGTAGAAGAAAATATTCAAATTAAATCTCATAGGACATACTAAAGAATATAGTACAGTTAATGTAGTACAGTTTGAGGAACATATCTTTTACATTATTTTAATATTTTTTTTAATAATGTCCAATCGTCTGCCGCATTATCAAAAAAAGTCTCCGAACTATTATTTATTGACAATCCAGAGAAACGCAAAATATTTTTCGATAACTTTTTTTACATCGTACAGTCTGCTGACAGATTTATCTAACAAAGGCTTTAAGGCAATCGGCACAGTGCGAGATTCCAGAAGGGGACAATGTTCTCTTAAAACAGCAAAAGAAATATCGAAATTTCAACGTGGAGAGTTTGATTACCGATGCGATGGAGAAGTTTATATGTGCCATTGGAACGATAGTTTTGTTGTAACTATTACATCAAATTTTATCACTCACGAACCATTAGGAAGAGCAAAAAGATATGTCCGAGCTAAAATAAAAGTTGATTTTCCTTAACCTTACATTATAAAATTATATAATAAAGGAATGTGTGGAGTACACCTGTTGGACCGACTTCCTGGAAGTTATCGACCAAAGTTACGCAGCAAAATATGGTACTTTATTCCTTGATCATAGTGTGGCATGTAAAAGGTTAAATTCTAAAAATTAATCTTTAAAAATTCACCAAAAATTATAAAATAGGTAAAGATTCGAAAAAGATTTCATATTAAAGGAATATTATTCTTTTCGTGATTATTATTCTTTAAAGGATTATTATTCTTTAAAGGATTATTATTCTTTTTCGTGATATAAATTTTATAACCCTCAATTATTATTTTAAATGCAAACTTTTAAAAAGTTACTAAAACAACTCAAAAATTTAATTTTAAAAAAATCTAAGAATTTTTCAAAAATCTTTCTTAGTGCACTCCTACACTATAAGAAGAATCGCCATGCAAAATTTCAGCCCTTTTATTTCCCGCGGTTTGGTCTGTACGTTGTATGTCTGTCAGTCAATTAGTCAGTCAGTCAGTTAGTTACGGAACTGTTATATATATATATATATATATATATATATTACTATCTTATATCGTAACGTTAACTTCATGCGCACGCATTATTTTCCTATGCTTTTTTATTATTATCTTTATAATAGCGTAATTTTCATATGATTTAAACAACAATAATTTTTAACTGGCATTCAATTCGCTGTTAAAACTTTATATTTACACCCTATTTAAAAGAAGTAGGATGTAAATTTTCAAAGAGGCTGTTTCAACACCCAACTTCAAAGAAGTAGGGTGTAAATTGTAGGGTAGAAAGTTGGTAAAATCAAAACTTTGCGCAATGTATTTAATTTCTCGATTAAAAGTAGTTTTTCTAAAAATTAATTTATTTCGCTTGAAAAGCTAAATATTTTATGCACGCGGTTTATATTATTATTACTATTTTTATATCATAAAGTTAAACTTCATACGCGAGCATTATTTTCATATGCTTTTTTATTATTATCTTTAATAACAACTATCGTTTTTATTCATATTATGTTGGTTTTTTATTAATTAAAAATTAAGGGTAATTAATTTCGATTCCGGAAGTTCTTATTATCTTATTTTCATATGCTTTTCATTTACGAATTATTCAAATGTTGGTTAAAAAACTTATGTAATTTATACATTTGAGTGAGTTTAATTATTGTAATTAATAAATTTATTTCTAGAGAGGATGTTGCAGGTTTTAGTGGTACTATCATGAAAGGCTGAATCTACCAAAATTCTGAGGAGTTTATTATGGAGAGAAAAGGAATTTAATATGTAGAGGATGTTTATAGGAGTTTAATGTGGAGAGGAGTTGAATGGTTTGCAGCCCTCAATCAAACACTTCATTTTTTAAGAGGCAACGCTAGAGTCATATCATGGTTCTATTGGAAATTTCAGCTAAACCTGTAATTTCAGCTTCTTTTTTGCCCAAATGATAAAAGGCTAAATCTAGCTGAATTCTGAGGAGTTTATTATAATTTTATATATTTTTTTTATTGGGTTTTCATTTTATTCATGTGTATAAGATTTCACATGTTTTTTTCTATGTTATTTATAACGTGTTTAGTTTTAAATTAATTTTGGTTAGCAAACATTAGACAATTTGACATTTTTACTTTTCAGATTTAGTGCTTCAATGATGAAAGGCTGAAATTCCTGAATTCTGAGATGTGTATACATTTCACATATACTCTTTCTATGTTATTTATACTGTGTTGATTTTGGTTAACGAATATTGTTAAAATCCCGGGCAATGCCGGGTACTTCAGCTAGTAATATATAAAAAAGAAACTAACGAAATTTTGGAATATTTAGAGAAAAAAACTTCTACATCGACTGATAATTACAACGTAGTTTCTTATAATGAGAAAGTCATACATTCAATAAAAAACTTAAAAAATTTTAATGTGCAATTAAATAATATACCCCAATAAATGTAAAAAAATCCATTATTTTTCAGTGTTGTACTGTATTGTATAATACCTAAGCAGTCAATAATGAAATGGTTTATGCATTCAGCATCTTCATAAAACTACTTCCTACACTAGAATTAAAATAATATAGGAACAATTTAAACAAGTGGCGGGAAATCCTAGATTTGCGTCTTTCGTACTTGATAAACATCCACTTTCCTTTAAGAAAGCAATATCAAATATCGATTAAAACGTCAATAACAAACTCAGTGCTTTCAAATCCATAATCTTAATTGTTATTGATGATGTTTATTTTCAAGCAAGAAAGAGATATTAAGCTTGGAATAACGAAACAAACCTTAAAACACGTGTAACATATGGAAAATATTTTAGAAGAAAAGACATATTGTATTAATTACATGACTAATTTTATACTGGGGGCTGCAGAGTATACTCCCACATTTCAAACGGTAATATAAAAAGAACGATAAAATTTACAGAAAAATGTTTTATATTTTCGAAAAGCACTAGCAGTCTAGTTTCTTCCAATAGGTTTTGAAAATAACATCACTCTGGTGGTGCCCGTTATTTGAGATGCACTGATGAAGCCGTTCTCTAAAGTTTCTCATCACTATTTTGGTCATATGTACAAGGTGGAATAACGGAAGCTTCCTCACGAACAGTGGACACGTTGCACAGTTTAAGGTGTTCTCACGTCCCGAGAAAGACCACTTGATTTCATTGGTAATGCAAACCTATTAGTTCTCCCGTTTGAAACCCATAACAGGTTTGTTTATCTATCCTTAACGTCATGAGTTACATAAAGCCCGAGGCGCGTCTTAAATACCTGTATAAAATACCAACCTGTGTCTTAATATCAACGATTCTGTGTCGCGGATACAGAATCGTTGAAATATTATATATATATATTATATTATATATATATATATATATATATATTATAAGTTTTTTTATCTCTTTTTCGCCCTCCATACTTAACCCAAATTGGTAAATGAGGTACTTTTTTAAAGATTACGATCTCCGTTTTATGCGAATTGTTAATTTAGAATCACACATCTTACTGTTTGTTTAAAAGTCGAAGTATAAGCATTATAGCCAATTTTTCTTCCCCTAGATGGCGCGCTCGCTACTTTTCTTTTATTTTACCATTAACAATCGCACTGAACTTTTAAATTTAAAAATCTTTTGCTTTTATTATAATTCTGTGAATTCATTAAAGAGTTTTTTTATTTGCAACGCCCATGTAGGTGTACATTATTCTTTTGCATGGAAAAACTATTTTTTGGACTAAAATCTTAGTTTCTTTCCACTCGCATTGAACCTGTTCCTCTTTCATCCTACTACAAACCACCACCCTCACTATAAAATTAAACAATTTTTCTTATGCGAAATTGCGTAAGGTCACCTACTATATACTACTACAATTAGGAATTATTTCACACGAAGACAAAATCTTGAGATTAAATTGTCTTAATGTAGTATATATTCAAGATATGTACAATACATTGAATTGCCGTGGGCATGATACGGCGGTAGTTAATTTAGTACCAAGATGTGCTTGCAAATCTGTACACGGAGAGATTTTTATACGCAACATTCGCGGATCTCCACACAAGACTCAAGACAAAGTAAACAATACATATATACAAGATATGTGCAATACATTGAATTGCCGTGGGCATGATACGGCGGTAGTTAATTTAGCACCAAGATGAGCTTGCAAATCTGTACACGAAGAGATTATTTCTACGCAATATTCGCGTATCTCCACATAAGACTCAACACAAAGGGACAATACTGAGGTGACGCTACCACAAGCGTACGAGCGCGGGACAGTGGTCAATGCTATCAGTGATTACTTGATCCGCAATCACGGCCCCACCCCCGATTAAACCCCGAATATTTAACACGTTGTTTTTAAAGACGGTCTCGATAAAGAAACCGAGATGGTCGCCTGACCAACTCACGTTGTCTACCGACAAGTACTGATAAATCCCGCCCTCATTGTATAGTGGTTAGCTTCGTGAGCTGCAACGCAGTGCTCTCGGGTTCAAATCCAGAATAAAGGCGTGGCCAATTCCAGTTCGTCACCTTAATAGGGGAATGGTAGCTCACCTAAATGGTGCTCAAAATTTAAAGTTTCCAGCAAAAACCAGATGTAAACAGCACAAAGGCTAGTCTTCCTTCAAAGTGCCTACGCATTAGGAAATAAGAAAAATAATACAATAAAATACTGATAAAGGTGAAATTCGAAACTGAAAAAGGCTAGCCTCTTTACAACTGCAACTCTTTAGACTCTTCAATTCTGCAGACTAGACTCTTTAATTCTGCAAGCTTGAGAAAAAATAATTATTACTGTCTTGTGACTTACAAGAAACGAAATTTGTGGAAAACGTATAACAGAAACATGCAATTTCGCCTTACTCCAAATAAAAATAAATAATTACAAGATAAAAAGAACTTTTATATACCACGTTTTTAAATTTTCTCTTGAATCATATAAACTTGATAATTCTATGTATTAATAAATACTTTAAATTTTTTTTGATGAATTATCCCATCAACTTGAAAGAAAATTATCGGTCTGTTGTGTGCACAAATGCAAGGATATACTGTGAACCACGCAGTTCTGTACCTCGGAAAAAAACTCTTCGCCAAGGGACAGGCTTACGTCGCATTAAGCCGAGTTAGAACATTGGAAGGACTGCGCATCGAAGACTTTGACTGCTCCAAACTTACTGGAAAAAACTCTTACTTCACCAAATCACAATTTTAATATTTTCCTATATAACTATTTTTCACTTGTATTTATTTTATTTTTCTCTCCTTTCTCTCTTAACTGCACAAACGTTCACTTAATTATTATTTTTCACTTTCTTTTATTTAATTTTAATCACTTTTTAGTCGATTCCGCTATGCACAGACTTTATAAACTGCTAACTTTTATAATTTTTTTCGCACAATATTAACAAACTAAATTCACATGTATTCTGTTTTCAAAATCGTCAAAAGCCTTTTATGCAAGAGTGCAAGCATTGAATTCGATCAAAGCTCCACCTTACGGATTTTTCTGCTTAAAGATGGCTAAAAGTATTAAAAGAATGCATTGTCGTCGTGTTCTAAGCTATTCAGAAAGTTTCAAATGTCTAGCTAGTCAGGAAGTTAGTTAAAAATCGATTGCAAGATTTGTGCTGGACAAACAAGAAAGCGAGTTAATAAAAACGTGGTAAAATAGAAAAAAAAACAGTTTAAATTGAACTTAATAAATTGAAGAAACATAAAATTATTTTATTTTTCAATCAGGTTATAAGAATCTTCACCCTCCATTTGTTTGTTTTTATGATATGAAGTAATGTTTTTTTTAATCTCCGAATGAAAATTCTTAATGCTGTAAATACACCAGATAATAATGCTATTTCAAACTGTAAAAAAAAAAGATATCAAGCATTTTTCACATACAAATATGTAAAACAAGATAAAGAGATATTGGATTGGCTAAAGTCTCTGACACAGATTGATTGCGCTACTCCTTATCCGTAAAATTTATGGGAGAGAGGTGTTACGATAGAGCTTCAGCTTTAAATAACATGATAAAAGCAGGAAGAATAATCGATTTTTCAGCCATTGTGGCAGATTGCAATGCCGCTCTTTCGATATCGTGTTTGAAAAACTTATTCATATTTTGGAAACTGAAAATCTTGTTGTATGATCGATACATAAGAATGGTAGACATATGAGAATGTTTTGGCACCAGACTGGCACAATGTAATGTGTGGGATACGGATATTTGAAGAATGCGTACCTCTGTTGTCAATATGATTTGGGAGGAATGCATTTCTTTCCCAACTCAAATAATTATATATCTATCTGTATGTCAATCTCTACCTATCTATCAAACTATATGTTTCGTCTAACTATTTCTGTATGTTTCTGTGTGTGTGTATATATATATATATATATATATATATATATATATATACACTCTAAACTATATATAAATATATATATATATATATATAGTCGAACCACATTAAATAAAGATAATGAAATAAATAACAGTAGGAATTGCTGTTAGAGAAAAAAAGGACCATAGGCAAACGCTACAAAAATTCATGGTTGTCCATTGACTTAAAATTTTGCAGGTGACTGACGATGATCACATTTAGCAACTTTCCTGGACACTTAACAGCTACTCCTGTTGTAACATTTCATCATAACTTGTGCGTGTTCCTGCAAACTGAACTGTTTCCCCCTCAAATTATCAAATGATAAGTAAATAATTGGGAGTAAATAAAAAAAAATTAAAAATTATATCTAAAAAATAAAAATAAAACAGAAATCGATATAAAATATAAAATTCTTTTTTTTTTAAATTAAAATTTTTTTTTTTTTTTTTACTATACTCCATTTTTCCTTCTTCACGTAAGTTTCGCTAAGACAGTGTTATAGTGCATATTGGAATTTTAAAAAGGAATGAACCTTACCGTGTCAAATTAACAACAATGACACCTAAGTGCTAACATTGATATTTTAATCCGAATTAAGTTCAACAAAGGTGGACACATTGAAACAAGTTGGCAGTTCCTGTTCCGTAACGACAATTGAAATATTTAGTTAAGTTCACAGAATTAGCACATTAGCACGGCCAGAATTAGCACGGCAGTAGATACAATTTCTTAAAGATTGGGAACAAGCCGGGCTTCGCCCAGCTACGCTCAAGCCATCAAAGGAAGACGATGAATGAATCAAGTGAATGAATGACTCAATCGTTGTTTACAACAAAAGGGGAGAATTTGTCGTTCTTCGCATTTGAAGAACCGATAGAAAATTTGTGTTAGTATCGTTCTTTAAAATTAAATTAAATATCGAAATTTTAAGATAGAGACTTGAAATGAGGTTTATATGAATGAGAAAGCTTTCATCTTACAGATGATGTAAATATTTTCTTTGCAAGATAAAAACTCGAGCATCGACCGTAGATCCTCAAAAGAGCATAAATTTCTCGAAAAAGTGGGTTTAATATTTTGATGAAAATATTAGTCTGTTTTAAATTATTTTTTAAACAAATTAGATCTTGTTTGAAGGGGAAATGTCTGTAGTCTTAGATTGTAAAAAGATCAAAATTCTACGATCTTTTTTGCCGAGATATCGTAATCTGAAGTTAAAAAAACATAAAATATCCCACAAAACATAAAATAAAAAATTTTCTAGAATAAAATTTAAAATTCGGGCTTCGAGGTAGACTTTCCCATAGTCTGCACTACCCGTGTGCCAAATTTCATGGCTGTAAGTTTTCATAGGTCGCACACACGCACACATTGAGGCGGTACACCCGGAGAGTGTGACCTACAGACAGACCCGGACCTTGCTTTATTAATATAGATGATGAGTTGTCTCTACTATGAACTCAGCTAATTTATAATTCGTTATGTCGAAAAATTATGCTGATTTACTCTGCAGGTGCTGTAACACACAATCATTTTACACACAAACAAACACACGAATATATTATTATTATTATTATTATATTTTTTTTTTTATTATTTTTTTTACTAATCCCAGATTGCCTAGGAAAGCTAGACAGTCTCCATGAAACCAAAAATATCTAAAAAGTCTAAAAACAGTAGAGGGTCTAGAAGGACCTCATCCTTTGTAAAACCCAAACAAGCCAAAAGATGGGCACCGGAGGCCATGGTCGTCTGAGCACCAGTGACACTGCGGGAAGATCTTCTGACCATGCCGAAAAGTGAGGGCTTTTAAATGACCACTCATGAAGCGCGAGAAGGCCGTTTGATATTTTCTGGGCTTGAGCTGGAAAGACCCACCCGGACATCTTCCAAAGTACCATGGGTGGGAAGGAGGAGTTCTCCAAAGGTGGGCCACAAATTGGGTAGGCGTATGGCACAGGTCGGGAATGTAGGAGGAGGGAGATAGTCGAGAACCTCCCAGCGGAAGAGCCGTGGCAAATCTTGTCCATATCAAATATCGTTCCCATTGGGTTGACTAAGTGTGCTTGATTATGTCTCGGTATTTTATGATCACACGTCCTTTACGAAATTCCCTAAATCATCTGAACACTATACATTGTGGCAAACACTCAGGCTTATTCACAACCTTCATACGACGATAAATTTCAGCTTCACTAATACTTTCTGATTTCAAAAGTTGGCTAAAACTTCACTGTCCCTGTGTGAACGACATCAAGTCACGACTGTATGTAGTCACCTTACTTAAACACGTTTAAATGGCTCACTGACATTTTCCGACCATTAAAGCTTTCCTTCGTAACATGTAACGTCATCTACTGGCGTCAGCTCGAAGTTTTAAGTTTCTTACCACTGCCTCTGACACAAAGGTCTTACTTTCGTTTGGGCCATCCTCATGCAGAACCATCATATTATTAAAAAAGGGATATGGGTCTACTTCATTTATACGCTACTCGTATAAACATTTCAAAATAAGTAGGAGGTCACGATCGTCGTTCGAATTCCTTCCAACGACATCTAGCTGTATGCATTATACGCAACAATCATACATACTTTAAAAAGTGTTATATGATTGCTACATTTATTAGCTACCCGTACATGCATTTAAAAAAAAAACAATCCATGATTGTTGTTCAAGTTCATTTTAGCGATATCTCGCTGTAGGCATTATACGCAACAATCATACATGATAAAAAATGTATATATGTTAGTTTAATATATCAGCTACCCGTACATACATTTCAAAATAATTTGCATGCCATGATTGTTATCCAAATTATTCTTAATGACCACTCGCAGTATGATTATATATAGTACCCTCATACATGATAAAAATAAGTGATATATGTTTGCTTCATTTATTAGCGCTCCGTATATAAATAAATACACGTTACGAAGAAATTTAATTATCTTTCCCCCGCTATCCAGCTGCGTCTTGCATTTCCGTCCGATAATTTTAAACTGCTTCGCCAAAGAACTGTCTATACCGTGACTCAGAAATAAATGACACGTGAAACTCGGTAATCGGCGTACGTCGACTCCTGATGATCTCGATCATGCCCGAGTGATTAAATCCATGTGTACTTTGCCATGTAAGCCAAATTAATCTGTCTTCATACCTATTTTATCAAAGTAAATGTTCGGGGATTAAATGTACTGAAATAATATATTCCAGTGGATGAATTTAAAATCTTCGTAAATATTTCTGCAAATGATAAGCAAATTCAAATTGCATGCATTTTAATATAGGGAATCATGTGCTGTGTCCTGTGTTAAGGAGACTGTGAGTTGAATATAAATGTGACTTGGGCACATTTTTAATACAGTTAGCTACTCCTTTTGAATACAGCTCATTAGAGTATAAAATAAAATTTACACGAAATGGATCCAGTTTGTTTTACGTGTACCAATTATTAATTAATACAAATGTTATATTCTCTTATATAATAATGATTCAAGAAGATATGCTTACAAATTTCTTGAAAACTTGTATAAGAACAAGGAAAGCATATGGACAAAATAATAAAATGGAAAATTATTATTACGGCGATACTTTGTTCAGAACTTATTAAAGACTCCCCATAAAGACAATGTTATTAAATAAACCTCTTTTTGACGTTGTCGTTTTTAATATTACAGGGATCTCAGCAACTTTTAAGTATTTTTACCTGTTATATATATATATATATTATATATAATATATATATATATATATATCTGTGGCTTGGTACAAGAAGTGCCTATGTCAGTTTTTTCAAAGATGGCAATGTTTGTTTTGTCTGTTTAAAAATATTATTTTCAGTGTAAGAAGTACCTAAATCTGTCTGAGGCTTTAAAAGTGTTTTCTTAACAATTGTACAGACTTGGATACTTCTTACTTTGAAATTAATATTTTTCTAAACAGACATAAGCAAAGAATGGCATCTTGGGGAAAACTGTCTTAGGCACTTCTTGTACCGAGCCACACACTTGTACGACACACACACACACCACCACACCCACATATATATATATATATATATATATATGTGTGTGTGTGTAATAAATTAAATATTACGCCCTCCGATATAGCATTAAAATTCCCTTTCCTAAATCCAATCCCCAGTAACATTACTTTATCGCTTTGAGACCCATAGCAACAGAACTTCCCATAAAATCGCATGCGTTGCATTCCTACACGTGTATACGCATGGAGAAAAGCGTGGGTTCGTACCGCCAGCCCCAATATTTTGCTGACCCATCAAAAATAACAGCCACATGTACCTCGCTCCTGGCGCTTAAGGTTGAAAGGTAATATTCACTTAGCTTCCGAGCATCTGAAATGGATGGACGTACATTTTATCGCTCTAATAAAACGATTCGACCCGACTGCTTCTAAATTTAATTTTAACCCTTTTAGGCTGAGTCTAGCTCCAGCCAAGTAAATATGAGATAGTTTTCCTTTTCAGGTTGCATTTTAAGGAAGAATGTAATGGTTATATTACACACACGCATATATATATATATATATGTGTGTGTGTGTGTATGTGTGTGTGTGTGTGTGTGTGTGTGTGTGTGTGTGTGTGTGTGTGTAAAGTGGTACTTCTCTAGCCGCTCTAGACTGTGATATTTTCTTCAGAAGGAAATAAAGGCTCCATGGATACAATGCTATGGAATAAACCTATTTTCGATGACCACCCCTGAAAACGGCCATTTTTTTAACCATTACTGCCAGCCATAGAGGAGTTTCACTGTACATACAAATATAGGCTTAAATTGGCTCAGTAGGATATTATGAATGTACATAATGAAGTTTTATTTTTTGGCTCAAATGTGTTATATATATATCCCCTTTATACCCTTATTTTAAATGCAAATCATTTAAACGTGCAAATATTAAATAAACCAGCATTTATGAAACTGATTTAATGTTTCAAAATTTAATAAATGGTATCATAAAACTACTTTATTCATTGTCTTACAAAATATTTATTTTATTGTATACATGTAATTTGGGAAGTTGTATTGCATTCGTGCAATATTCTTCGTAATGTACCAATAAAAACTCAATAATTATCCTAAAAATATGCGACATTTGAAACATTATTCGCTGAATATTTTTTTTGACAGTTCTTTAATTAAGTGACGCAATCAACCATTAAATTTATAGAACATTATAGCCCGCAAGAAATAAGGTGATATCGATCGAGTCCGTATCTACAGTCATAAATCACGTTCAAAGACATTTTGAAGAAGGTAGGCTAAAACAAGAAAACTATTTATCTTGATATATTCGCAATGTATAGGGCGAGAGAGTTTCTAAGCGGATTTTGGGAAAGTTCTGAAAAACGTGTTTTTTATGATAGTTTATTATGATAGAAAGGCAACGTTCAGAAAAATCCGTTTTATATCTTGTTTGAACAAAACTTGGTTTACGGAATAACGATTTTCTGTCGAAGAAAAAAGCATGTCTCTCCGTGGAAGAAAAAAAAACATAGCAATTGGGTGCCTTTACGGGAAATCTTGACACATTACTATAAAGGATACCTGCGTATCTATTTCAACTTTAAAATTTACATGGACGCGTATCAGATTTGCGAGGTAATTTATATATCACTACCATTGAACGGAATATATCTCATTTATTTACAGTTAGCCATTTAGAAATGTAGTTATTGTGGCAAAATTATTGTAAATCTCATTAGAGGAAAAACATTTCAAATATTAATTTTCATCGAATTTATGCTATTATTTTCTGTAACTTCGTAAAAAAAAAATTTGTTTTCCATAAACGGAATCCATAAGTGATAGCTAGATTTTTACTCGCAGATATGTAAAGAGATAATTACAACTTGTTTTCAGCTTTCCCTTTCGTTTCCCTTTCGTTTAGGGAGCAAGAGACCTTCAATGTCAATTTTTTATTTTCAATTTTTGGCGTTATATAAAGGATAATAATTATCGTTCTTTTTTATAACACTGATAACCTTTAGAATTTAAAATAAGGGATTTTTGACAGACTAATGCTTGATTTTCAAAACATTCTTTCAAAAATGTTAGTATTTTCAAATTGTTCCATGCGCAATCCATATCACTTGGAAAGCTTATTTT
Organism: Dolomedes plantarius; assembly: GCA_907164885.2. Classification (NCBI taxonomy): domain Eukaryota; kingdom Metazoa; phylum Arthropoda; class Arachnida; order Araneae; family Dolomedidae; genus Dolomedes; species Dolomedes plantarius. Next base: position 210,308,748 of record OU015490.1, on the reverse strand, counting down.
TTTAAAGTTTACCATATATGTATAAACATTATTGTGCATTGCATTTTTTTTGTATGCATCTAGAGACATATTTTTTTATATTCTGCTTGTTATTGTTTTTATATTTTGCATATTTTTACTTCATTCCATGGTCAATAAATTTGAAAAAAAAAACAGAAATTTGGGGCTTTAAAGAATTATGCAAAGGTTTATAACAATATTTCAATTAACAATCTTGAGAAATTTTGAAGAAATAGCAAGAAAAAAAAAATGAATGTTCATGGAGCCTTTAGAAAGAATCTAGTATTTTTGAAGAATTTGTTTGAAAAAGAGGTTTTATTCTCCCACAAATACTTATTTATGAATCTTCAATGTAGGAAAATAAACATATAAATCATTCTCTTTTTGTATATAGAGATAAATGTTGAAATTATAAAAAATAAACAAAAAAAACACGAGGTTGAAGGTACCTTAACACCTTAAGTTATCTTGTCACCTTAAGTTCCGTTGCCACCTTAAGCAAAAAAATCGAAAAAACATAATGCACAATTATATAGCAAAAAAAAAATGTTATTACTTCTAATTCGGCGAGGCCGAAATTTATTCCACACCAGTTCCATATAGGCCGAGGGTGCTGGTCCAGATTATAAAGGCAACACAAAAGTCGGAGTCCAAATTAGCCAGGTGTCACCGCGATTTTGAACCAATTACCCCGCAGAAGCGGCATCTGGGGGATCATACCCTCTCCCACCCTCACTGACCTCATAGAGAAACGTTCTGGTCTGCGGATTTTACATGCCCATAACCGGCCTAGACAAGGGTGTATTTAACAGCGCTTGTTGGGATTCGATACGAGCATTCTCAGAACCGAAAGTCGGCGCGCTATCCTCGAAATTATTAAAAATTTAAATGCAGGGATTTATTAAAAGTATTTTAATATTATAAAATCAATATTATTTTCTAGCGTTTATATAGTTTATCATTTATAAAATATGATTATATATAGCGATCGAGTTTTAAATATATAATGAAATTTTAAGCCTAAAATTACTCTAAAATTGAGTTTTAAAATTTCAATAAAACTTAAATTATTAGTTAAGTTAATTTTTGTATTTGAGACTTTACCCACTTTGCTCTATTGTACTAATTTAGAATCATATTCCTTCATTCTCAATTTTAATAAAATAGAAATACTAGCTATCGCTAAAATTACTTAACTGGATTATTAACTGATAGAACATCATTTGTATTATTTAGGAACCGTGACTTTTAACGTCAGATTTCAAATAAGCGTAATCCTTTAAATATCTTGCAATGAATTAAAGGAAGGTAAATACTATTTTGATAAGAAATAAAATATATACCAGATGTCTTAAATAATTAAATTTCAAGCACAATTTAGTCTTCTATACGCAGATATTAAATAAAAATAAACCGTTTAATAGCTATAAACCGATTAAAATATATAAAATTAACTGGAGAAAATGTACTAAAAAATTTACAACTGAAGAATTTAAATATTAATTTTCGATACGAAAATGCTTTTAAAAGCAAAAATAATTCCCTTTTAGCTAAATTGTTGTAGATTTTATTAAAATTCAGTCCCAAAAAAGAACCAGGAAATGGAAATATTTGTGAATATATTAAATAGTAAAAATATATTGATGTGATATATATATTATATTATATATATATATATATATATATATATATATATATATATATATATATATAGAGAGAGAGAGAGAGAGAGAAGAGAGAGAGAGTTAGATAGATAGAGAGATAGATAGATGGATGGATAAAAATATAGGTAGATAGGTATAAAATTTTGATTTTTTAAATTTTTTGCAAAATATCTATCTATCTACCTAGACAATCTAGATAAATAAATATTTGACAAAAATTTAGAAAATCAAAGTTTCGTAATTCAAATATAAATGAAATATACAAATTTATATTATGGTTACATATCTGAAACTTCCCAAGATCATTAATGGGGATTTTAGTATGTTACTGACTTTTAATGGCCTTTGAATAATGGCATGAATATACGGAATATTTCCTCATAATGACCTCAGACGGCATATAAATCAGTTTTCAAAGATCATATTCGGACGAAAGTCCAATGACCCTCATGTGTAACATAAAAGGAAGAGTTCATGTTTGGAAAGAATAAAATAAATTATAACAAAGGTTTTATAGACACTTTTATAGAAATAATTACAGTCGCAATTCTAAGAATAAGCACGATAAAGTCACGATAGTCTCTTTCATCATATTTAGTCATATGTTATATATATATATATATATATATATATATATATATATATATATATATATCACGAAAACCTTTATAATACGGCGCAGGATCACCTTTGTTATGTAATACCGCCTGATTCACCTTGGAATTGGATTATACAAGCCCTGATATAGCGGTTAAGAATATATTATACCATTCTTCAGAGAATAATCATGAAAGTTCCTGTAGAGATACTGTGGTGGATATCGATACCTGGTTGTTTCCGCTTATGCAGATCACATTGGTTTGATGATATATAGTCGGAGTGATTGTACAGGGCAAGATAACATATTTGACTTCTTTTTCATGCTCTTCAAACCAATACTTGATAGATTTAGCTGTAGGTATAGGGGGATTATCATCCTGAAGAACGCTATCTCCTGCAAGAATCAATGTTTGCACCATAGGATGAACTACTGAGCTAAAATTTCGACATAGTCCTTCCCATTCAATCTCCCTTTTAGGGTTACACCAGGGACTGAAGAAAACCATCAGAATCCATCCCAAACCCTGATAGATCTACCTCAATGATTGACAGTTGCGATGAGACAGCCATAATATTACGCTTGTGTAGAGGTTCTCCAGACACACGCACGTCCTGGTGTGAGGAACAATGTGAACAATGATTCGTCGGACTAAATGCCTTTTTTGATATATTACTCGACGAGGATTTGCGCTCGTGGCACCATTGTGGACGATATTTTGTATTGACATCCGTTACAAGTGGCTTGGAAATAGCCACTCTTCCGTAAATAATCTGTTTGTGAAGTTCCCTTCTACCTCTAATGGTTGATATTGGAACATGCAGATGCAAATTGAGCTCTTCGGTCATTTTAGTTGGATTTGTTTATTTCTTCATCTCACAATCCACTTCAATACCTTGTCCGTCCCTTTGACTCAGCTCTCCCTTTAGTCCACTATTCTGTTTGGCAAAGAAAGTTTTTCCGTGCACTCTGTATGCTATCTTGACTTTCGATACCATAGCTCAAATAATACCCATTAGCCTGGGAGTTGCAGTAAGAGATACTCCAATTTAAACGCGCTCCAACAATTTGCCCTTATAGCAAGGTCTGCAGAGTTTGACATTTTACGCTGTACCCCCCCCCCAAAAAAAAAAAAAAAAAAATGTCCTTACCTTCATTATTGTTACCTGACAGTAGAATAATACATACACTATATTATATAAAAACCGGTGCCCAGACATGTTTTTAAGGAATGCGAAGTACATTCATAAACACACTAATATGATAGATCTTTGCAATATTTTGATAACCACATTTTTATTTTATAATATGCTCTATATGACTGTCATTTTGTTGGAAATACATTTCAATGCGGGCCTTCCACTGCTGAAGAACTCTTCTAAGAAGGAGGATTTATAATATATATATATATAATATATATTATATATATATATATTATATATATATATATATATATATATATATATAATACTGTGCAAATTAGTTGGGACAAAAACAATAATTTTCATATATGTTGTTGGATTAGTACAAGATCATTTACATGCATGGTATAGCAATGTAAAAGCAAATACTTTCTCCTTTAGTGTTAATGATAATCTGTACACTTTTTGGCATGGATACCACTAATTTAGAACATAAATGTTTGACGTTGTCATCGGGAAACCAAATTTTTATGACATTGTCAATAATTATTCTCTCGGTTGAGCAGTCCATCTTTCTCACACGTCTGTTAACAATTTTGCACAAATTTTCTATGGGATTTACATCTGGAGATTTGCCAGGCAATCCAAAACTGTTAATTTATTTTCTTGAAAAAATACTTTACTAGCTTAGAATTATGGCATGGAGCATTTGCTTGCTGAACACACCAACACCACCAGCGAACGTTTGCTTAAAAGACAAAATTCTGTCTTCTAGTATTGAAATGTATTGATTGGAGTTCATCATCCCTTCAACTGGTACCAGGTCTTCCAGATGTTTAATTACCCTAAAATATTTGCTTTTGTATGGTGCCTAACTGTTCGATTCAGATGTTCCCTGATGGGTTCTCAAGCGCTTCTCCTTACAAATGTTGATCGAAAACCTTGAATAAAAATATGCGTTTCGTCGCTGCATACCGTCTTATTCCAGTCTTGTGCAGTCCAGGATTGATATTTTCTGGCCCAATACAAACGTTTTCTTTTCATTGCATGAGATAAAAACTGTTTTTGGACTGGTGTTTTTGCTCATCTCCAAGCTTCAATAAGCTTTCTTCGTACTGTCGATGAATCAGCGCTCACACCATTAGCCAATAATTCTTTCTAAATATCTGTACTTGTCTTGCGAGGATGCATTTTACTATTTCATACAAGAAATTTGTCTGTTCGAGATGTTGTCTTATGTTTGCGTCCACATTTACTCTTCTATTTTAGAGAAACATTCCCAAACTTGTTTTGCTGATGAATAATACTGGAAACACTGGATTTTCCAACTCCAACTGCGGCATCAATGTCCCTCACAGACACTGTCTAGGGGTAACAATTCTAGTCCTTTTCCTGGGAATGATATCCATTTTTTATGTACCTATGAACCAGACAACTCACACAATCGACCAATTCTTACAGCAACTGAAACGTAACTCAAGCAAAAATGCTCTATGTGTGATTATCAGGTTGTGAAACCAGTTTAGACTAGTCAAGGCCAAGCTCCCTTTGTAACAAAATGCAGTTGAAACCGTTTCGGGCAGGAAATCCCTGGGAAAGGACGGATTTTATGAAAAATGAATCTTGTTCCAATTAACGTTCACAGTACTGTATGTATAATTAAACATAAAAATGTAAAAAAAAAGTTTGTATGAAAAGCAAATATCATTCATATTTTCCTAAAACTCAATTTCGAATAGATTCTTATATTTTAATATATTTCCTTCATGGGAATCAATTTACAGCAATTAAGGGGAAAAATCTAAGCACTAAAAAAATTATAAGACCTCTGCTTTTTATGTCAATGCAAACTTGAACATAAAACATCTATTTGCATTTTATTCAGAGGATCTTGTTGTATATAAGTACAAAATGCAAAAGAATAATGAAAATGAGACGTGTAAAGCATAGGCGAAACATTATCCGTTTTCAATTTGAAAATCAATTTCGAAAAAGGGTTTAAAATACTCACGTATGGGTAACATTTGTTATATAATATTTCACAAAAGTATTAAAATCTTCTATTCTGACGTAAGAGAAAGATGATTTCTAAGAATGTAAGATACCGTATATATATTTGGAATAATATTTTCCGCAACATATTCTTTTTATTATGTATATATGTTAGGTTAAAAGATTACAACTTGAAACGCAACGGAAAATTATAGTCGTAAGGCCGAAAGGATCAAACTTGAATTAAATACACATTTAATATATAAAAATAATTTTTATGGCAATATTCACTGAGAGACGAGAGGCAATATTCACTGAGAGGTGTCCAAACGCCATTCCTTGTGTGTCTCCTTGAATACATTAATGCAAAACTTTAAGTACACATCTTTTCACAACCCGTAGTCTCACAATGGACACTTCCTGTGGTCATGACTGTCATTAGGTCTGCAAATTCAGAAGTAAGTCATTGCCTTATACCTGTAAGGCTATCACTTTCAAATCTACACTGGTGAAATAAATTAAGATAATTTGCATATTTTATCGAATTTCATGAAAAGAACTGAACTGAATGTAAAACCACTGTTTCTAGACAAAAATGCAAATCTTGTACGTCAAATACGTAAGCGTACACGTGTGTGTAGGCGGATCCAGTAGAGAAACAGGCTTTATAAGCGCGCTTAAGTTAAAACACATTTCATTCGCTAGCACACCTCGGCGAATTTCTTGGTGTTATTTTGCAGAAATCGGTTAATTTCAAATTGTAACAGTAAAAATGAGTTACCACCAACGCTTAGATGATGGAATGAGTTGGCGAATTGTGGGAAGGCTAGAAGCAGGCCAATCTCAATTCCAAATTTGTAGAGAGTTCAATTTAACGCCCAGCGTTGTGTGTAACTTATGGAAACAGTTCCAGGATACCGGATCCATCGAGAGAAAGCCTGGAAAAGGTTGTCCAAGAGCCACGACGACCAGAGAAGATCGCCATTTGTCGATTATAGTGAGGCGTAACAGGTATGCTACAGCTTCTCAGCTCTCTCGTGACTTGTATGCAGCCACAGGAACCCGTGTATCAAGGGTGACTGTTTCCCAAAGACTTCATGAGAGAGGGTTGTTTGTAAGAAGACCTGCTGTTTGCGTCCCGCTCACTACTACGAACAGGAGAATCTGCTTATCATGGTGCAGAGAGCATAGAGATTGGAGTATGGATCAATGGGCGACCGTTCTCTTCACTGATGAGTCCCGGTTCAGCCTAAACACCGATGCTCGCCGTACGTTCATATGGAAAGAACCAGGGACCTGATTTCTACCCTCCAATGTCAGTGAAATCGACCATTATGGCGCAGGAGGTTTAATGGTCTGGGCAGGCATCATGTTGGATGGCCGCACACCTCTACATGTCTTTGCAAGAGGCACTGTGACTGGTGTGGTTATAGGGATGTCTGGAGCCCTATGTTCGCCTTTTCAGGGGTTCAGTTGGCCCTGAGTTCATTTTAATAGACGATAACGCGAGGCCACATAGAGCTCTTCTGATCGACGAATTTCTAGAGAGTGAGGATATTTGCCGGATGGATTGGCCAGCCTGATCTCCAGACCTTAACCCTATAGAGCATGTCTGGGACGCTCTGTGGAGGGCAATTGCAACTCGCAACCCCTCTCCGAGAACCATCCAGGGAATGAAAACAGCGTTGCTGAACGAGTGGGACCAATTGCCACAGGAAATGATAAACTGCCTTATTTCAAGTATGAAATCACGCTGCTCGACCTGTATATCTGTAAGAGAGGAGGACCATGCCCCCTATTAACCCATCTGTTAACCCATTGTTTTGTTTATTCTGCAACCGCTGTTTCATACCTTCCGACTCCAACGAGTGTTACGCACGATCATGCGTGTGTATTACAATTATTGAATGGTTATTTGTTTTCTATTGTATCAATGTATATACATATCAAATTTCATTAAAATCGGTACAGTAGTTCTAGAGATAATCATCAAAGTCTGCAAATTCTCTTAATTTCTTACACCAGTGTATACCCGCCATGCTGTCTGCATTTTCACTTTTTTTTAGGGGGGGGGGGGGGCAGAGCTTACCTGAGGGTAAATGCGAAAATTGTGAAAAGTGTGAAATGTGTGAATAAAATTAGTAATTTACAAAATATTGAGAATTAGTTTAATTAAGTTGAGAAATTATATACATTTATTTAAAAATTAAAATTATGGTTCCCGGAAAAGATTTATTTATTACATTTTTCGAATCTCTTTCCAAATATGTAACATTTATGTACTTTCATGAGAAAAAAAAAATAAACCGATTCCTGTATTTGGCGGCCATTTTTTTTGGATGGGTCGACCCGGTCGCGTTACGGGGTCGACATCCCCTTCTGGCTCTTTATTACTATAGAAGATTTGTGAGAAGCAAAACGCGCTGTAAAATCATGTTTAAAAAAATCCACTTTGGAAAAATTTACGCAATCGCTATTTTCTGAAGAATACAAAATAAGGTACACCACTAAATAGTGAGAAAAAATGAAATATCTCACTGTAAGATGATAAAAAGTGAGTTACGGTAAAAAGTATATATAAAGTATTCTATATCCATTAACGGAAGGTACAGGGTGAGGCAGTAGGGACTCCCACATATCTAAACGACACTTTTAAAGGAGTGGTGAGATAGGCGGCGGGAGAATTATCAACAGTTCTGGCGGATTTTATAGTTGTCGGTAGACACCATGAGTTGGTCCGGTGAACATCGCAGTTTTCTTAAAACAGTGTCCTATAAGAAGAAGGTTTCAGTAACCGTGACACAGAGGGCATTTAGGGCGCACTTTGGGATCTACGCAACTGATACCGCTCCTGAAGGGGAAAAAATTGGTATGGGTTTCAAACGTGAAAGCAAGTGAGTCTGCATTACCAAGGAAACCAAGTCGTCGTCCTCGGAACGTTAGCACTCCTGAAAATGTGCAACGAGTACGCGAGGCCGCTATTCAGTATAACTTTGCCTCCAGAAAAGACCAAATGTTCGATGTTAAACTTTAGAAAACGGCTTCGGCAGACATTACAAATAACGGGTGTCACGTGAGTGATGTTATTTAAAAAACTTAATGGGAAAAAACTAGTTTGTTGTTACTTTTTGAAAATATAAAGCTTTTTTTATGTAAATTGTTTCATTCTTTTATTATTACCCGTTGAAATGAGGGAGTCCATTCTGGTAAACTCTGTTTTTATAAAAAGCAAATAGAAGAAACGAAGTACAGGTTTATCAGGAAAGAATCATTCGATAACAAAATTGCATTTTTTCCATAATTGAAAACAGAAAATTATAATTGATATGTCATTGTAAAGGAAAAATATATGTTTTTTCACATATGTCCGATATGACGTCCTTTAGATGATATCATGAGATATGTCATTTATTGCGAATGATTGCGATTGCTAAACACGTTGTAATGTTCCACTATTATGGTAGGTGTCCCAAATATCGCCTACTCTAACTTTCTAATTAGTCAAGAGTTTCTAATTAGGCAAGAAACTCAAAGAACATCTCTTTCTTTGTATCCTGAGATCAACCAGCTCCAAAACCAGTGCCAGTTTACGTTGTAACTAAAGTGGAAAAATTGAAATTTCCAGTGAACTCCAGAGCGGATCCTAATATCGCCTACCTATATTCCTCTTACCGCCTACCAGGCAAAATTAGGAGCACCTGTTAAAAGGCACTGCTAGCAAAGTTTAATGCACTTTCAAATGGCATAAGCAAAATTACAATTTTGATGCACCTACCTGGTCATTCAACGGATTCTGATACTCTGGAGCCAAAGTTTACGAAGACAACAGCCAAAGCAACTTCAGACGCCATATAGTTTCTGTTGTCAGTGATTAGAGCGTTGTCGCTATCGCCGCTGATAGTACAAACCCAGAACTAAGAAGTTACTGCATTTTCTCATACATGGCGCGAATCATTCTTTAGAAACACGAGTAGGCGATATTAGGCACATGGGCGATATTTAGGACACCCACCCTAACTGTTTGTAAAGCATCACAAATGTGTTGTTTAAGTTCGGGCAAGCTTGTAGACAAAGGTGGTATGAAGACAAGATGTTTGACATATCTCCAAAGGAAGAAGTCGCATGGGGTTAAGTGACCTAGGAGGGTAGCTGTGTAGGACTAAATCTTCAGCTGCACTGTGACACAATCACAGTGGGTGTGTGCCACACCTATTGTGTTGCCACACCTATTGTGTGACAACTACCACACATGGGTTTGGTAGTTGTCTGTTTATAAATTTACGAACTTCTAAATATCAATAGGGCTCAAATTTAACATATTTTTTTTACAGTGACATATTAACCCTTTGAGGGGCGAAGTTTGCAGAGTGAAAACGCCTAAATCTTGTCTTTTTTTCACTTGCTTTCAATGTATTCCTGTTAAGTGAGCAGAAAGATGGTTAGTAATGCCCTCTATTATTAGTTTAAAGAAGTAAAAACAATTTACAACCTTTTATTGGAAAAAAAATCAAGATTCTTCAGGTTAAAAAAAATCGGGAAAAAATTTGCTTCGTGCACTCGGTGGAGGGTGTTGCCCCTGAAAAGGTTAATAATAATTGTCTGTTTGTAATTTAAAAATTAAATTTTGTAAAAATATTAAATTTTGTAATCGGATGATTCTTTCCTGATAACCCTGTATTATGATGATAACCCTGTATTATGATGTTAAGTACCATAGAAAAGATATATGCAACCTCAAAAACAAAAATAAAATTATGTGTAAACAAAAAAACTTACAACTCTCATAATTTTAGCGAGAAATTTTTATTCGAATAACCATCTATTATTATCACTACCAACATATTTCCTTAAACGAAAGAAAATTATTGCGTGACGTACTATATTCACTGATATACTCCGGTAAAACTCTTTCTAAATCACATAGTATTCCTAAAGGTCTGGGCTGTTATGCTGAATAAATTTCAGTTGTGTATCCGCCACGTAGCACCAGCTCGGAAATAAATGTTGCATAATTGAAAACTCAGAAGAATAAAAATCGCGGTTCACTATGTAAGAATCGATTGACTGTAAGAGAAGCTTTGAAGCGGTTACTACTACTTTTAATAATAGTTCTTTGGACAATAGGAGGTTTGAGAGAAAGGTATTGACTTCCATTAAATCTTTAATCACGAGACTCCCTTACAAACAATCAAGAATTGTTACTACTCTAATAATGATTTATTTTACAGTAAAAATTTGCCTATAAAATAAAAGAAGGGAGCAGATATTCTTATGTCGAGTGTAGGTGTTGGTATATTTAATTATTTATCATTTCGTCTGTTTTAAATAATTTTTCATAAACTTTAGTGTACGAAACAACGAAAAATTTTAAAAATAGGATTATCGAATTTCAAAATAAAACGAGTTCTAAAAGAGGGGTAAAGCTAAAAATGCATAAATATAACATGCATAAATGCATAAATTTTACAGTAAAAATTTGCCTATAAAATAAAAGAAGGGAACAGATATTCTTATGTCGAGTGTAGGTGTTGGTATATTTAATTATTTATCATTTTCGTCTGTTTTAAATAATTTTTCATAAACTTTAGTGTACGAAACAACGAAAAATTTTAAAAATAGGATTATCGAATTTCAAAATAAAACGAGTTCTAAAAGAGGGGTAAAGCTAAAAATGCATAAATTCTATATGCATTTCTAACAATATCTACATTTGGGTGTAGTCATTCATATTTTCTTGTAATTACTAGAATTGTTTGGAAAGGGGCTTGTGGCGGCCCAGTGGTACAGCGCGCTGGTTTTCGGTGCTGAGGGTGCTCGGATCGAATCCTGGCGTCGCGCCACCAAAAATGCTTCCGTCCGTGTCGTCCCTTCATAGGGGGTAATGCTGTCCGCCTATATGGTGCCTCTATACTAAAATGGGCCGTAAAGTTGCGGCGTATTATAGGCAAATGTTTCAGAACAAGTGCCTCCGCATTGGAAAAAAAAATGTTTGGTAGTCTTGTGTAATGCACGACCTTGAGTAACCCTTAAAGACTTTGATACTTTTTTATGTCTCTTTGAAAGCATCTTAAGCAAAGCAATGCTCAGAAAAAGGTTTGGTTTAAAATGCGGAAATTAGTGCATTTTAAACCATACCCTTTTTTTAGAGCATCCCCGTTATTGACGGTGTATTAGTAGCTCTAGAATTGGTCGGTATTCTTGTTTGATGAGGAACAATGTTTAACCCTTTGAGACTTTGATAATTTTTTAGGTCTCATTTGTTTATGTGAGCAATTGAAAATTACCGAAAATTTATTCTAACCACATATTCAAATCCTCTTAACCCGGGAAGTACTAGCGGTACCGTTTGGTATCAGCAATCACTACTTCAAAAATACCTCTTCTTTTTGGAAAAAACTTATCGTTCTGATTTTTAGTTAATAGATGGCACCAATAGACAGTCTAAAGAAGATATTATAACAGTCAGATGAAGTTGTTAAGCACGTGTCTATGCTATTAGTCTCAAGCAAGTTTAGCGTCTTGTAAACAAGCGAAAAAATGGCTCGTCGTCAAAAGTAAGTACATTTATAGATATTTAAAATTTTAAGTGAGCTGATGAAATGTGTATTTTATTTATATTTGTATGCTATTTTGGTAGGCCACATTTTAAAAAAATCTGTCTTATTATATACGAAAATTTTTGTACTCAAATTTGGCGGTACCGTATGGTACCGCTAGGCTTTATGTTAGCTTTTCATAAGTTATGTAGAAACTGCGTATTTATTCATTTTACTCATTTCTGTGAAAAAATAAATAAGATTTTCTTTCTTTTGAAGTAACAGGTATATTTTTTTTACATTTTTAAAATTAATTGACGTATTTTTTTTTTTATTATATAATAATAATATATAATAATAATAATATAACAATAATAGTCATTATTACTACGTTATATATATATTTCTTTTTTTCCCGAGTATTATTATATCAGTGAAAGCTTGTTGTAGTCAAACTTACAAGCTAATTTGAGGGACATTTCATACATATAATTTTTTTTCTAGACATTTAACACTTGAAGAGGCACTTCAACTGTTTGATGAGCTAGATTCTCATGATATTGAAGAAATTTATATTGAGCCCCCCAATGCTGCTGAAATCACACACGAAGATTCTGCAGAAGAAGATGAAGGAGGTCTTACAGACAATTTCTGGTAACCAATTACGGGCAAATGCCGAAATAAGAATGAAAGTACAAAAAAATTGTGGCGATATTGAAATTTCAGATTCCGAAGAAGAATTAGACACTTCCAAGACAATAACTGATGGGCCGCCAAGTGCAAAGAAACAACGGAAGTAAAAGATCAAATTCTTCAAAGAAAATAATATGGGTTAATAAAAATATAAAAGATTTTATTCATTTTTCCCAGAAGCAGATTATTCAGACTTTCGTTCAAAATCACCACTTGAAATGTTTGAAATGTTTTTTGATGATGATATAATCTACTTTTAACATCAGAAATAACAAAGTATGCTTTATTTGCAAATAAGCTGATCCGCAAGTGACACCTGAAGAAATAAAAGTTTTCATTGGAATTCTTATTCAATGGAATTCAATGGAATTCTTATTCCTTGGCTGTTTCATTACTTTTCATACAAAAATGTAACATTATTTGAATATGTAATTAAAATTTTATGTAGGAATTAAAATGTAATCTGTTCTTCATAAAGATTGCTTTTGTTTCTTTAAAAAAAAGAATTTTGAAAAAAAAGTGATTTGATAGTGTAAGAGCCTAGAGGTACCATATGGTACCAGCAGTTTCTGACTAAAATAATATAATCTTTTTTAAAAAAAGCCTTTTATATTATCCTAAGAAAGGCAATAAACATATACGAAAGAGTAAAAGTAAATTTGAGAAAAAAAATTAATTCAGGCTTTGCCGAGTTAAGCAACGTGATGCTCTAAAATATGGGTATTGTTAAAATGCATAAAACTATGCATTTCTGTGCATTATAATTTTAAAAAAATTCAGGAAAATAAAAATACATTTTGCAATGAATGTCATTGAATATGATCAACGAAAAAAAACATGCAATTTATGATTCAAAATCGGCATTGTAAATGATTTAAGAGAATTCGGTCTTCACCGTAAAAGTAAAAATAAAAAAGAAGGAAAGAAAAGAAAATGACCTTTCCTTAAATAAATTACTCGAAACAGCTTTGTTGTTAAATTATGTAGAAAATGGACGAAAATTTGGTCATAAAAATGACTATTGTAATTTGAAAATTAAAAATAAAAACAAAAAAAAAATGGAAATATGTTTATGATCGATGCCGTTTAATACGATCGCGAAGATGGACTTTTCTTAAATAAATACGTGCAAGCCTCCATGTTGTTAAATTATGAAGAAATGATGGAGAAAATTAGGTCTTGAGAAGGTGACTTTTGTAAACTGCAATTAAAAATTTTAAAAATTAAAAATATATTTATAGTCAATATCATTTAATACGGTCGAAAGAAAAAAGTACAGTAGAAAGGTGTATCTGAGGAGTTTTGTTTGTTGTAAAGAAAATAAAATTTCTCTCAGGTCTTATTCTAAAAGTAAGAACCTCCAATTTTTATATATTTTTTTCTATCTTAATGCCCTTTTCAGTGTCAAAAGTTAGATGTTAGAGTACAGCATTTACTACTTTAGTCTTTATTTCTCGCATAAGTTCTGATTTCCCAAACAAACGTTCCCATTCATTTTCTACATGTTTCACGAGATCCTGGTATTAATGTGTAGTTTATCAGACTGTTATTGTCCTCAACTATGTTTTATAGGATATACGTTTCTCTCCCTTGATAAAAGTAAATCTTTTTTTGACTTTTCTAACAATGAAAACAAACAATTTCTGTCAGATTTTGTTTTCTATATCATAGAATTCAAGGAAACGTTATCGCAAGATATGTTATATTCTGTGTGTGTGAGTATGGAGGATTTGTCTTTGTGTAATGTCTTGTAGTTTTTTAATAAGACATATTTTTATTTTAACAACATATTTTTATTAATTTCACAACAGTTAAAAATTTTTCGCTTTTAAAATTTTAAAACCTGTCTATCTTATTAATTGCAGAAGAGAAATGCAAAATGAAACTGGCTATTATGAACAAAAATAGATCTGATCTGTAACGCTTGGATTTTTTTCAAAGCTGTATAATTTAATTTTGCGACAGTTTCCTAGTTTTTAAAGTATAGTGGCTGGAAATGTTCGTGCTTTAGTCACACAAAGATATGAGAACACTCCGTATATTGCTTTGAGAATGGTGTCAAGCACTTACCGTTTTCAAATTTATCACAACATGATTTTACTAAAATAAAGGCCTGACAGTAATTCTTCTTAAAAGAAAAAGTAATGTTAAAAAACAATATGTTATTAATTCTTAAAATTTTAAGGTTAGGGTAAAAAAGTCATGAAATGTGATTTTACTATAAATCGTAAACAATTTTCTAAAACAGTTTTATCTTTTTTTATTAATTTAAAGCTCATAATTTTCGTCTTCATTTAGAATTAAGGTGTTGTAAAAATGGTGTTGTAAAAGGTTGATAAAAATATGAAAAAGCCTTAATGTTTTAACTCGTTAAATTAAATTAAATTATGACATTAGTAGCTATTAATATTGCAGGTTATTTTATTTCTTCACGAAATGCGAAAGTAGCAGGAATATTTAACATTTTCTAAACATATAAATTTCATTTTATCTTGTTTATGTTATGATTTTTATATCTTTTTAGCATATTTTGTTTAGCTATAATTTTTCGTTTTACTTGAAATAAGTGACGAAAAATAAGGAAAAAAGGTATTTATTCATTGATAGATTGTTTCAGGTTTAAAGAAATAATTCTCTTAATACCATTCCTTATTTAATTCAAACCATTTTCAATGAACCAACATTCATCTCGATACAACGTTGAAAATTCACTCACAGGATTTCCTTACAGAAGAGATATAAAAGTGTAAAACAGAGCATTTTAACCATTTGCTGAAACGTTTTAACTATTTGTTTACTACAAACTTCTCACTTAATAAATTAAACAATGGACTTAATTAAATTCCAGTTTTTTTGTATTTAGTCATAAATTTAAAATTTTTACACACTTAACACAATTATGAAAGCTAATCAGATAATTTTCGAAGATTAATGCAATTATTGGAATTAACATAGAAAAAAAAAACTAACCCTCGTGGCACATTTTAAAAATACTCTTGCATCTAGAGCCATAAATATTTTGACTCTAGAAGCATGGTCCTTAACTGTGTTTAATAAATTAAGACATTGGCGTCACACTTCGGAGACATTGGGAAAGTTTATTATGGGACCATTTCTAAATACTTGAACAAAAGAGCTCGAGACAAAATAAATGACATCCACGAAATCTGATAAATAAACTTCGGGAATGTTGTACCATCAATTTCATTTCGGACGACGGCTTTGACATTTGCTTTTACATTTAAGTCGTTAAAAGAGAAATTTAAGAAATAAAGGTGACATTATAGCTGGTGACTTTTGTTTCTCGGTACCCCGGGAAGAAATTTTCCGTAGTTTTCTGACTGCAATATAATACATGAGATCGATAAATATGTCTTCAGCAGTTAGTTTTTAATCAAGATATTGATTCTCACCCGCCAGAAAGGAAACACAGATTTAAAATGTGAATAGGGTATATTGAAATCGGTAATCGTCAGTCATCAGTTTCGAAAAAAATAGAAAGTTGTACAAAATGATTTTCAATTGATTTATTGACATAAGGATTAAAAGTGACGTTCTTATTTCTGATTTTCTAAAAACTAACACAGTAGTCATTATCAGACGATGTGTATTTGCATTTATGTATGCGCGAATACCTCTTTATTTCTATTTCCCTTTTGATGTTATGCATATACACACGGTTATATATATATATATATATATATATATGACGGGCTTATAACTCGTGCTCCCTCTGTACTTGTTCCCATAATTATATTATAACTCTATGCAGTCAATGATCGTAGGCCTGTAGAATTAAATACGTAAAATTAATGTACATCTAAATCCTTTATTTCATATATTAATCAACCCGATTCAATCCAAGCCAAGTTTCAATCTCTTGTCCCAGTGACACGCGCTCTGCACAATCCTAAATCTGAAGACGCTCTGAAATAATCCTTTCTTACACTTAGGCGCAAACTTATCGCGCATGCTCTGTGATGTTCATGGCATGTTCGACAGGCTTCTATTCGAATGACGTTATACTTTATTCCGAGCAAAGCCCGTACTTGCTCTAAAAATAGATTAGTTTGCTCGACTTCATTCTCGAATCAAGGTCATCTACTCAAAAAGGGGAAAAACCCTTTTTTCCAACGCGTTTTATGTTGTATTAAACTAATGGCGTTCGGCGCCATGAAATTAATCTATCCTGAAGCCCCCTTGAAATTGTAACTTAATTATAAAACCGTAGATCCAGTAGAAGGGATAGTTTCTGCGTGACATTCAAGTGGACAGTGTCGTCTCTACCACTCAAAATCATGTTTACAAAAAGTGATAAGCGGTCGGGGATTAAAATCAAGGTTGCCCGTGGCTACAGCACAATCTGCACCCGGCAGTTGTTGAAACAACCGCCGTACTCCCCTGACACGACCTCCTAATTTGAAAGAACCCCGTCGAGGCATCAGATTTTCCTGACGTGCCGACTGTTATCCGAGCATTCGGGCGCTCCGTCGCTGACATCAACACTCAACACTTTGCCAACGGAATCCTACGGCTTCCTGACATCTGGCAAAAGATACATGACTTTGCTAGTGATTATATTGAAGGAATGTAATGTAATTTTGTTTGTACGTACAATAAAAAAAGTTTTCTTGGTATGTTGCCATTACTTTATTTACAAGCCTTGTATATATATATATATATATATATATATATATTATATATATCTATATATATATATATATATAATATATATAAAGCGAAGAATGTTTTTAAATTTACTGCAGTTTAGTTTTTTACAAATATTATCAGGGCGCTATTGTTTTCCATTATATCTTTTTAATAGGCTGAACGATGAAAGGCAAATATTGTCATATTTTAGTTTTTACACATTTTCAGTCTTGTATAAAAAAAACACTAATTATGCAAACACGTTGAAAGTTTGGGGAGAATGCACCAAAACACACGGGATTTACTATATTAAAACCCGTTTACATCAAGTTTTTAATATCTTTTAGTTTTTACGACGATTAATTTGATACAGAAGAAAATTTTCTATTCAATATCAAGTTTAAAAAAAACATTCAATGCAATGCGATCTGTTTCCAAAATTAACTCCAAAGCAAAATGTTCTTTCAAGCGCCTAATACAATTTTCATCGATAATTTCTGACGACAGATGACATAATTCCCAACGTTTTCATCAGTCTATCAATACGACGCTCAGTGACACCCCTTCATAACATTCCCGATAATATTATACAAATGTTATTTCTTACAACCATAAAAAAGTGGGCTGTCTTTGTAACAACGTCCGGTCTGTGTTCCCAGGATAGTTACAAGCTTCCCTCTCTAAGGGAAGCTCTCTAGAGACAATAATCATCTTAGGGAATGTACTTTAATGTCTGCATTTCGTGCGAAACTCCGCTACAAGTATACCACTGATTTCTTCGTGAGAATGGGCTTACGTGGGAAAATATATTATCAGAGTGTCAAACACATAGGCTGGAACGTGCTCTTACCATAAATTGCTGTGGCTCTGCAATAAAGCAAAAGCGGGGAACGCATTTGGGATGATGTATCGCTGAATAAAAATATGTTTGCTTTCTTTTCCTCATCTTTACTTTGAGATATCTTGCATTTTCTGAAATATGATGTCCTTTTAAAATATGTTCCACTAATTAGTCATTTTAGTGTGAGTTTAGGGTATACTTTATTTGAATGTATTTTTTATACATATCATCCGCTCGTTATTTGAACATATTGTGTACACTTATACATTGTGGTGCATATACGTAACACTCGGTATATGGACGTGTGCTTTTGAAACACATTTCATTAAGTATTCATTTTAGTGTCGAGTTTTGGGTATACTGTATATGAATGCATTGTGTATACGTATCATCCGTTCATTATTCGAGTGCATTGTATATAAAAATCATCCGCAGAGTGTTATTGTGAATGCATAGCACTCTTTGAGTAATACTGCGTAATCTGAATATATTGTGTATACATAATACTCGTCATATAAATGTATACTTATATGGATATATATGTATACTCATCATCCGTTCATACCGGTTCCCATGTGTAGTTTGCTGTAAAGTGTTGCATTTTTAAAAAAATACAATCTGCCTATTAAATTATGTTACATAAATTACCCATTTCAATGTAGAATATTAGGCATACTTTATGTAAATGTATGATGTATACATATCCTCCGTTCGATATATGAATGCATTGTGTAAAGATAAAATTCGTGTTGTTGTGTACACTCGTTAAGTATTAATTGTTCCTACTCCGAATGCATGGTGTATACATAATACTCGTTATTTGAATCCATAATGTAGTATTTGAATGCATATCAAACTATTTCCCATATGCTTTAGAATAATATTTTGCATTTTCTAAATTGGAAAGTACATTTTAAAATGTTATAATACTTAATTTTTTTAGTGTAAAATTGCAGGTATACTTTATAGAATGTATTATGTTTACATATCATCTCTACTTTATCTGAATGTATTGTGTATTAATAATATTCGTTGAATTGTGTATAAGTAACACTCGTGAAGTATTACTCTATCATATACCGAATGCATTGCATATACGTCACACTAGTTATATGTATAGATATAATTTGTATATGCAGTCAAACCCGCTTAATGGAATATCGGTTAAAAGAATATCCCGTTTAATGTAATAAATTTTCAATGTCCCAAACCGTAGTAATTTGTTTCTGTGTTAAATTTCCCGGTTAATGGAATATATTGTTTTGAAGTTACCCCGCTTAAAGGAATAATATTGGCCTTGACGATATCGATCTTTTTCTATTTCGCGCACTTCTTTTCAGAATTTTTTTTGTAAATTACAATAATGAATGTGCAGTAACTGAATGTCTTTCAAAGCAATTTTGTCAGTTCGTAGAAAGTGTCCAATCGCAGAAATGGGGATTTCTTCGGTTTGAAGGGCAATTCATTGTTGCTGTTTTTGCTAGCCGCAACCCCCGCCTCCCCTTATTGCTCAAACGCTGGCCTACGTTTCCCTATTCAAAGAATGAACAATAGGCTTCATCCCCAAATGACAGCTAGAAAATGAGTGTGTGTGTGTGTGTGTGTGTGTGTGTGTGAAGGAAATGTGAAACTTCAACAGGTCCTTATCTTGAAGGGGACGTGGATTACCAACTGTAACGAATCTCTTCGGAGAAGAGCAACATTTAACTTGAGGGATCTCTAGGCTTGAACATTTAACTGTACATTTTGACGGCGATTAGTTCGACAGTTCACTTTCGTGAAATCAGTAATCTTTCTTGTGCTTTACAATGTCTTTGAGACGAAAAGATCTTACTTTAAAAGATAAAGTAAAAAGAGTTTGCAAAAGTAAATAAGTGTACGCAATTAGAGCTCTCAAAAAGTTTGAGATATCCCAAGCTCAAGTTTCGAAATTGTTAAAAAATAAAGAAAAAGTCTTGAACGGCTGGAAATGCAATAAAAATCTTAATCAAAAACGAAAACGTACAGGAAAAGAATCTGAAATCGAAGATCCTCTTCTTCAGTGGTTTGCTGAAAAACGAGCTTGTAATGTTCCTATTAGTGGATTATTATTGAATCAGAAAGCTGAAGATTTAGCACAGCAGTTAAATATAACTGATTTTAAAGCTACAAATGGTTGGTTGTGCAGATGGAAAGCAAGAAACCACATTTCTTTCAAAAAGATTCACGGTGAAGCAAGTGATGCTGATGAAGCCGCTGCCAGTTCTTGGAAAAATGTAGTATTACCTGCTTTATTACAAGACTACAGTTCTTCTTGTATCTATAACTGTGACGAAACAGCACTTTATTACAGAGCAATGAATGATGGGACTTTGTGCTTAAAAGGCGAAAAAGTTGTTGGAGGAAAAATCCCGAAACACAGACTGACAGTTTTATGCTGTAGTAATGCTGACGGCAGTCATAAAATGCCTCTTTTTGTAATCGGGAAATCCAAAAGCCCACGATGTTTTAGAGGTGTAAAACCCCTTCCAGTTAAATTCGAAGCGAATTCAAAAGCTTGGATGACTGCTAATTTCTGTCAAAACTGGTTAGTGTCATTTGACAATGAGATGAATAAGATGAAAAGAAAAGTTATCCTTTTATCGATAATTGTCAAGCCCACAAAGTCGACGTACGACTAGAAAATGTAGCACATCATTTTGTTTTGCCTCCGAATACTACAGCTATTTTACAGCCAATGGACCAGGGAATTATATCACTTTTTAAGAGGAATTATAGAAAAGAAATCGTTAAAAAGATAATAGCTTGCATAGATGATACTAGTGGATTTTCTATCAATAGCTCAACTAGTAAAATTATTAGAAACATTTCAATTCTTACAGCTGTTCATATGATGAACAAATCATGGAATAATATTTCGTCTGACGCAATAAAAAGTTGTTTCTTAAAATGTAAATTTTCAACACACGTAACAAATGATGAATTAAATGATGAATCAATCACAAACGCAAATGATTTACCACCAGAAGGAATGACAGAAGAAAAATTTTCCAATTTTGTAAACTTCAACAATGATTTGGTAGAATGTGGTGAAACTTCAGACCCTCAATTTGATCAAAGCGAAGTCGATGAAGATGAATTTGCTGAAGAATTGTACCATTTAAAAGGTTCCGTCACATGTTGAAGTTAATAAGGCTTGTGATATTATAAGACGTTTCTTGGAAACGAAGCCAAATGCAGACTTTCATTTATTTTATAAACTAGAAAATAAAATAACAGATTTGCTGCATTCACAGAACAGTAAACATTCTAAAATATCCAACTTCTTTAGCAAGAAATAAGTAAGTAACATTGTAATTATTTCCAAAAAAATAAGGGAAATTTGTATATTCTACAATAAAATTAGGTCATTTTTCATCAATTTTCTAAATTTTAATGTGTTTAAATTGTTTCTTACTTTTAATTAATAATTGTTTGTTAATTATAATAGTTTAAATATGCCTATGGTTTAGGCAATTTTTAATGCTTTCTAGGTTTAACTGTAACTTTAAACATTGTGGGCGTGTCAATGTGATCCCGGATAATGGAATATCCCGCTTATTAGAATAATTTTTCGTGGCAAATTGGCTATTCCATTAAGCGGGCTCGTATGTATAAGCTATTTGAATGTATTGTAAACATATCATCCGTTGTATTGTGTATACCTAACACTACTCAGTTATTACTCCTTCATGGTCGTAATGAAGGGAGAGAAAGGGAAAAAATAATATGAAAGAATCATATTATTCTTTACGTCATAGAATCATATTATTCTTTTACGTCAGAAAATATATAAATGGTTTTCCAAGCAAAAATAATAATGTACACCTACGTGGATGTTGCCAATAAAAACTCAATAATGAAATCAAAGAATGATAATAAAGGCAAACGATTTTTAAATTTAAAAGTCCAGTGCGACTGATAATGGTAAAAGTTTAAAAAAAGCTAATAGGATGAAAAAATAGTAGGATAAAATTGGAACAGGTTGTTCAATGCGAGTGGAAAGAAACTGAGATTTTAGTCCAAAAAGTAGTTTTTTCATGCAAAAGAATAATGTACACCTACACGGACGTTGTCAATAAAGAAACTCATCAATGAATTCACAGGATGATAATAAAAACGAACGGTAAGCTAGTAGGATAAAAAAAGTAGATAAAAGAGGAACAGGTTATTCAATGCGAGTGGAAAGAAACTAAGATTTTAGTCCAAAAAAGTAGTTTTTTCATGCAAAAAGAATAATGTACACCTACACGGACGTTGTCAATAAAGAAACTCATTAATGAATACACAGAATGATAATAAAAGCAAACGATTTTTAAATTTAAAAGTTCAGTGCGATTGATAATGGTAAAATAAAAAAAAACGAGTGCGCCATCTAGCGGAAGAAAACTTGTTTATAATGTTTATACTTTGATTTTTAAACAAACAATAAGCTGTGCAATTATAAATTAACAATTCGAGCGAAGCGGAGATCTTAATCTTTGAAATGATACCTCATTTCTTGATTTTTTTAAGTATGAAGTGAGAAAAATGGAGAAAAATAAAAATTAAAAAAAAAAATTTAGAAATATATCACTCACCCCTTTCAACAACGTCATATCTCAAAAAAAAATTTTTCAGGAGGGTGATTTGGAAGTTTAAAAGTACATTGATATGTATTAAAAATAAATTTTAATTCTGCTCTCTAGCGGCTAAATATTAAGCAGTGAGATATGACGATTTTGATTAAAAATTTTTTGAATTAAAAAATAAGGGTCCCT
This sequence comes from Dolomedes plantarius, assembly GCA_907164885.2. Lineage (NCBI taxonomy): Eukaryota > Metazoa > Arthropoda > Arachnida > Araneae > Dolomedidae > Dolomedes > Dolomedes plantarius. The sequence continues at coordinate 210,285,854 of OU015490.1, read as the reverse complement.
AGGTATCCTAGTGATAGCGCATTACGCATAGAACTGCGGATGCTTGGTTTAAATCCCAAAGAATGCATTAAAATATCTGCATACCTAGGCTGTATATGGGCTCGTTAAATACGTAGACCGCAAAGTCCCTCAATGGTGTCAGAGAGTGGGAGAAGTTTCGACTCCCCCAGATGTCACTGTAGTAAAGCGCTTTTAAAATAAAGCTAGCTTTATTACATGTTGGTGATAAAAGGTCGGAATCAAACTTAATGCCGACAGTAATTATTGAATAGAGTTATTTAGGACGCAGCCCGTGAGAGACAGCTTTATGAGATTTGAAGATGGGAATGTGAGATTGGAGACAAAGATTAGATGACGGAGCCAAAAAGTGACATCATGTTACAAAGGTCTTTTATGTTGAATTTATGGTATGCAGAGATCCGCATCGCCACGTACAAATCTTGGGTGGTCTGAAAAGTGCAGGCAGTGAGGGCGTGAGGTTTAATTTCAGAAGCGAATGAGAAAGCGTGAAGGGAGTATAGCGAATGAAAAGTTTACAGTGTCCGGATTAGCTGATTGAAGTTTATAGAAGGTGGAGTCATAAGTGTGAAAGGGATTAAATAAAATATATAGGAGTTTGGAAGAAAAAGAGGAGAGAGAGAGTCTGTATCGGGGAGGCTGTAGGTCCCCATCTCCTGCACAACTTAAAAATTTATACGTTAAGTGGACTTGAGGGTTCCACATAAACTTGTTACGGCCACTGAGGGGGTAGAGAGAAGAGCTCCCCAGATTTCAAATACGATAAGCTTATAGAGAACGAATTGCGTTGACTAAATAAAATAGAGAGGTCGGCACTCAGATTGCAGCAGAGACAAAAGACCCAGCTCCCGTGCCAGAGCCGAGAAGCAATCCCCATTATCAGAAATGAGGCCTCTCTCGTACATTTCCTTTTGCCTGTCAGCAATAGTCGCCAGAACGTTTTATGTATGTTTATGTAGCTGGCGACGCAGTGCTTGCTGGGAAGGCGCAGAGTGAGTTTGAATCCCGCTTCTGTCTGTGGTCTGTGTAACATGTATGTGTGTGGTGCGTCTAGTGAAGTGATAAAATGTGTTTCTGTGTAGATTCGTCTCTATCTTGAGTTTTGGCCTCGACCCTTCATTTTAGAACGATGCGTAATATTGGGTAGAAATTGCGGTCGTATTTGTGAAACCCATCGAGAACGAAATCGAGAAGTTACACGACGAGGAGAGTCCAGCGCCCGTTTCACGACGTGAAGAGATCCCCATTGCCAGTGCAAAATAGTGAAGGTACGCTCCAAGGAAATCACGACTACAATTATCAACTGAGAAATTTGATACTTCATCGTGAAAGAAATAGAGATAGCCCCCTGCCCGGTGGAACAGTGTGACTCCGAACCCTCGGCGAGGCGAGAAGGCCAAGATAGCAACGTGAATTGATGAAAAGCAATTGGTTGAGTGTTAAATCTCAAATTTGATTTGTTCAGTTCCAATTCAGGCTAGGTAATTTAGATTTTTGTAAGGAAGGAGTTTTTAGTGAGAAGGTGTTTTTAGTGTTGAACTAAGAGTTAAATTTATTTGTTTTTGCGCTCGGGACGCTCCCTAACCTTGGCAAGGTAATAATAAATACAATTAGTGAAAGATAAAAATATTATTGTGCATTGATTTCGGAAAATGAAAGATTCTTTTTGTTATTTGTAAATATTAAATGTGTAAATAAACTAAGTTTTGTTATGTTAAAATCTATTTGTTTGACTTGATTGAAAGTTGTTGTGATTAAATTGCATGTTCTAAAATTCAGAATAGTGTATTGGTTTTTGTTCGGTTGCTAAGTTCGACATACAGAGCGTTGGGTTGTATTCAACAAAATAATTAATAAAAACACAACGCACCCAAATAAATTCTAAGAAAAATAAATAATTAGTACTAACCAAAATAATTTACGGTACGCGCCCAAATGAACTAAAAACTGGATGTAGCAACACGACAGTCACCCCTGGGGGCAATCGGTAAACATGGAGGTGGCACCAGAAGGTGGTTTGGATTCCCAATTACGGTGTCCCTATTGAAAGCAACCAAATGTTCTCGTGAATTATGGGCGAATGTTTTCAATGACAAGTGCTCTGCATTAGAAAAAAATAATAAATTCAATATATAGGGTATCCATAAAGTATTGTTGGGGTTTCCTTACCTCATAAATTTTGATTTAAGAACATGGCAAAAATGTGATTACATATTCCTAAAGTACAAAAAAAACTTTCTTTTTCAATAATGCAAATTAGCTTAATTTCCACATGGCAGCCTTCCGAGGCACGTAAACCTATCGAGACAGAACTGAGTTTCCCGTCAAGTGTTATCCGCAATTGTATGCGGCAACCCTAGCGGCGTCGCACATTTGACATGAGAATTCAAAATGGCGAGTGCACAAGAGAAAGCAATGCACTTATTGTGGTTCTCCGAAAAAAAAATCCTTCACTACTACACAATGTCGCTTCAGAAATATCGGGGTTATCAGAGTTATCGGGTTATTTTTTCTTTATCGAGAATGATGCAAACTGTAGGAGTTCTCTGGACATGCTACAGTTGAATAGGTTCTCCACTTTCAATTCCGTCAGCCACATGTGATATTTCAACATGATGGTGCACAACTACATTGGGGAATAATTGCACGTTAGTTACTGGACATGACCTTTTCTGACAGATGCTGTGGATAAGCGGAATCAATTCTATGGCCTTAGAGATCACCAGATATCACACCTCTGGACTTTTTCTTGTGGGGAAGATATGTCATTGTCTACAAAACCAATGTGCCTACACTGCATGAACTCAAGCCCAGAATGTTGCTGTGAAAAGAAAGTTTTACACCACAAATTCTGGATAACACTTGGTAGGAACTTCAGTTCCGTCTCGATGTGTTACGTACCATGTAAGACTGCCATGTGGAAACTATCTAACTTTGGGCTCATAATTCATTTATGTTTATTCACAACTTTGTTTTTGTTATTAAAAAACTTTTTGAGTTGTACTTTATGAATATGTATTAATACCGGGTCATCGAAAAAGGATGGACACATTTCATATAATCATATTTAATTAAATACTTACAATACAAACAATTATTTCGTTGTAATGTACAGAATTTAATAGAATTTTACCTCAATAAGTTTCAATATGAGCACCATTGGTTGCTCTGCATATATCAAGTCGAAAGTCAATCTCTAACCTGGTGTCACGGAGCATATCCAACGTCACCGTGGCAATTGCATCGGTAATTCTCTTCCGTAAATGTGTCAAATCCGGTATCTATACGCTGTAAACAATGTTCTTGCTATAACCCCAGAAAAAGAAGTCGAGATGTGTTAAATTGGGACTTATCGGAGGCCATAGCACGGCTCTACCAATCTATGTATTGTGGAAAAATTGTTGAGAGACCGTTTCTTGAAACTGTCGGAACCACCTTTTTATGCTATCCACAGACGGTGGTTGTTTGCGATAAACACGACGGTAATTTTGCTGAACTGTTTTACCAGATTTGTATTCCGCTAACCCCAACACACATTGAGCTTTCTCCTGAACGGTCGCCATTGCACTGACGGAAAGCCGAACGAAGACCTCTTCCACCTCCCATCGTTCTGAGCAACGTTCAACGTCACGGTTGCGTACGAGTTCCATTTAGAAATCTTCGACACTTGCCAAGTTGTTTGTAAAGAATATTATTGCGTTTGCTCAGTTTCTTTTAGAATTATGAGCTTTAGAAATGAGTCCAACCTTCTTCTATGACCCTGTGTTATCAGTCATGTTCTTTAATTAAATGTTTGAGGTAAGGAAACCCCGACAATAATTTATGGACACCCTGTATATCTTGCCTTTAAAGCTCAAACTATCGTATATCATTTAAGGGCTTAAAATATTCAGTACTGAAGCATCTAAGAAACTTTGCATTTTCTTTTGGCATATTCGTCTGCTCTCAAGAATCTGGTTTTATATTCAATAATATGTACAATAAAACATTGCGAAACTAGAAAGAAATTTGTTAAGTTTATCACGGTTACTTTTACAGAAACACATTTCTTTCAGGCTCATTTTCTAGCTATCATATTCACCAGGGTTAAATATTTCCGATCATAGCAATATCCGGAAAGTCCAAAATTGATCTTCCCTTCTTCGAGCGCTTTAAACGTTCGAAAGTTATTCCAGAATTTCCCTACCGAATCAAGAATTACCCTGATACTCTCCTATCGATTTGGAAAGATCTCCTTTTATATCTAAGTGATATTATTCTTGCTTCTTTTCCCTTCTCATTCTTCTGAATCTGATAGCTTTTTTGAATTGGCCGCATTTTGTAAGCCTTTGAGTTTAAAAGCGAGTTCAGTATTTTCCCTTGTTTCAAATTACACTCGTTGCACTTACTGAATATCATTCTTTAAAGTTTTGAAACCTCTGAGGCTTATATGCCTGTTGAACGCGTTTGATATATGCTGCTATACTGATTAAAGGAAGATTATGCTATAAGCTAAAAAATCGGGAATTCGGATATATATCGTGTTCTTGCATCTTTGAACATAGTTAGACGCTTTCCCTTTTATCTATGTCATGATCTATATTGAATAGAAAATGTCTGTAGCATAATGTACTGTAGTGTCAGACATAAAAGAGCCTCTATATCTCCAGAAATATCGGAATTTGTGTAAACTTATAACATAACTCCCTCTTTCTAGTTCGAATCTTAAAATACCATAAGTCGAGTTTCTAAGATTAATATAAGTCTGGGGAATTTTTATGGGATTGCATATCCTCTTTCTTTGAAAAATGTAAAAACATATACTTAATATATTTTATATTTTTGTAGTTTTAAAACTTCTTTATACAAAATTATTAATACGTTTCGTTTCAACAGAGAAAAAGGTGTATTTTATATAAATACGGATACATTATTTTTGTAATTATATTACGGACGTTTACTATATCAATTCTGTTAGGATAAGATTTCATAGATTAAAAGGTAAGTTCAGATTCTTTTATTAATTTTTTTATATTTTATACTTTTCAATAAAAGCCATCTTCAGAATTTGTTAATCATATATGGATTGGGTATCATATAGTTAGCATGAAATCAGATTCAACGAAAATTTAAATACCTTATTGGAAAAAATATTAATATATATTTTTTAAGTACAATTATAAATGTTATAGTATTTGTATTGCTTATTTCAAAGTCTCTAAGAACTTGAAATTTCATCTCTTGTTTCTAGGTTTCTTTTATTTTGGCTGTTAAAAAAACGATTTTTTGAACACACCTATCATCTCGAATAATAATTCACGATCATAATTTAAAACTGCGAAAGATTTAAACAAAATAATTTTGAGCACTCTTACATTTTTTTTCATCTTTTAAGAAATGTGCTCCCTGAAAATATCTATTATTATATATTTTACATTTATACAAATTTTTCTTATTTTGTTTCTCGAAACCAAATGAATAGTTTTTTAATGCTACATTATACACTGATATTTTTGAATAACTGGCAAAATGTCGAGATTTATTTCCCAATTAATTTCGTATATCTTAAATTTTTTAGAATGAATTTTCCCTTGATGAGGTTCCGGAAACTTTGCGGTAGTTTTATACAGCTATAAATTTATAATCAAGCTATTTTTAGAGGGGATTCCATTCCTTTTTTTAACACTACAATGGAAGGGACACTTTTTCTTACTTAAAAAGAGCGAACGGCCCCGTCATTATGACGGTTAAAAAATAAATTTAGAATGTAAAATCTTTAATGTTTTTTCAAATATGATTAACACTTTAATTTTTTATGATTTCATACCAATATATAATAAATTAGTATATATTTATATATATTTTTATGCTGGTATGACGAGATACATCCTGGTATGGTTTATCCGTAAAAATATATGCAAGGTTTGTGCAGTCCTTATTTTTCAACACCAATATTTCCCCAGAGCTAATACTTCTATTATTTCTAAAAGGGGAAGAGACGAAAAGTAACTAACATTTTTCCAGTATTATTTTAAAGGTCTCTGCCTGTTTTCTATATTGCGTCAAATTGACGACTTTTTAGTCTTAGTAGGTGTCGAAATAGTGCAATTTTTGACCTTAGATGGCAACGATACCGTTTCCATGGACTACTCGCTTACGAAAAGCGGAATTGATTTAGTGTTTAAAAAATTTAGAAGTCGCCTTTTTCATGTGTTTGAAGTCGCTGTTCTTTTTCTTCGTATCCTATTCTACATGTAGTCACATGTCATTTATTCGTGCGTCATTAAAATTACTTAACGCAGTTTACATTCTATTTACTCATGTGTGAAGTAGATTCATTCATAGTTTTAAAATGCTATCATCAACCTTTGGAACACAAGGTAAGACTAACTCTCATTCTCTTTATCCTATTCCTTCAAGTATTCTTTCATGTGGTGCGGTCTTAATCGGAGCTGTCTAATGGAGACTGTCAAGAGTTCAGTCAACTTTTCCCATCCATAACCATTCATGTGGTGTGATTCAACTATTACTTTGAGTTGGATAAATAATTCCAACAGAGATAGATAAAAATAATACTAAATTAGACAAAAAAACAAACAGAAATCAAGCACTCTGGGCATCCACGCACCAACGGCAAGATTCTGTATAAGTGCCAGGAACTGAACCATAAAACAACAGAGTAACCGACAGGTCTCGTCATCAGGGAGCCTAACCATGCCAGTTTACCTCAAGGGAACTTTCTGAATAGGATGCAAGGTAAGCCCCAAAAGACATCCAAAGGCCCCGAGTCCCCCAAAGAAGCAATTAGTCAAGAAGAAAATGAAAAGACAAACACAAACTTACAGTATGGGCTCAAAGCACCTTACCTGCAAGCACACAAAAATCCTAATGCAAAGTAAACGATGCGAACACACCCCCAATCCGTAAGTGGCGGTTATGGCGAAACAGCAGCAATTCTATCCTAAAGGTACGTCATTGTATACATTTCATAGCTCCACCACCCATTACAATTTAACCCAATGAAAACACAAATACTATTCCTGAATATAAAATCCTGAGTCTAAATGCCATTTTTTTAAAACTTTTAAATTGCCGAAATTTTTAGGGAAATCGTTTTTTCTTAAGTTTTCCTCGAAATGCTACATGCCTCCAAAAAATCCCCAACGTTTACATATGTTTTTTTATTCTGTAAAGGTGTTGAGTAAAAAATATTATAATAAATTTTATAGTTTAAGTTGCTATGGAAATTGGTAAACGTAATAACCTCGAAGTTAAAATCTAACCTTTTATCAAAATCCCTATTTTTATTTCCCTATTTTGAATTTGAATTTTTAAATCCAGATAAGTGCACAAAGATAATTATCGTTAGTCCCGGTTTAAGTAAGTTCCTTTCGGTAGATTTGATTAAGAAACTCCAAATCGTTGCAGTTAAAAATTATGAGGTCATCAATATATCTAAATCATTAATAGATAATAGGATTTTAGCTTTTAGGCAAAAAATTTAAGTTTAAGATTAATAGCATAAATGCCCTTACTGTTTTCCTACAATAAAATCCATAAAGTACCTACTAAATTTAGGTTGTTACATGTAGTAAAAATTGTTATAACCACTTTGTTCAGTAAAAAGTTCTTAGCTATTTAAAAAATTATTCTAAATAAAATTAAGGTTACCGAAAATAGTTTTATTATAAATAATAACCAGGATGTTCTACAATTTTTAAAAGTAAGAATATAGATAGCATATACACGTTTGATTTTGAAAACCTGTTTACCAGTATTCCGCATGATAATTTAATGATTATATGTTCAGAAAATCTATGTGCTTATTAGATAGTACTTTAATCTTAAAATGTGACTGGATTGATTTAGTACAATTTAATATTTTAAAAACTATCTCTTTACATGGCTTATGTTCTTTAAACAGATAAAGGGTACTACATCTGGGAAATAGCTATTCTAGTGCATTTGCCAACCTATTCTTACATTTACGTAACTAAATTTCTAACTCAAATAATGTAACGGACTTAGATATATTGCTGACCTCATAATTTTTAACTGCAACGATTTGGAGTTTCTTAATCAAATCTACCTAAAGGAACTTACTTTAAAAACCGCTAACGATAATAATCTTTGTGCGACTTATCTGGATTTAAAAATTAAAATTCAAAATAGGGAAATAAAAATAGGGATTTATGATAAAAGGTTAGATTTATTATAATATTTTACTCACACTCTTTACAGAATAAAAACATATGTACACACGTTGGGGATTTTTGGGAGGCATGTAGCATTTTCGAGGAAAACTTAAGAAAAAACGATTTCCCTAAAAATTTCGGCAATTTAAAAGTTTTAAAAAAATGGCATTGAGACTCAGGAATTTTTAAAGTTGTTTAGAATAGTATTTGTGTTTTCATTTGGTTAAATTGTAATGGGTGGTGGAGCTATAGAAATGTTACAATGACGTAACCTTTAGGATAGAATTGGCTGCTGTTTCGCCATAACCGCCACTTACGGAATTGGGGTGTGTTCGCATCGTTTACTTTGCATTAGGATTTTTGTGTGCTTGCATGTTAGGTGCGTTGAGCCCATACTGTAAGTTGTGTTTGTCTTTTCATTTTTTTCTTGGCTAATTGCTTCTTTGGGCGACTCGGGGCCTTGGGATGTCTTTTGGGCTTACCTGCATCCTATTCAGAAAGTTCCCCTTGAGGTAAATGACATGGTTAGGCTCCCTGATGACGAGACCTGTCGGTTACCTCTGTTGTTTATGGTTCAGTTCCGGCACTTATACAGAATCTTGCCGTTGGTGCGTGGATGCCCAGAGTGCTTGATTTCTTTTTGTTTTTTGTCTATTTTAGTATTATTTTTATCTATATCTGTTGGATTATTTATTTGTTTTCATTATGGGGATATGAAGCTTCTGCGCTATCCTCTATTGAAAATTTTTCTTTGCAGGATAAGTTTTATGTTATAGTGATTTAGCAGTCTATGCTTGAATTTTAATTTTGTTTATTTCTATTGTTACATTTTACTTTGAGTTGGATAAGTAATCCTCCAACAAAAGGTATCAATTTGTCCAACAACAGTTGGAAAAATACATTCGTTAACCGAAAACACTCTTGGCATCAAGTTCCGGGAAATCAAACCCTACCGATTGCGCTACTCGATGGTCCTCTTTCCAAACAACTCAAGGAAAATCCAGAATGGTTCACCGGCAATAAATTGCTCTAATGACACAGAGGATTCTTTTTTTTACATTATCTGATCCAACCACTGAACAACCTGATATATTCAAGCGTGATATTCAGTTGATTCATGCATAGAATGTGTTTAACCTGTCCACTCAAGTAATGTTGCATTTTGATATACTGACAAAAGCTTCCTCTTACCTTAAATTAATTCGTACTGTCTCTTGGATATATAGATTCTATAATAATACAAAATCCACATCTAGAAACTAAAGGACCGTTGCAAGCCATTGAAATAGACAGAGCAACCAAAACCATCGTGAAATTATTACAAACGTCAGAATTTTCAATCGGAAATTAATTTTACTTCAACATAACAAGCCTCTTCCAAAATCAGTAAATTATATCCTTGAAAGCATTCTTGGACTCTGAAGGAATCCTACATGTTGGAGAACGTCTGCGTAACAAACCAACAACTAAATTTCGATCAAAAACTAAACATGATTAATTCCAAAGCGGCACCATTTTACGTTCGTTAATTATTCGGCATTTCATAAAACATATTTTCATGCAGGCAAGATTTAGTCTTCACTCACTCTCGACAAATCTTTTGGATTCCAGATGGAAAATCGACTGTTAGAAAGAACTGAGGAATGCTTAGACTGCTTCAAATTGTCAGCTAAGCCACTTCCCAAATAAGGGCGACTTGCCTCCTTTCAAGAATCAATGCCTGTCGTGCTTTCTTACAAGTGGGTGTCGATTTTGCAGGTCCAATCATCACTAAATGCCAACATGCTCGGAAGGCCAGTAATTTCAAGTCCTATTTGTCCTATTCATTGTATTTGCACTAAGGCGGTACACCTTGACCTGGTGCCCCACCTTATCTTCATCCGCATTTCTTGCGGCACTTAGACGTTTTGTAGCCCGTCGGGGGTTACCCTGCAGACATATTCTCTGATAACGGAACCAACTTCGTGGGAGCTTCCACTTATCTAAAGTCATACTTCACCTGACGAGAGACCCCTCCATTCAAGATTATTCGTCCCAGCGAAACATTACTTGGCACTTCATTTCCCTTACTCACCAAACTTTTGGGAGGGTTGGGAAGCCTCTATCAAATTGGCTAAAAAACCATTTATTAAAACTTGCAGAGCTGCCTTACTCAACTTCGAAGAGCTTTCTACGTTGCTCTGCCAAATTGAAGCGTGTATAAATTTACGCCCACTTTATCCCATGTCAGCTGATCCTAAGGACTTTCAAGTATTGACGCCCGGTCATGTCTTGATCGGTTGTCCTCTCCTTGAACTTCCTGAAACTCAAACTACTAATTATGCTCGTAGTCTTCATTCCAGATGGTCTTTGATCCTCCAGCTGAAGGGAAAAAATTCTGGCAGCGCTGGCAGACATCTTATCTCCACACTCTACAACCAAAATGGTGCCAAATGGATGCATCATCATCATCATAAACTTCATCCTGGAAATTTCGTCCTTGTGACGGAGCCCTCCTCTATCGCCACTCGTTCGACGGTTGGCCGCATTACTGCCATTCATCCTGGGACCGATGGGGTTACCCGAGTAGTATCCATACAGACAGTTAAAGGACATCTTTCCCGACCTGTGTCCCACGTGGCTATCCTGCCGGTTCGAGATCCAAGTACTTCCCCCCGAGGGAGTATTGTCGAAATAGTTACAATTTTGACATTAGATGGCCAACGAGACCGTTTCCATGACTATTCGCTTACGAAAAAGCGAGAACTGTTTAAGTGTTTAAAAAATTAGAAGTCGCCTCTTTCCTGTGTTTTGACGTCGCTGTTCTTTTTCTTCATAGCCTATTCTACATGTAGTCATCATGCCATTTATTCGTGCGTCATTAAAAAATACTTAAAAACGCAGTTTATATTCTATTTACTCATGTGTGAAGTATTCATTCAATAGTTTTAAAATGCTATCATCAACCTTTGGAACAAAGGTAAGACTAACTTCTTATTCTCTTTATCCTATTCTTCAAGTATTCTTTCAGTAGGTATACAACACATTTATTTCCCCTCTTTACTATCGAATATAATTTTGTAAATGTGTGTGCTTATTTCGCCGTAAAAGTAGAAGAAATCCTAAAATTTCAGAAATCCTGAAGACCATAAATACAGACATTAGCGTCTAAATCGTATGCTCGAAAATGTCAAAATGACGGCAGCCGTCTTTCTAGTGTTAGTTCATTCGATTACTTTATGCAGTTTTAAGAAATTTTGCATCGCTTTCCCTATTTGATTCAATTACACCGCACTCACTCTGTCGGGTAGCCACGTGGGTTGAATTAAAGTCCATAAAGTTCATAATACAGAGTGCTGCAGGATTAACTCCCACAATCAAATGGTAATAAAAAACCGAACAAAACATTTTCGGATAAAAACTTTATATTTTAAAAAATACTACCAGTCTAGTTTTTTCCAAGTAGCTTTTGAAATTAACATCACTCAGTGGTGCCCGTTATTTGCGATCCACTGCTGAAGTCGTTCTCAAAACTCCCTCTTTGGGTTGTCTTTGGGGACTGGTGGCAACTTCGTCATAAAAGCGGACCCATGGAAGAGATGCAAATTTTGAGATCATCTAATGTTCCAAGGACGAACACTTTGGTTTCTCTAGCATGCAGACCACATGGCATCACGTTTGAAACCCACCAGAGGATTGGTTTTGATCGATAACAACATCAGTTACATATAGCCCGAAGCGTTTCTACATGGCCTCTGTGTTGAGGTTACAGAGTCGTTTTTATTACCTTTAGCTTACAACTTTGTAAGCCATCTTTTCCGATTCCCTCTTAGAAAGGGAAAATTCATGTCCCCTTTGTAAGAACGACCATTAAGGGGTATATATATATATATATATATAATATATATATATATACTATATAATATATATACTCATGGACAAAAAAATTATCGCACCAAGAAGGGGTCGTCAAAATGAAACGAAATTTTACATACGTAATGACTACTTTGATATAAGTAAATGATAAGAAAATCAAAGAAAAAGGATAATTTATTTCAGAGAAAAAGGCAAAAGAACGGAGGAGTTAATACTCCGTTGGACCCCCTCTAGCGCGAATGCACGATGCGGTACGATCGGGCATTGAGTCATACAAGTTCTGTATGATGTCTTGCGACATTTCGTTCCATATTTGCTGTAACCTTGCCTCTAGTTCGTTCAAACTCATGGGATGCCCAACTCGTCGTCCCAAATAATCCCAGATATGCTCGATTGGAGACAAATCTGGGGATCGGGCAGGCCAAGGAATGGTAGTAACAGTGCGGAGACAGTCTTGTGACACCCTTGCCGTATGAGACCGAGCATTGCCTTGTTGAAAAATGGCTCCTCGGAGCCGTTGCATGAGTGGCAACACATGTAGTTGCAGGATTTCATGAACATACCGCTGGGCTGTCATGGTGCCACGGAACAATACTAGGGGTGACCGTGTATTGTAGGCAATGGCACCCCATACAATCACACCAGCTGTGGGAGCGATGTGTTGCTGTACAGCAAAGGCAGGATTGAAGCTTTCACCACGGGCTCTCCACACACGAACACGATTGTCATCACTGCCGAGATTGAATCTGGATCGTCGCTAAAGACGACCTGGGTTCCAGGCCGCTGCAGTACCAGTTCCTCGATGCGCGGCAAAACTCCAAACGGAGGCGTCGATGGGTGGCTTCAAGGGCAGCACAAGTAATGGGCGCCACGATACAACTATCCTTCAGCCTGGCGCGTTCGTATGGTTCTAGAAGACATAGAGGCCCCTAGTGAAGGTGATACCTGTGCCTGGATGGCGGCCGGTGAAGCAGTTGGCTGTACTCGTGCATTTCTTACGATGTGGCGGTCTTCTCGACGACTGGTCTGTCGAGGGCGTCCTGAGCCTGGTCTTTGTGTACATGACATCTCTCGGGTCCACTGGTCCAAACACCTCCTCACAACACAATCAGAGCGGCCTAATTGACGAGCTACTCGCCTAGCTGACCACCCAGCTTCCATCATCGCGACGATTCCCCCCCTCTCAAACTGCGACAACTGCTTATATTGTCTTCGAACACGGCGTAATGGCATGCCTATCTCAGCTCTTCCTTTGTAAATGATTCAGAACACTCAAACAAGCTTTGGTTACCTGTTTTATACTCCACAGAGTACGATGTTGAACGCCCTCTACCGGCTATACGTAATGCGCAATCACGCTGCATTTCTACTCATTTGCATATCTCCCCGACATGTACCTTCATTGCAAATTTCGTTACGATCCCGCAATTATTTCTTGGTGCGCTAATTTTTTTGTCCATGAGTGTATATGTATATTCTAGGACCCTTATTCTTGGGATACAGGCTATCCCACCCCGTAAGGAAAAGGCTAAAGTACGGCCTGATAACTAAACCGAGATGTTCACCAGGCCAACCCATCACTTTTACTGACAACTAGAAAATTCGCCCGAACTGTTGCGACCGTTTTAACCCTTCCATTCTATTGTTGTTGACCTTGAGAATTATGGGAGCCCATTTTGCCTCACCCTGTAAGTTATAGACTATCATCTCACAGCTCTAACAGCCATGCGAATTCATGAGAAAATTTAAATGTATTAATGACTCAGAATAAAGCTTATCTTTAAAGAGTAAAAAAATACAGCCTAGACTAAAACTGCCGCAAAGTTTTCTGAAACTTCAAGAAGGGAGAATTCAGTCTAAAAACTTAAGGTATATGAAATTAATTGGGTAATAACACTTGACATTTTCCGGTGATCAAAAATATTCAGTGTTTTAATATAGCCTTTAAAACTATCATTGTTTAGATAAAACAAATGAAGGAAAATTTGTATATATATATATATATATATATATATATATATATATATATATATATATATAATAATATATAATATATATATATATATATATATATATATATATATATATATATATATATATATATATAATATATATATATATATATATATATATATATGTATATATATATATATATATGTATATATATATATATATATATGTATATATATATATATATATATATATATATGTATATATATATATATATATATATATATATATATATATATATATATATGTATATATATATATATATATGTATATATATATATATGTATATATATATATATATGTATATAAATATATATATGTATATATATATATGTATATATATATATATATATATATATATATATATATATATATATATATATATATATATATATATATATATATATATATATATATATATATATATATACATATATATATATGTATATATATATATATATATATATATATATATATATATCTATATATAATATATATATATATATATATATATATATATATATGTATATATATTTCAAAGTAAGTACAGTATGCAAATAATAAAGGAAAATTTCAAAGTCACTCTATTATTAATTTAACTCAAAACTTGACTATAAATAACATTTTTTATTTCCTATATTCCTCTCAGTGACTCTGAAAACTATGGATTCGACACTAATCTCGGTCAGTTTGGATATTATATTACCCCTTCTCCCCCACCAATGGTGATGGGAGGCTGTGCTTGCACTTAAATGGTATCGGGAGGGCCCTATTCATCTCAGCGACACAAACACTATGGATTCGACACTACTCTCGGTAGTTTTGGGCATTTTACATCTCCCCTTATCTCCCCCCCAATGGTGTTGGGAGGTCAAACTTGCATTTAAACGGTATCGGGACTAACCCTATTCTTCGCAGCGAACCATAAAACAATGGATTCGACACTATTCATGTTCATTTTGGGCATTTTATATTCACACTTTCTTAACCCCACCTCACCCAACAATGCAGATGCACTCTCACTTAAATGGCATGCACTCTCACTTAAATGGCATCGGTAGTGTCCCTATTCATCTCAGAGACATCGAAAATTATAGATTCGACACTACTCTCGGTCATTATGGACATGGTCATTACGGTCATTATGGACATCTCGGTCATTATGGATTCCATTATGCTAATGGGGGCTGAACTTGCACTTAGACGGCATCCGAAATGTCACAATTTGTCTCAGCGACCCCGAAAACTATGATTTTGACACTACTCTCGGTATTTTGAACATTTTATAATCACTCCTTCTTCCCCCTCCCCCCCCAGTGCTGATGTGGGGGACTAAACTTTCACATAGACGGCAACAGGAGTATCACCATTAATCTCAGCTACCCTGAATACTATGGTTTCGACACTTATATCAGTCGTTTTCGATTATTTTTACATGTGACCCCTGTCACTCCTATGGGTGCTAGATTTTTTCTTTCCCCACCCAGTGTTTCTTTCCAGATTGTCAGTGATATGTGTCTCAAGTTTGGTTGAATTTGCTCCAGGCGTTGCAGAGTGATGATGGAACATACACATACACACATCCATACATACACACATACACACATACATACATTTATATACATATAGATTTATACCACCCCTACTTCTCTCCCCCTCCCCCTCCCCCTATGCTAATGGGGGCTGAACTTGCACTTAAGCGGCATCAGAATGGTCACTATTCATCTCAGCGACATCGAAAACTATGGTTTCGACACTACTCTCAGTATTTTGAACATCTTATATTCACTTTTCTTCCCCCACCCTCCTTCCCCTCTCCCAAATGCTGATGGGGAGCTGAAATTTCACATAGATGGCAACGGGAGTGTCACCATTAATCCCAGCGACCCCGAAAACTATGAATTCCACACTTATATCAGTCATTTTCGATTATTTTTACTTGTGCCCCCTGCCCCTCTGCCCCCTATGGGTGTTAGGGGTGTCTTACCCCTCCAGTGTTTCTTACCAGATTGTACGTGATATGTGTACCAAGTTTGGTTGAAATTGCTCCAGGTGATCCAGAGTGGTGATGGAATATAAGCACATACACACATACATCCTTTTATATATATATATAGAGATTTTTAATGTGTTTTAGTAACTTTTTTTGAGTTTGCATTTAAAATAATAATTTGAGGGTTATGAAATTTATATCACGAGAAAGATCATGAAAATTCCTATAAAATGAAGTCTTTTTCAAATCTTTATCTCCATTTTCTCATTTTTGGTGAATTTTTAAATATTAATTTTTAGAATTTAATTTATTAAATGCTGATCACGTGATTTATTTTTCTGGTACTTTAAATTAATTTATCGTCACGAAAATAGCAACTTAATAGACAAAAAATATATTTTTCTTGCCAATGCGGCAGACGATTGGACATTGTCCAAAAAAATGTTAAAATACAGTAAAGGATATGTTCCTGAAACTGTACTATATTATCTCTACTAAATTCTTTAGTATGTTCTATTAGATCTAATTTGAATATTTTCTTCTACATTATTTTGTCTATAAAAGTATCCCTTACGATTTTTTTTATAAATATATATATTATTTACATCAATTGCATACATTGATCGTCTTATTTATTATAAATGTATATATATATTTATTTGGCATTAATTGCATACATTTTTTTTTTAATGTGGAGGCACTTGTCGCGAGGACATTCGCCTATAATTCACCGCAGTTTTTGCTGGCCATTTTATTATGGGGGCGCCATATAGGCGGGCCAGAATTGCCCCCTATGAAGGGACGACGCGAACAGAGGCATTTTAGTGGCGCTTCGCCAGGATTCGATCTGAGCACCCTCAGCACCGAAAACCGGCACGCTGTACCACAAGGCTTCCAACGGCCCTATAATTGCATACATTGACTGTTGTATTTAATTTGAATTTACTCCGTAGCGAAGTGTGGGTTTTCAGCTAGTCTATACATATAAAATATTTCCGTAAGTGACTGACTGACAGACAACGCACAGACCATGCCGCTGGACATAAAGCACTGAAATTTTGCATGGTTATTCTTCTTATAGTGTAGGGGAACAACTAAGAGAGATTTTTGATAAATTTTTCTTAGATTTTTTAAAATTAAATTTTAAAGCTGTTTTTCTAATATTCTTTAAAGTTTGCATTTAAAATAATAATCGGAGGATTATAAAATTTATATCTCGAGAAAAATCCTAAAAATTCCTTTAAAATTAAATCTCTTTCGAATCTTTACCTCCGTTTTCTGATTTTTGGTGAATTTTTAAAGATTAATTTTTAGAATTTAATTTATTAAATGCTGATCACGAAGTTTATTTTCTTTTAATTTTGCGTCACGTGCATAACAACGAAATAGACAAAAAAATTCTTGCTAATGCGACAGACATTAGGACATTATAAAAAAAAAATTAACATATAGTAAAAGAAATGTTCCTCAAATTGTACTATATTAACTGTACTATAGTATTTGCTACGTTCTATTAGATTTAATTTAAATATTTTCTTCTACATCATTTTGTCTTTAAAATTATCCGTTACGATTTTTTTCTTTTTTTTTACATCAATTGCATACATTGACCGTTGTATTTATTATAAATATATTTATACATATGTTTGGAATTCATTGCATACATTGACCCTTGTATTTAATTCGAATGTACTCCGTAGCAAAGTACAGGTTTTCAGCTAGTATAGGATATGTTAGGGAAATATTAACTTACGGATAGGAAAGTTTTTACAGATAAGTAGAATATTTACCATACATTTCGACGTTATTTTAATAAATACAACTTGAAAAATATATGACTACTGTATAATACAAAACTTTCTACTTTCGCGTTTTAAGACAAAAAAAAGGTTAAAAATATCAGTTTAGATGGGGATTTGAAAACAACATAACTGATACTTTCCATTTATTTGGTAATATTAAAGTGGTAACACAAAATGTAGATAAAGGAAAATAAAGTTAATGCGTTAATATGAAAGTGGATACTTTAGTTTCCTATTCAAGCCTGAAAAAAATTCACCTCCTATATCAAACAGTTTTTAGACAGTTTAGTATATTGAAAAGCCAAACATTTTCAGGGAATTCTTTCGAGCAAACTTTAACTTCATTTAAGCTACGTGGTATGCATTCGGGAGACACAAGAAAAATTTAATTTATAAAAGTTTTCCGGGAACAAAATTGAAACACGGTTTTAAAACCGTTTAAAGCTGCCGGGTATTCTGTTCACTTATTGTAGGTGCTATTTTTTGCTTCTTCTTCGAAGTTTTTCCTCTTTTCAGCGAATTTTAGCGAATTTTGCCTGATGTCAATTTTAGTCCGAGGCTCTGAAAGTTTTATATTAAAATCGCTCTCCTGTCACTTGATGCTGTGACAAATCAATATGCTCACGTACCGTACAAACACACCGTTATTTCAGTGAGTTATGGATAATATGAAACTTTAAAGTAAAGTAATTTTGTTTTTTTGATATACACCAATGGCATTGTTAGATTAATTCCTTGATAGTAAAAGTTATAATAAATACATTTTCTGATAACTTAATATTTATGACCATCACGTTTAAACAATGTAATTTCGATTGCGAAGCATACAAATTTTACATACTGCTATTTTGGGGAAATAAGCCTATCTAATCTACAATAAATGTAAGGCTAAAGTAATTTAGAATGCACAGACACGTTTACCATTTGATAAACACATTGTTGGAAATGTAATAACTAGAAGCAGGTAGAACAAAATATTCGTCAATTTACCACAATACTAATTTTTTTGAACTTTAGGTAATTTCAGCCATCAATTTACTAAAAATTAAAGCTGGTATATATCAGGAAATAGATACATACGCTATGTTATAAAAATATATACAATTAAAAGTAAGGATATCTTGTAAGATAAATCTACAATGAAAAGTAAGGCTAAAAGAATGAGGATTACAAAGTAACGTTCCCCGTACTATAGAGGCATAGTCGGAAATGTAAGATCTAAAAGTAGGAGGAAAAAATATTTCTTATTTTCCTCATTACTTCTACTTTTACAAAATTCTATTTTTAAAAAAAATCATACTTCAATTAATTCAAAATTCAAAGTTACTATATATCTTGAAACATATATATATATATATATATATATATATATATATATATATATATATATATATATATATATATATATAAAATATATATATATATATATATATATATATATATATATATATTTATATATATTCAAAGATATAAAAAATTATCTACAATGAAAAGTAAGGCTAAAAAAATTAAGATTACACAGTAACACTCACCATTCTATAGAGGAATTGCAGTAAATCTAGAAGCCCAGTAGACAAAGTAGTCGTTAATTTACCGCATATTTCTACATTTTTGAAACTGCAGTTTAAATAATTTCAGATTTCAATCAATTCAATTCTTAAAGCAATTAATTTTATTCAATTCTTAAATCAATTCAATTCTTAAGTGTATATCATTAAAAGCACCCATATGCTAAGATATAAAAATATCTACAATGAAAAGTAAGGCTAAAAAATTAAGATCACACAGCAACACCCCCATTCTAAACAGGCATTGTTGGAGATGTGCGATCTAGAGCCCGGTAGACAATATATTCTTACCTCGGTACTTAAACTTTTTTTAAAATGGTGGTTTAAATAATTTCAGACTTCAATCAATTAAAATCTTTAAGCTAGTGTATATCATGAAAAAATACATACACTAAGCTATAAAAAATCACCTACAATGAAAAGTAAAGGTACCTAGTAAGGAAAATCTATAATGGAAATTAAGGCTAAAAATAAGATTTACACAGTAACATTCAGCATTATATAGAGGTATATTCGGAAATGTAAAATTCAGAAGCCGGTAGACAAATTACTCGTTAATTTATAGTCCTGCGTCTACTTTTTTGAAGCTAGAATTCAAATAATTTCAGTCTTCATTCAATTCAAAACTTTAAGATAGTATACATCATGAAACAAACATATACGCTAAGCTGTAAACGAATTATTTCTTCATTATATACAACGTGACAAGTTTAACGTACCACGTAGTAATTTCCTCAAACGTGACTTAATCGCGCTAGTTTAAAAAACTTCTGTTGCTCTGTTGTCTAGATTCCAGATTCCAGATCTTTTAAGACTAGATCATTTTGAATCAGAGTGAAAGACGTGTTTATTATGATCTAGCTACCAGTGTTCATTACAACATCTCTTAAATTATTCAGATAGATAACTGCGACTGACACTTTGAGAAATTGGTATTTATCATTCGTTTCTATTATTATTCTCCAGTCCCAAATTATACCATGTTTTAACACATCAAAGAAACGGAAAAACAATATCCTTTATCTATAGCATTATTATCCCATAAAGCTACATTTTTATCTAGTAGTTATTAATACTATTACAATATAATCGTAGATCTTCTTCAAAACAATGCAATGTTTATCGCAAATTTGCAACAAAAATATTTTTATGTACAATCTGACACTCCAGTCTATCATATACAAATACAGTTTTTTTTCTTACACGAGTTGAGATAATATTATTGTCTCTTTTTAATAAAGAACGTAGGCAATATATATATATATATATATATATATATATATATATATATATATATATATATATATATATATATATATATATATATATATATATATATATATATATATATATATGTAAATAAATCCCTCATAGAAAAGCTATCAACGAAATATAATCTATAGCAGACATATTCTTTAAGGATTAAATAGCATTCGGATTTATTAATTATATCGTGATATGACGATTTTCATTGCCTGTAAAAAGTTATACTTTTTTGTACTTAATATCTATCCGATGTGGTATTAAGAATGAAATTTACTCTTAGTTAAAGGATTTAACGATTATTTAGAAAGGATTTTTAGTACCCATTTTTTGTAACTTCAATTTTTAGCTTGAAATATTTTTCATAATATAGTGATTTCTGGACACAAGAATAAAAATGTACCTGGATTTTTAATAAATGCAGAAATTAATACATCATGTTATATAATATAAACAATTAAACATATAGTAAAACAAATATCAAAAGGTAACTGATAATCTTTGTTTGTACTAAGTTTCATTTAGGATGAATTTTGAAATAAAGATATATCATCGAAAAAATGTTTTTTGCAAATATTATTTGTAATAAGATTTATGTTAAAACTAGCTGAAAACCCGCGCTTCGATACGGAGTACATTGAAATTAAATACAACGGTCAAAGTATGCAATTAATTAAAAAAAAAATATAAATATATATATATTTATAATAAATACGACGATCAATTTATACAATTGATGTAAAAAAACATATTTATAAAAAAATCGTAAGGGGTATTTTATAGACAAAATAAAGTCCAGTCGTCTGCCGCATTAGCAAGAAAAAAATATTTTTTTGTCTATTTTTTTTTTTTTTTTGCACGTGACGATAAATTTATTTAAAGTACCAGAAAAGGAAATCACGTGATCAGCATTTAATAAATTAAATTCTAAAAATTAATCTTTAAAAATTCACCAAAAATCAGGAAATGGAGGTAAAGATTCGAACAAAATTTTATTTTGAAGGAATTTTTATGATCTTTCTTGTGATATAAATTTTATAACCCTCAATGTATTATTTTAAATGCAAACGTAAAAAAAGTTTAAAAAACAGCTTAAAAATTTAATTTTAAAAAATCTAAGAATAATTTTTGAAAAATCTTTCTTAGTGCACCCCTACACTATTAGAAGAATCGCCATGCAAAATTTCAGCCCTTTACGTCCAGCGGTTTGGTCTGTGCGTTGTATGTCAGTCAGTCAGTCAGTGAATGAATGAGTCAGTTACGGAACTGTTTTATATATATAGATAAATATCAATGACAGTTTAAAACAAATAAAAATATTATTATATTATTAAAAAATGATAATCCAACATTTTATAGTTAAATTAATGTTTTAGTTGGGCTGAACAACATAAACAAACGCAAACTACATATTCTATAAATATTTTATAATAAAAATGGATTTTTCTCTGTTTTTTTCAGTAACTTCTTATATATGAGAATTACAGAGTACAGCAGAATAGACTCCCACCACATTTCTGACTGTTACTCGTAATGTAGGGCTAGGGCAGCGCAGGAGGTAGCAACAGTTCGAGCGGTCAGTGCTACATTTTCTAGTTGTCACTAGGCACCATGAGTTGGTCTGGTGAACGTCGCGGTTTCGTTATCCAGGCTTTCTTTAAAGAATAACAATGCTGTAACCGTGACACAAACGACATTTAAAACGCACTTCAAACTTTAAGAAACTGATGCCGTTCCTGATCGAAAATCCATCCTGCAATTCGTTTCAAACATCAGAGCAAATAGGTCTTCATTACCATGGGAAGCAAGTGTACGATCCAAGTGCTTTGATGTCCTTGGAACATTAGACAATCTAAAAATGTACAACGAGACTGTGCGTTACCTATTCGGGAGGAATTTGCCATCATTCCCCCAGAAATGAATAAATGACGGTCACCACCCGAGTGATGTTCATTTGAAAATTTAATGAAAAAACCTAGATTGTAAGTACTTTTGTAAAATGTAAAGCTTTTTTTTCTGTAAATTGCTTCGCTTTCTATTACTCATTAAAATGAGGGAGTATATTCGGCCACACCCTGTACATGTTGTTGACGCATCTGAAAATAATTTTAATATGATTGATGTTCTTTTGTAAACTTAGTGAATATAAACTAGATTGTAAGTACTTTTATAAAATGTAAAGTTTTTTCTTGTAAATTGTTTCGTTCGATTTCTATTACTCATTAATGTGGGGGAGACCAATCTGCCACACCCTGCACATGTGATTTACGTATGTTTAAACAATTTTAATATTATTGATGTTCTTTTGTAAACCTAATAAAAAAACTAGATTGTAAGTACTTTTATAAATTGTAAAGCTTTTTTCTGTAAATTGCTTCTTTCACCTTCGATTACTCATAAAAATGGCGAAGTCTATTCGGTCCCACCCTGTACATGTTATTGACGCATCTGGAAACAATTTAATATGATTGATGTTCTTTTGTAAACCTAATGAAAATAAGCTAGATTGTAAGTACTTTTATAAAATGTAAAGCTTATTTTCTGTAAATTGTTTCGTTCGCTTTCTATTACTCATTAATATGGGGGAGAACATTCTGACACACCCTGCACATGTGATGTACATATCTTTAAATACTATTAATATGACTGATGTTCTTTTGAAAACCTAATGAAAAAAAACTAGATTGTAAGTTCTTTTGTAAAATGTAAAGCTTTCTTTGTAAATTGTTTCGTTCTATTTCTATTACCCATTAATGTGGGGGAGACCAATCTGCCACACCCTGCACATCTGATTTCCGTATGTTTAAATAATTTTAATATGATTGATGTTCTTTTGAAAACCTAATAAAAATACTAGATTTTAAGTACTTTTATAAAATGTAAAGCTTTTTTTCTGTAAATTGTTTTGTTCGATTTCTATTACTCATTAAAATATGGGAGTCCCTTCTGCAACATCCTGTACATATGATTTACTCCATTTCAAAAAATTTTTATTAAAAACGCACTTTTCTGTGTTCTTTTCAGAAGCTTATTATTCATGAGATTTATCAATTTAATTATTTTACGTTAGGGGAAAATAGCAACTATATGAATATAACACTGAATAACGTGTTAACTAATTTAATTTAAAGAATAATTATTATTTTTTCTTTTTAACTGTATCCTTTTATATAGTTTATTCAATATAAAGTAAAAACTGTGAGTTTTCTATTTTATTAAGTAGTTAAACTGAAAACCTCCCTTTTTATAGTTAAATCAAAACTTGACAGTAAAAAAATTGGGAAAATCAAAGAACTTTCACAAAATATTCTAATTAAATTTTTGTCATGTGTTAGCTTTTTTGTAAATTTGTTAAATTTAATACCTTTCTTAATATATTTAAATCAAACATGGATAATGAAAAATCTCAGGTACTAAATGAACTGCACTAAATATTCTTCTTAAATTGGTGCTGAGCGTTACCTATTTTAAGAATTGTTTTTTTTTAATTAGTTGAGCTGGAAACACTATGTAATATACTCAAATCAAACATCGATAAAAAAAACTTGAGAACTAAACGAACTGCTATAAAATATTCTTGTTAAATTAGTGCTTTTAGTTATCCCTTTTATCAATTAATTTATCTGATTTATTAATTATTTATGCTGAAATCCTTCCTTATTTTAGTTAAATCAAACATCGGCACTGATACAAAATATTCTTGTTAAATTGGAGCTTTGAGTGCTCTATTTTTTCTATATATTTATTTTTATTTATTAATTATTTATGCTGATATAGTTCCTTATTTTTGTTAAATCAAACATCGACATTAAAAAATCTTGGGAACTGAATGAACTGTCAAAAATATTCTTGTTAAATTATTCCTTTGAGTAGCCTAATTAATATATAAATTTATCTATTTTATTAATTAGTTAAGCTGAAAACGCTGCTTAATAACGTTAAGTTAACCATCGATAAAAAATATATCGCGAACTGAATCAATTATCACAAAATATTCTTGTTAAATTGGTGCTGTCAGTTACCTACCTATTTTCAAGTAGTTAATTCAAGAAGTTAAGTTGCTAATCAAGAGGTTAATCAAGTAGTTAAGTTGAAAGCCTTGCTTAATATTGTTAAGTCCAACATAGACAATAAAAAATAAAGGGAACTGAAGTATATGTTACAAAATATTACTGTTAAATGAATTATTTTATAAAATTTTTTAACAGAACATTTGCATTTAGACATTAGATTGACACTTTAAAAAAATGTCTTTAAGTAAAATCCTAATTTTCTATCCAATTACTTAAGAATTTAAAACGTTCAGTGATTGCTATACAGAGAAAACAACATACTTAAAGATTACTTTTTAGTTATCATGTGTCTAATAATTCTTAAATTTCTCTATTTGTAGAGCATTGTGCATCTCTGTTACATTTGGAAAAAATTTTAATGTTTCCAGTAAATAGATTTCAACTATAAAAAGTAACTTTAATAAAGTATTCTCAATACTTATTTTATCTAATAGGACTTGACAACGTTTTTATCGCACAAAATAACAAATGGTTCTAATAAAATAAGCAATTACGTTTTTTAAGGCAAAGTAAATATTTCCTTCAATCGAAAGTGATTACATCGTTAAAAAACATTCTAATAATAGTAATAAATGCCTCACTAAAAAAGAAGAACCTTTGAAATGATGAAAAAATTTTCTCTCACGTTTCAGACATTGGACATCCAAACATTTTTTTGTAAAAAACTTCTAAACGAACCTTAACAAAGTTTGCATGACGTGACAGTCATAAAAATTTACGACAAACATTATTTTTTCTTTTGACAGCCTTCAAAAGCATTAGGCAGTGATTACCGTTGAATTATTTTGTTTTTCTTGAGTTTTCACTGTGTTAAATACTACAGGATTTTCAGACAGAAATTCTATTAAATTTAACCGTAACTGATGAAAAGCCGTTTCTTGGTACGAACATATATATATATATATATATATATATATATATATATATATATATATATATATATATATACACTCATGGACAAACAAATTAGTGCACCAAGAAGGAGTCGTCAAACTGAAACGAAATTTTACATACGTAATGACTACTTTGATATAAGTAAATGATAAGAAAATCAAGGAAAAAGGATAATTTATTTCAGAGAAAAAGGCAAAAGAACGGAGGAGTTAATACTCCGTTGGACCTCCTCTAGCGCGAATGCACGATGCGATACGATCGAGCATTGAGTCATACACGTTCTGTATGATGTCTTGAGATATTTCGTTCCATATTTGCTGTAACCTTGCCTCTAGTTCGTTCAAACTCGCGGGATGCCCAACTCGTCGTCCCAAATGATCCCAGATATGCTCGATTGGAGACAAATCTGGAGAACGGGTAGGCCAAGGAAGGGTAGTAACAGTGCGGACACAGTCTTGTGACACCCTTGCCGTATGAGGCCGAGCATTGTCTTGTTGAAAAATTGCTCCTGGGAGCCGTTGCATGAGTGGCAACACATGTGGTTGCAGGATTTCATGAACATACCGCTGGGCAGTCATGGTGCCACGGAACAATACTAGGGGTGACCGTGTATTGTAGTCAATGGCACCCCATAATATCACACCAGCTGTGGGAGCGATGTGTCGCTGTACAGCAAAGGCAGGATTGAAGCGTTCACCACGGGCTCTCCACACACGAACACGATTGTCATCACTGCCGAGATTGAATCTGGATTCGTCGCTAAAGACGACCTGGTTCCATTCCGCTGCAGTCCAGTTTCCTCGTGAGCGGCAAAACTCCACACGGAGGCATCGATGGGTGGCCGTCAAGGGCAGCACACGTAATGGGCGCCGCGATACAAACTGTCCTTCAGCCAGGCGCCTTCGTATGGATCGAGAAGACACAGAGGCCCCTAGTGAAGGTGCTACCAGTGCCTGGATTGCGGCCGATGAAACAGTTGGCTGTACGCGTGCATTTCTTACGATGTGGCGGTCTTCTCGACGACTGGTCTGTCGAGGGCGTCCTGAGCCTGGTCTTCGTGTACACGACATCTCTCGGGTCCAGTGGTCCCAACACCTCCTCACAACACAATCAGAGCGGCCTAATTGACGAGCTACTCGCCTAGCTGACCACCCAGCTTCCATCATCCCGAAATTTCTCCCCCTCTCAAACTGCGACAACTGCTTATATTGTCTTCGAACACGGCGCAATGGCATGTCTATCTCAGCTTTTCCTTTGTAAATGATTCAGCACACTCAAACAAGCTTTGGTTACCTGTTTTAGACTCCACAGAGTACGATGTTCAACGCCCTCTACCGTCTATACGTAATGCGCAATCACGCAGCATTTCTAATCATTTGCATATCTCCCCGACATGTACCTTCATTGCAAGTTTCGTTACGATCCCGCAATTATTTCTTGGTGCGCTAATTTTTTTGTCCATGAGCGTATATATATATATATATATATATATATATATATATATATATATATATATATATATATATATATAAGTTGCAAATGCTGAATTAGAACAGAATAAATAACAAGATTGGTATACATTATCCACGGCGCCAAGCTGCTCGCAAAAATGTACCATATAAGAGATAAAAATACCGTATAAATAGGATACGGAATGAAAAATCAAAATTGCACGGAGCTGAGCTGAAAGCAAGAGCAGATAGAATTTCCAATAACAACAGATTATGAAGGCATTGCAGTTAAAAACCGGGGGAGTTGTGAC
This sequence comes from Dolomedes plantarius, assembly GCA_907164885.2. Lineage (NCBI taxonomy): Eukaryota > Metazoa > Arthropoda > Arachnida > Araneae > Dolomedidae > Dolomedes > Dolomedes plantarius. The sequence continues at coordinate 210,258,442 of OU015490.1, read as the reverse complement.
CCCTTACTCCTGTTAGAAAAGGTTTTTACGCCCAGGCAACACTCCCGGAGGTCGCTGCAATACACAAAACTGTACTTATGAAGTGAAACCAATAATAAAATAGAACAAGAAAACATAACTGCCAAAACGGCAACCATCCTCACAGTAAAACATATAAAAAATCAAAAGAAGGCACATTACCAAAGACAACGAACAATATAGACAACACACTCACCGTACACCAGTTAAAGCCATTTTATTCCCATTACAGTCACAGTTATAAACACTAAAAAACTTAGTCAATATATCTTTCAGAAATTTACTAGGATATCCTCTATCACGTGCTCTTTTCATGTATATATCGATATTGCTGTTCACATCGATGAGTTACATCTTCGATTTCCACATGTACGATATTTTAAATTACCTATATTATGATAAAAACATTTACTATTAAGATGAGAATTATGACACCCCGGTGTATAAGGGTTAAAGTCAACAGGCAAGGGTTAAAGTCAACAGGCGGCAGTACTCTTCCACGACCGTGTTTGTAGTAGTGTCTTTGAATCAAAGCACGGTGTCTGCACGCTATCGAAACACGTTTTTTTATTTCTTAATAATACAAATATTAAACACATTTTAAAATATTCATTTTCGTTGTATATGTACGAGTTACTTATTTATATCAACAAAAGAAACTTTCTTTGAAATTTTAATGCATATTAACTTGTTAAACTTTTTGTAACACATGTGATACAAAGGGTCCCTATGGCATCAAATCAGTTTATATTTGTGTGTGTTGTGTGTTTTTTGTCAGCGTTTTTTAAGTCTGTTTTTTGAGTTACGTTTGCGTCGGTTTTGAAAGTTGATAAAATCACTATTTCTAGAGTTAAAATCTTCAGCTGAAGTGTTAGCTTTACATTTTTACAAATTTTTACACATATCGCACGAAACAGCACATAGCAAATAGGCTAGACACATGTCAGAAATTATTGGGGATAGGACCCATCGAAGCAGATGCAGAAATGATAAGTGCTCGGTCTTAACCAATATACAGTGTACAGAATGCAAGGTGTTTTTATGTTTCGCAGCGTCAAAAAAGTGTTTTAAATGCTTTCATGAAGAATAACAAAACCATATAAAGTTAATATAGCAGACCGATTATGCTTATTTTTCATGCAGCATTCATCTAATTTATATATTGTGTGATACAAACTCAGAAGTAAGTAATTGAAACAGTCTTACCTAATATTTAAAAAAAATTATTGTAGTGTCTCGGCCCTGATGTATGATATTTGATACATGCCCCCTAGTCCCTATATTTTTAAAAGGAAAAATATAAATGCCCCATTTCTACTTCATAATGACATAACAACTATTTACGTACCTTTTACAAAATACCAACTTTTATTTTTGTCTCAGGTCTGAGAAGGCTATACATCAATCCTTGCTATAACCATCGAATTATATTTATAAAGATTTTGTAAAACAAATATACATTAAATCATATTTCTTTATTTTCTAGAATTAAGATATTATAGTAGATCCGCTCTTTTATAATGAAGTACGAAAATAAAACGTTTAGTCGACTGGATAATCTGATTAATCCTATTATTCGTAATTTATTCTAATTTTCCCACCTTTTATTTTCCTTTCCTTCGCTTAGAATATATCTAAATAATTTGAACCATTGTTTTGACGTTTTGACAGCAAAACTTTATTGATCCAGAGCAAAGTTTGCGCAAGAGTTATTGGAGTAATTCCAAATAAATTGTTTATTATTAGTTCTGCTTTTAAATAGTTTGATACAATAATCCATGGAATCATTTAGTTCATGTGTAAGAATAAAGTGTTCAGTAACTGTATAAACATAAGTACTCTATGAACAAATTAAAAAACTTTGAATTAAATGAATGTATAAACTATTCTAAATGTGTACAATTTAACAAAATACAGTGATTTCCGCTTATAAGAATCACGTTTGTTATTACTGTTTTTTATTCTTATAAGCGGTTGAATCTTATAGCCGAAATTTAGGTTTTTGGACAGGAACACACACACCTATATATACATATATTAGATAATTTACAATAAAATACTCTTTAATTTACGTTAATTATCTTTTATTAAAATTATTTTTAATAAAATTAATTGCTTAAATTTCTATACCTATAAGTAGATACACATGATTATAGTAAGAGAAGAAAAAATCCAATATTTGTTACAACATACCTGCCTAACAGTTTAACATTTCCACTACAGGAAGGGTGCAAGAAAAAGTTTTCTATGGTAGTTTGACGTAATTAAGTTTACAGTAGGCTGTTTATACCTCTTTCAATACCAATAGTCTCAGGCCAAGATTCACCTTCTAGCTTACGTTTCACGGTTTGATAACGTGCTGAATCTAATAATGTCACGTTTTCCTAAGTGATAGTGGACACTTCCCCGAAGATTTATGTGTTTCAAGGTTCAGGAAGCCTCAACCAGGATGTGGGATGTTGGAAAAAAGAGTCCCTGTCTTTGTTTGTCAGTGGAGAAAATGGAAATCGGATCCGCATGGGTAGGATGCCCCTGGGTCAAGCTAATAGGACAGTGTTTAGCTAAAGCGTTTAAGAGGAAACTATTATGTTATGTTTAACAAAGAAAGGGACGCATTTGACGAGTGAATTCCATCCCATTTTATCACTCTTACTTTTAAAAAGAATAAAGAAAAAACTTCGTACCTTTGGAGGGTTTAAGTGGCTTTTTTGGAAAAATGAAAGGAAAGCGAAGAGTGTAAACTGATTCTTAAAACCGGTGGATTGATTCTTTAAAGTGAAAATTTTAACATGGAAATAATGCATTTGTTTTTGTTTCTGTGATATTGATTCTTATAAACCGTTGATTCTTATAACCAATGATCAATATAAGCGGTGGTTACAGTATATATATTTTTTTTTGTTCATACAAATGAAATATCTTGTAAAATGTAGTCTTTTATAATGAAATACAATAAAAATACATTTAAGGGACCAGATAATCTGATTAATCCGATTATTAATAATTATTCTAGGTTCCCTACCTTTTATTTTTATTCTATTCAATTTCAATTATTCTAAATACTTGTAACCCTTGTTATGACGTTTTGACAGCAAACTTTTATTGATCCAGAGCAAAGTTTGTGCAAGAGTTATTGGAATAGTTTCAAATATTTATTTTACTATTAGATCTACTTTTGAGTAGTTTAATAGAATAATATTAGTAATTAATTTGTTCATGTCGAAGAAAAAAGTGTTCAGTAAGTCTATAGACATATATACTCTATGAATAAATTAAAGAAATTTTAATTAAATGACTATGTAGTCTATTTCAATGGTATAAAATTTAACAAAATTTAATATCTTTTCTGCTGATGCATTTCAAATATCGTGGTAGGTGTCCTCTGTTACAATAAAGTACGTCAATAAAACTTTTCGCGGATCAGATAATCTGATTAATCACATTATTAATAATTTATTCTGGCTTTCCCACCTTATATTTTCCTACTCTCCAGCTAGAATTTATCTAAATAATTTGTACCTTTGTTTCGACGTTTTGACAGCGAAATTTTACGTATCCAGAGCAAAGTTTCTGAAGGGAGTGAAAGAGTTACTGGAATTATTCCAATTGAATTGTTAAACATTAGATCTGCGATTAAATGTTTGATACAATAAACTTGAAAACCATTTAGTACGTGTGTAAGAGTAATGTGTTCAGGAAATTTATAAATATAAAAATACCATGAACTATGTATAAGATATTGAATTAAATGATTCTATACTCCAAAGTGCGGCAGAAAGGACTCCCACATTTAAAAACGTAATAAAACACGAACGAAACAATTTACTGTAAAAGATGTATATTTTCGAAATGTGCTATCTGTTTTTTTCCTAGGTTTGGAAAATTACATTACTCAGATTCTCGTTATTTGCGGTGCACAGCCGTAGCTATTCTCTAAAATTTTCCATGACTCTGTTATCTCCATCAGTCTGAGAAAATGGTGGCAAATTACGCACGAATAGGACTCGTTGAAAATTTTCAAAATTCGACCAAATTGGTTTCCTTGGTAATGTAAACCCTCATTATCTCGCATTTGAAACCCTTCGCAGGAGAGTAACGTATTTCGTTGTTTCAAAAGAGAGCCTCCATATCGAAACCGCGATGTTCACCGGACCAGCTAATGGTCACTACTGACAACTAGACATTACATCCGAACTTTTGCCACCTACCACCACCATCACTTCCTTACTTATCCTCTTCAGATATACGACAATCCATTCTGCCTCTTCCTGTATAACAAAATAAATACACTTGCAATGTAGTATAATGCATTGAAAATTTAAATATTAAACAATCTATTGAACATCCTGTCCATTCATCTTGCAAAATATTCATTTCTAAGAATTTTTATTTTTTATTTTTACATACTTTGAATTCAATATTGACATTAAAGCATTTCCTTTGAATATTATCACTGGACGGAAGATAAAATTGTTACGGAAAATTGATAATACATGTCTCTATAAACTGAGTCGCTATGGTAAAGTTTTAACGAAGCTTGTGCACATAAAAAGGTTAATGTTTAGATGTTAATCAATAAGAACATTTTTAAAATTATAAGTAATGTGTTCAATAAAATAATCTAGTTATTTTTTTAATCCATAAAATTATTATTTGTAGGGTTTGTTTTATTAAAAAGGAGTTTATTTTCATTTTCTATTCATTAAATATTAACAAATGTTTTCATAAATCACATTATTTCTTCTAATCATCGTTTATTTATTTCATTTTTTCTCTTTGAGATAGTTTTATTCAGTATTCAAGCTTTGAAAGACTTAGTTGATGTTATAGCACAAGATAATTATTTAAAATATATACCTTACAGTTTTTCGAATTTTTTTTCTGTACAGCTGTTTATTTAACTGAATTTCTAGTACTCGTTCTTTGAATATGATTTACCCTCGATTATCCATATTCCCTGGGGTTAAGGGTCTCCGTGTGTCTTTCTTATGACAGCTGTCTAATATTCCGTGTCAAAGAATGTTTGATAGTATTCCATAAAGGAATATCGCGACACACTTATTTATCTCATGAGTATTCAGAAGCACAATTTTTAGTTTTATCTTTTCGATGGACTTACTATGGAAAGATTTTTTTTTTCTAATTACTAATTCATGAATCCCGTGATGTGTTATCGGAGATCCCGTGTAGGTCGATAGCATATGGTAACTATGTCGAATATGAGACCACTTTTGATTTTCATATATAACTATAAAAGTAAGTGAGGGATTATAGTACCAAATTGATATCCTTTTAATGCATATATATTACTACATATAAAAATGACAGAAAATGAAAATAACCTTACAATTTTGTTGTATGAAATTATAAACGCAAGTGTTAAATTTTTGGGGTCTGAAAAAAGTAGTCCTAATATGAGAGTCCCACTCTACAACTCTAAATATTAATTAGAAATACTAAAAAGTTCGTAAAAACAAAACTGTACACAATAATTAGATAACAGTTATCTATATACACTAATAAGGAAAAAGAAAAGTGTCATTTAAACCAAATTAGGTAGTTTACACTACAGGTTTTGTTTACTTTTCGCTTTTAGATTCAAACTTTTGTCATTGTTTACAAATAAAAAGTTCGTCAGCTCCATAATCTTCATGGGCTCACCTGAAACACTTTTACATTGACGCCACTGCTCTCCCCGTTTGTCTTCTGAAAATAAACAACCCCAAAAAAGGTATTCAGCGTCATTTTCATCAATGCCATCATCACTGCTGTCATGCAGAGAAAGTTTTTCATCATTTTCAATTCAGCTGATATCATCATAGCTATAGTTACATCATCATAGCTCTGTTTTTTAACTAGTGTTGTATTTTCATCCATCCCTAATTTTCTCCTTCTTTTAGGGACCCCTTTTCCTTTTCATTTTCATTTTATTGTTTCCTTATCCTTTTCATTTTTATATTCATCTTCTTTTCCTTGTTTATCCTTTAACTTCTTATCTTTTAGGTATATTCCTTTTTTTTTTCTTGTAGGAAACAAAGTTTATATCGAATATGCTCCAGTCATTTTATTAATGCTATCAATCGGCTTTACGGGTCCTACTTGTTTTCGAGGTGTTTTGTCAGGCAACGTAGACAAGGGATTTATTTATCCATGAGTCACTATGAACTGGATTGAACTTGTTGTTTGATCAATATCTTCCACGTTGTCACTACTGCTACATGGTTGTGGATTTCGCCTGGGCGTCATTGCATCTGCAGCTTCAGAGGAAACAAGGCCGTGAGAGTGAAAACAAAAATGCCTATTATGAGACCCTATCTCATATTAGGCATACTTCTCATATTGGAGTCTCATATTGGGCCCGACCATGTTGTTGAACACGCCAACGAATTTTTTATGTTAGGATCGACGTTAGCTGAAAAACAAACAGACGTGTTTTCACTCCTCATTTATAGGTACCTTTCCAATACTAACAGTTTTAATAAGAGTCTTACCTTGAAGGTGAAAACAGCCAATAAAAATGGTGATGCAAAGAGTCAACGATCACACATTCAGAAAAAAAATACTGCAACTTTGTATTCCCTTGCAAACACTTGACTGACTCACTGATTACAAATGATGCAATAGACTTTATTGGCTGTTTTACGCTCCAGTCGCCAGGCGGCAGCACTTCATACGTCCTGTAAGCTGGGATCTCCTATTAGGCTTGGTCTCATATTCGGCATACTTCCTCTATAATTCTATAAAGGGCATTTATCCGGAAGAAATTGAGGGACCCGTTTTATCAAGAATATCTAATAAGGTATGGAATATCTAATAAGGTATGGGTTGCTAATAGTGCATTTAATCCAGATTTCCCAAGGAAGTATGTGGTACCACAGGATCAGGCTTTTTACTGACCATGGTTGCTTCTAAACAAAAAAAAGCCTCATGATAATTCTAAGAGTCTATTCAACCTAATAGTGATAAACCACAAGTTATGGACATTACTCACCTCTAAACTTAAGAGGCACAGTCGACACGGGACCTCTGTAACCGATATTAGAAGATCAGAGCATTGGGCAATTAGTACGTCCTGTTTCCTTTATTTAACTTTTTATACTTTTCTTTTATTTTTGTTTATTTCGCGCCATTAGAAAATAATTTCATCATTAGAAACTTCATTCAATGAGCATCTTGTGAAACAATGTAATTATTTGTAGCTTATAAATCTATTCTTTCACTAATAAAAAAGTTTTCTTAGCTTTATTTTTCCTTTTGAACTAGTTCTACAACAAACCTAATTTACGGAATAAATTTGACTATATGGAATAAGTTTAATTATAAATTAATAAAAATCTTGGAAAAAAAACAAATATATTTTCAAAGACATATTGAAATACCCTATTAATGTAAAGAGAATTTTTTCTAACTACTATTATATCAATAAGTCAACCTAAAAGTCGAACAGTATATTATTAGCAAAAATAAATAACTATATTCTATATCATGATGGTTCCATGTATAGTACAGATATTGCGTGTTGTTCGTGTTAGAAGCATTTAGTTCCTATTCTTGCAGATATGTTGAAATACTTCATCACGGGAACCTTTAGAAAATTTTTACAGTAATTCATACACGATAGTGGATGTTATATATTAAGCCATACAAAAGACCTAATACAACGTCCAACGCTTGTCTGCGGAATCTATGTTTACAGAAAATGGGTTTTTGCCACGGTTAGGGTTTTCAGATCATTGTCTAAATGCAGAACACTCAAATTTACAAGAATGCTTCAGCGACTTTCACATCCAATAACTAATCCGTAACTAGCTAAGCAATGTTCCTATAGACTTTATAGATGAATCCATAATGGATAGGCTCTTTAGGAATGTGTTTCTTCAGTTACTATTGACTGTGATCGCGACATTTCCTTAGAGTTCTTTGGAGATTATTTATTAGAATTTACGTTTCAGATATTAGACATTTATTAACTTTTACGTATTTACATAGTATTTTTCAGCTTTTACGTGCTTACTTACAGTTTAGATTTCATGTATTTACATAGTTACAGGATGAGGCATACCATCTGGTCATAAAGAGCGTCCATTGCACGCAGGAATCATTCAATATTTGCAATATATCTGAATGTGACATACTACCAAGAAAAGTCTAAATGGTTTTCAATCAATCATTTATACGCTTTTTGATGGTTTTAGAATGGAACAAAATGTCTAGTTCTGTCATTTTGGAATTTATACAAACTAGTCAAATAATTAAATTACACTGCTGGACACCCAAATTGCAACACCAAGAAAGACAAGTTATATCACAACAAAATTTATTTTGTAGATAACATGTTGACCAAGTATCAAATGATTAAATTTATAGACTTCTGTGAAGTGTGGTTCCTGCCAAAATCAGTAGCCAGAGTAGCCGCCATTGTTGGAGATCACCGCTGCCACACGCATCGGCATTGATTCAAAGAGACTTTGGATGAGTTCTTGGGGTACAGCAGACCAAGCAGCTTCCCCACGTTGCCAAAGTTGATCTGCTGTGGCAGCTGGGGATGGAATCTGGGTCAATCGTAGAGCAACCATGGACCACATGTTTTCTATCGGCGAAAGATCCGGAGAGGGAGGCGGCCAGGGAAGCAATTCAATCTGGCGATTGACGAAGAACCGTTGGACAATGCATGCCACGTGTGGTCGCGTATTATCCTGTTGAAATATGGATGTAGACAAGCCCTGACGGTAAGGAAGGACAACTGGCTCCAACACCTCGGAGATGTAGCGCTGGCTGTTTAAAGTACCGGCTTTGCGTACTAGAGGTGTGCGAGAGTGATATCCAATACCGCCCCATACCATAATACCCGGTGCAGGACCAGTGTGGCGGTGCATAACGCAGCTGTTCAGCATCCTCTCTTCACGGTGTCTCCAGACTCGAATGCGACCATTGTGGTGTTACAGACAGAAGCGTGACTCGTCAGTAAAGACAATTTCATTCCATTCTGCCGTCCACATCCTTCTGTCATCGCACCATTGGCGGCGGAGACATCTGTGGTTCTGCGTCAAGGGTAGACAAAGCAATGGACGTCTTGCGGACAGACCACTCTGCTGTAAACGGCATCGAATCGTACGCGCAGACACTGGATGATGCGTTACAGACTGCATGTGCTGTGCTATGGTTCGTGATGTGACTGAGCGATCCGTCACTGCCATGAGCACAATTTGCCTGTCATCACGTGAAGTGGTGCGCTGAGGTGGATGCGATCGAACACGCCGGTCCGTCGTACCCTCCTGCATCCAACGATCACATATCCGCATTACAGTTGTTTGATTTCGTCCAACACGACTACCGATTTCTCTGAAAGATAATCCACAATCTCGGTTGGCCACTATCCTTCCTCTGTCGAACTCGGATACTTGATCAAAAGATGATCGCTGTTTTCGACGAGGCATAATTGATCGTTTTTTTGAGAAAACCACAAGAAAAACACAATTGCCGAACTGGAAATCGTCGAAATCTCCAAGCGTTAAATAGCGCTTTGAAGTGGCGCCACAGGCGCGCGTGATGAGCGTCTGCGCTGAAATTCTAATCATTTGCATATCTCACCTCCACTAAAGCATGTTGTAAATTTCATGTTTTTTGCATGTTTCCTTCAGGGTGTTGCATTTACAGTGGCCAGCAGTGTACATCGGGCATTTGATTTGCTAATTTTTTTTTAACAGCATAAATCAATTTGAGTTACTAAAAAGTCTAGAAGCAGTTAATTACGGAGGAATATACCATACAGAACTTATTTTCATCGAAAAACTTTCCAGAAAAAAATTGATATTTTTGATATATTTGTGAACAAAATTTCTTCAAACGTATTCAAGATATTGAATATCAGTTTATTTTCATCTCTTCTCTTCATATTTCGTCATGTTGCTTAAAATGTTTTTCTCAGATAACGTGTATACTACTTCATTTTTATACCACCAAAATATCCAAGTAGTAAAACCATAGTAAAATTTTTAAAAAGCCAGAATTAAAGTTCCTTAAATTTAGAAGAAAATGAGACTTGAATATATTAATAAAACTCTCCTAATTATGAGAGGACTTTTTTTTAAAAATTGTGTGCTCGTAAAATTATCGAAACCAGATCTTTTGATTTTTATAATTCCTCGTTCTTTTATAAGAAAATCAATTCTGAATTTTAAAAGAAATATTTTAAAATTCCGAAAAAAATATTGTACATCATTTTACTGCCGATCACAGAATGAAGTCTTGAAGTTATAATGAAGATGGCGTTACTAAACTTTCTATCCGGTGAAAATAAATTAAGATACCATATGTTACTCGTGACAGATGTTTCGATAATAAACACTTAACATGATCATTTCAAATTTGAAAATTTTTAAAGGAAGATTAAATAACAAATATATGTACCACTGCATTGTAATTTTTTTTTTAAAAGAAGAAATGTATAGTCATAAGAAATTCTTTTTATAATCACAGATCACCTAGATTAAATTATAAGATTGCCAAAGCTACAAATAATGGAGTCTTATAGTATTTATGATTGTAAAATGTACAAAGCAAAATTGAAAGAGAATAACTGAAAATTTACTTATGCACTGACCTTCATCTAATCACAAATTGCGTCGTTAGTTTATAATAGGCAATATATTCTAAATTCAGTACGTACACACACACACACACACACACACACACACACACACACACACACACACACATACACACATATATATATATATATATATATATATATATATATATATATATATATATATATATATATAGAGAGAGAGAGAGAGAGAGAGAGAGAGAGAGAGAGAGAGAGAGAGAGAGAGAGAGAGAGAGAGAGAGAGATTGATTTAAAATTAAGATAATTAAAAGGGCAGATGTGACCATTTAATACTCCTCTAACCTGAAATAAGATACACATATATAAATAAGCAAAAATCGGAATTGGAGGTGGTATAGTTAATGACTGGGGGGGGGTTGTGACCCCCCAACCCCGGTTAAACATGTTTTAAGCCAGGCAACACTCCCGGAGGTCGGCTATAACACCAAGACAATAATAAAAAATTATGAAGAGGAAAAATATTTTAGGTGAAATAGATAATTTAAACCAGATAGTTTACTAATGTAGTCAACTAAAAACATAATTACAAGATGAATAGAATGAAAAAAATCTTAATACTAAGTTACAGAAATAGAATAATACTAATTAACTAAATAATTATTCACTAACATATACACTATATATATATACAAAATACTTAGCTCCCACCAAGCAAAGAGACACGAAACCCTTGCACACTCACATTTTATAGACATAGTGGGGATAAATATCGCCGAATTAGGGAAATTTTTTTAGTGTTGCCAGCTTATTTTAAAGCGATTCATACAATCTTTATTGTCTAAATTAAAAAACTGGGTTAGAATAGATACGAGGAAATTGACTGGAAAACCCTGGTCAATAGCTATAGTTAAGAATTTAATTATACTGACGTCCATAGTTTTTTTGTTTGAATGTAAACGTTGACAACGTATGAACTGGTTAGTAACTATATTGCGTTTAATATTTAAATGTAGAGCATTATTCCAGTTCATAATCCTAACAGTCTTAAAGTTGTAAAACTCGCGTTTATCATATAGACAGTATGATATTAGATTTTGATTAACATTTAAACTCAAGTCTAAAAATACCAAATTTCCATAGTTATCTTTATCAGTCTCCACTAGTTTAAGATTTTTAGGGTAAAAATTAATATCTATTTCATTTAAGTTTTCATTAAAACATATGAGTATATCATCTACATATCGGAAAAACATAAGTTCATTTAGAATCATTACACCTCTTTCATAAAAGTGAAGGTATATATCTGCTAAAGCTATAAACTATTATAAGGTATAAACTATTTTAAGTATTTTAAGTAAGAAGGTATAAACTATTTTAAGTATGTTTAAGTATGTCTTTTTTTTCCTTCCTTAATTTAAATCACAATTGTAGTGATTATGCGATGCAAAAATTTTTCTTTATCGTTATACAAAAATAGTTAACAGTTTTGTTTCTAATAGCCGGAAATTAATACTCATAAACGCTTTCCATATTAAATATTTCGTAAGAATGTCACTCTATTACCACTAAACAACGTACATAGAAACATAAAAGTGCAGTAATTAATTATGTTTAATTAGTTGTTCTCTTCATCCGGAGCTTTGAAATCTTTGGAAGTATGCCCAAAGTATTACGGAACTTTTGTTTGGGGATACTTGCAGGAGAAAACTTTTAAATTGAAAGTACGGAGTGGAAAACAATTTCTTCAAAATATCATTTATTTGTGATTCATAATCAAAATAAAGTTAGAGACAGAAAAATTCTTTTGAAAAATCTTCCAGACGTTATAAGTAAACTTCTGAACGATACAATGAGTTCATAAAGGAGAACTGTTTCGGTTTTGTATTTTTATGTAATGTTATGAAGAAAATGTGGTAAATAAGTTATTTAAGATATTGCACGGAATATTTAAGGGTTTCAAAAATCCTAAGAAATCCTTTTAAAAGATAAAAAAGAAATATATATATATATATATATATATATATATATATATATATATATATATATATATATATATATATATATATATATATATATATATATATATATATAAACATGTAAATTCAATGACAAAAACAGTAAATTCTTCCCCATTTTGAAGTGACAAACATCAAATAAATATTAATGTTAAAGTTTTCTAGAACTTATCCTGTTAAATGTTTCTCAAGTTTTCTCAAATGATATTTTAGTACTTTTTGGGAATACCATATTTATTGAATATCGTAAATTTTAATTGGATAAATTTAACTGAGTCAAACTATCATTTTTACTGCACTATTGTTTATCTTTCATTCAATGATTAAAAATAATTTCTCATAATTATATATATATATATATATATATATATATATATATATATATATAAACACACACACACACACATATATATATATATATATATATATATATATATATATATGAGATATATATATATGAAATATAAATCAATTATTGCTTGTTAAGAGTAAAACCACTGAACTATCCAATACGCATCCAATACACTGAAATCCAATACACATTAAATTATAATTTTATATTTTTTTAATTCAAATATTATAGTAGGTTCTCTCTTTTATATATGTATGTGTGTGTGCATGTGTTTAGGTTACACAATGACTTATATGCCGAAGGTTTAAAACAACGCAATCTAAACTAATATTCCATTAAATTTTACCTGATACTTAATATTTATATATAGTCATATGTAGAATTTATATCGTTACATATATAGAAGTTGAAAATGCCTATTTAACTATTATAAGATTCTCAATTAAAATTGTAATCTTAATATTTTTATAATATTATATTTGTTTTCTCATACTAGACTGTACATTAAAAATAAACTGTACACGTAAGGAATAAAAATCTATTACATAGAAATAAATATTCTCATTATGTTTTTTCTTAGAATAAACGGTACAAACAACGAATTTTGTTCATTGCTAGTTAGCAAGAATTACTGATGTTAACACCATTACAGATCATTTTCTTCATATCAGAAGTTCTCTCGCGCAAGTATTATCAGTACGAGTATATACAGAGAGTTCTTCGGAAGGGAAGTGTTAAGTAACTCAATGATAAATGGCCTGTGCACTGAAGTGGAACATTCGCTAAGCACATACTCTAAGTGAAACCACTTATCTCAGTTGTTGGCAAACGTTAGTGAGACACAAGTGACCGAAGTTCTTGGAAATGCAGCGTGAAAGCCATGATGCAAGAAGCGCCTGGGATCATACGCCTCATGAAGTCATTTTAAAACTTATTATACCTTGTTTTTCTGCATTAAAGTGTTAGGAAATATTTGTATCACACTTAGATAGTGTTTAAATACTCTAAGATAGGAATCTTAAATAACATTTTTATAAACTTATTCAATGACCTTTCTTTCTGCTCAATTTTAGATACTGTTTGTTTCACTTAATTCATAGACTTATATGTCAGAACTGTAAGTTTTATGAAAAGTCTGTTATTAAATCATTTCCTATATCTACTTGGTTGAAAAGTTTCCAAATGGATAGATTAATATTATTTGAAGATGTAAATTAAACCTGATCTTAACACGTATTAATTGTTCTATAAAAGGTACTATCGCACTTGTGTAAAAGGAATGGTATGTTATGTATAATATACTACCATTTTTTAATAATTACTGTAATATTCAATTTAATGCTGAATAATCTAATGTTGATGATATCTTTTACTATCTTTATTTGCGCCTGAAACAGGAAAAAACGGTTTTTTAAACAAATACGACGACAGTTTCTTTCTACCTGTTCTTAGCGATTGTTTGTTTTACTTAATTCATAGAATTCAATATTAAAACTGTAAGATTTTTGATGAATCTGTTCATAAATCATTTCCTATATCTACTTGGTTGAAAAGTTTCCAAATGGATTGATTGATTTTCTTTTAAAGTGTTCATTAAATCTGATCTTAATGTGCATTTATTTTTATGTAAAAGGTACTATAGCTCTTAAAAAATGCTGTACCGTTCATTTTATTGAGGGAAAACCCACTGTTGGTGTTATCACTATATTGAAAGTGTTATTAATCTTCAGCTAAAGCATAACAACTTTTAAAATAAATTTAAATACAGTAATATGCATTTTATTGTTTTGTAAGATGTACTTTTAACGAGGAATTTCGCAGCAGGTTCATTTTATTATGTTAATATTACTTAATTTTATTCTATAATCAAAATTTAATTGTAACTGTAATATTAATTTTAATTCTCCTTCTAATTTCTGTACTTCTGGTTAATTCCTTTCCATTCGCCGTTTTATTTTTACTTCGGTCCTCACTTTCGTGGGAGGTCTAAAATCGTTTATCGGCTCTTCCTCCGTAATTTCCATGGCCTTTCATGTAAACATCTGGTCGAGCGCTTTCTGTCATAAAAGACCTCCCCCCCTTTTTGTCTGTGCTCTGTAATGGCTAGCTCTTGTGTCCAGAAAATAAGATGTCTTATCTTCCCCGTTCACCGTTTTGTTAACCATAATAATTGGTGGACATAGCCCAGCGAAACTCCCGTTTTGAAATAAAGGAGGCAATTTTCCTATTTCCGCTTTCTTGCTGTGCGTGTATTTATTTCCGGTGTCGTACAGACGAAATTAGTTTTCTGAGAAACCGATAGAATCTTTGGGAAAATGTTCCTCTCGGTTGAAGTTCGCTCTTGCTAAGCAGTTCCTCTGATTGGACAAGATCAATCAATCAAATCCCTAGGAGACTTCTTTGGACAAGAGAAATGTGGCTACGTAGGGTTTCCTTTTTTGACGATGCTTCTCGTTTTTATTTTATGGACACAAAGTTGTTGCCACGTTTTTAATTGTGTTTCTCCTCTCCCTCTCTGCACGCTTTGGCAGGATTGGATGTAGTGCAACCCTTCTCTCCTTGCGCTATCCAGTGCTGAAAAAAATATTCTTATACTCAGACTGATAAATTTCAACTATTCTATTGTTGAATATATTTTTTTGCTCTTCCTCCCCCCTCCTCGGATCCGAGGGTCGGCTCTAAGCCGGAACTTGGTGAAGGGAGCTTTGAATTTTTTGTGATATTTAGAGCTTTGAATGATTTTTCGTGATTTTTTTGAGCTGATGCTGATTGCTCAATCTTCATTAATTTATTTGTTGGCTTCGAACCTAAGTGGTCGTGTTGACCTGAAGTCCTTGTTATTTAGCAGACCATCACCTTGTTCTTTATTACGTTAGCCCAGATTCTTTTGATTTTAAATGTTAAGAACAAATAAACTACGTTTTTTTTTGAAAAAGATAGTATGAATTATTTTACTCTTCATTTATACCAGCGACCTACTTTGAGCAGCCAACGAACCTAGAGTTATTTAGCGGCACAAGCCATCGTAGATGATTCTCGCATCACCTTTAAAGTTCGGACTTGTGGTATGTATTGAATAGAAACAACGATATGATGAAGTAAATTATTCCGCCCATCTACATTTAATGTACTACCGCTGTTTTTCTAACTACATGATTTCATCTGGTATATTTTACCGTGTGCTCTGCAGAACTGTGTTCTACAGTATATCGCTGTAGACGAACTTTTTCCTTCTGGGCAGATATTCTATTCTACGAGAGTCTAATTTTATACTACCACTACCTATTTAATTTTCGGCCAGTGTGTTTACGAACAATCATCCTTTATTCGATAGAGCTGAACTTCTTCACTTCTTCATAATAATTTGCGTATGATAGAACATTCGTATGATTGAACTTTATGAACATTTTCATCAAGCTCACAAGTACTACCAATCAATGCACATTTTCTCACTACAGTACTATGCATCTAAATACTAATTATTGTGATATTCCTTTTATTGCAGGTGAATCTAATTGTGGGTACATCACACAACTAAGTGTTATTAATCTTCTGTTCAAAGATTAAAAAATTATTTTTTAAATAATTTCTTAGTCAATTTTGACGCATTTATTGTTCTGCAATGGATAATATCACCTCTTAATAATTTCTGCGCTATTCATTTTATTGCAGGTTAAACCAATTTTTTGTGATTTCTTTTGTGAACTAGAAGTTTTAGATATATTTGGCTCAAACAACAAAATATATATTTTTAAATGAATTAGAAGAATGCAACACACATTTATTGTTATCTAAATACTACTCTTCTTAATAATTGCGATGATATTTAATTTATTGGCAGTTAATCCACTATTGATAATATATTTCAGTGTATTTATCTTCATCTGAAACAATAAAAATTAGTTTTTCAAACAAACCCAAAGACCGTTTTTTTATGTCCATTTCTTCATTTTGCTTAGTTATCTTAATTCCTAGGATTCTATGTCAAAGCTGTAAGTTTTTGGAAACATTCATAAACCTCTTACAGTTTAGGTTAATAGAGGTAGTTGACACCTATCATATGTTACTCCAGTTTTAACCTCTGTTATTTTAATTTTTTTCCTCACTTTATGTTCTAATAAACTACATTATCTCACTATTTTCATAACATCTTAATTTTTGTTAAATTTCACATTTTCATTTTTTTTCTGTTTGTCAGTATATAATTGTTTCCATTTAGTATAAGAACTGGCGTTTTTCTCCTATCACATTTTTCAAGCTATTGCATAAGACAGTTTTTAGATAATTTTTAAGAGAAAAGTCTGTTTTTGACATCAAATTTCAAAGATAACATTTTTTTTTTTAGTTTTACTTTTTATTACTTCATTAAAAAAAATCCCGCGTTGAATTTCTATCAATTTTGTCATCACTTCAACTTTTAAATATGATTGATATAAATTCGAAGTACACTCATGGACAAAAAAATTAGCGCACCAAGAAGGAGTCGTCAAAATGAAACGAAATTTTACATACGTAATGACTACTTTGATATAAGTAAATGATAAGAAACTCAAAGAAAAAGGATAATTTATTTCAGAGAAAAAGGCAAAAGAACGTAGGATTTAATACTCCGTTGGACCCCCTCTAGCGCGAATGCACGATGCGATACGATCGGGCATTGAGTCATACAAGTTCTGTATGATGTCTTGAGACATTTCGTTCCATATTTGCTGTAACCTTGCCTCTAGTTCGTTCAAACTCGTGGGATGCCCAACTCGTCGTCCCAAATGATCCCAGATATGCTCGATTGGAGACAAATCTGGGGATCGGGCAGGCCAAGGAAGGGTAGTAACACTGCGGAGACAGTCTTGTGACACCCTTGCCGTATGAGGCCGAGCATTGTCTTGTTGAAAAATGGCTCCTGGGAGCCGTTGCATGAGTGGCAACACATGTGTTTGAAGGATTTCATGAACATACCGCTGGGCTGTCATGGTGCCACGGAACAATACTAGGGGTGACCGTGTATTGTAGGCAATGGCACCCCATACCATCACACCAGGTGTGGGAGCGATGTGTGGCTGTACAGCAAAGGCAGGATTGAAGCGTTCACCACGGGCTCTCCACACACGAACACGATTGTCATCACTGCCGAGATTGAATCTGGATTCGTTGCTAAAAACGACCTGGTTCCATTCCGCTGCAGTCCAGTTTCCTCGTGCGCGGCAAAACTCCAAACGGAGGCGTCGATGGGTGGGCGTCAAGGGCAGCACACGTAATGGGCGCCGCGATACCAACTGTCCTTGAGCCAGGTGCCTTCGTATGGTTCGAGAAGACACAGAGGCCCCTAGTGAAGGTGCTACCTGTGCCTGGATGGCGGCCGATGAAGCAGTTAGCTGTACGCGTGCATTTCTTACGATGCGGCGGTCTTCTCGACGACTGGTCTGTCGAAGGTGTCCTGAGCCTGGTCTTCGTGTACATGACATCTCTCGGGTCCACTGGTCCGAACACCTCCTCACAACAGAATCAGAGCGGCCTAATTGACGAGCTACTCGCCTAGCTGACCACCCACCTTCCATCATCCCGACTATTCTCCCCTCTCAAACTGCGACAACTGCTTATATTGTCTTCGAACACGGCGTAATGGCATGTCTATGTCAGCTCTTTCTTTGTAAATGATTCAGCACACTCAAACAAGCTTTGGTTACCTGTTTTATACTCCACAGAGTACGATGTTCAACGCCCTCTACCGGCTATGTGTAATGCGCAATCACACTGCATTTCTAATCATTTGCATATCTCCCCGACATGTACCTTTATTGCAAGTTTCGTTACGATCCCGAAATTATTTCTTGGTGCGCTAATTTTTTTGTCCATGAGTGTACATCATTCTTATTTTGTTAAAGTAATAAGAAAGATACGATTTGAATTTATATCATCTTTCTCATCAATGTCTTATTTAGTCAAAGTAATAGGAAATATATGTTTTGAATTTCTACCAACTCTTTCATCACTTCAGTTTTTAAAGAGTTGATATAAATTCAAAATGTATCTTTCTTATGTTGTTAAAGTAATAAGAATACATTTTGAATTTATATTTCTCTCTTATTTAGTCAAAGTAATTAGAAATATATGTTTTGAATTTCTACCGACTCTTTCATCACTCACTTATTTAGTAAAAGTAATAAGAAAGACACGTTTTTAATTTATATCATGTCTTTCATCACTCTCTTTTATAGTCAAAGTAATAATAAATATACGATTTGAATTTCTACCAACACTTTCATCACTTCATCTTTTGAAGAATTAATATAAATTCGAAATGCATCTTTCTTATTTTGTTAAAGTAATAATAATCATACGTTTTGAATTTATATCAAATCTTTCATCACGTCAGCTTTCAAAGAGTTGATGTAGATTCAAAATGCATCTTTCTTATTTAGTCAAAACAGTAAGAAAATTGAATTTCTAAATTATATCAACAATTCGACAAAAGTATGAATTAATTGACAAGGATATTTTTTTCTTTTCACCAACAGGAGTTATAGTCAAGGAATATCAGTTCATCAACGGATGTTACTTATTACGGTTGTGATAATAAAAAATAATTTAACCTGATATTTCAATTGCATTCTGCTAGACAAAAAAACACAAATTTTCCCCATTTTTATATTATATTCATTAATTTATAAAGGTTTACTTAGACAGTGTGTAAGGTATACATAAGATTCGATTCACAAGAATCGAACTTTTGAGTGAATGAATTAAAGAAGCTGCTTGAGATATGCTAATTTCGGCATACACGCTTGGTATAAATACCAAGCAGCTTGATTAATACAAAGGGAAAAAGGTTTTGTTAAAGTTGATAGATAAGCGAGAGGGAGCTACGAGGTAAGTAGCTCCAAGTGTTAACCAGCGCTAGTTCTTAGGGGTCCAAAGTTTACGTGGCAGAATTGCTGGTTGACTTACTGTTCGTGAGTATTTAAAAATATATTCTTCTTGAAAGCTGTATTTATATATCTGTACAAGTAGTACGTATGAATCTTGTTGTTAAAAGCAAAGCCTACATGTGCAAGAATATTCAATAAACGTTGTTTCATGTATAAACTGTGTTTGTATCAAATTCATTTAGAATGCCACTTCAAATTATATATACCCAAGTCTGGGTAGAAGGGAGCCATACTCGATAAGTGTAAATTCAAATTAACACTTATCGAGTATAAAATTATTAAGTATAAAATTCACTAAAATTATTAAGTATGAAATTCACTTATTAAGTATAAAATTCACTAAAGTGCACACGAGAGCGTTAAAAAAGTCATAATTGAATAGTCCGTTTGGAAAATTCTGAAACTTTAGTGCTATCATCCACCACGGGGTGATATTAACAAAACCTGAGTAAATTGAAATGCGCAATTGAGCATTTAAAATCTTAAATTTCCCTATAGAATATAATATGTCGATGTAAATAAGCAGACTGTACATATAATATTTTAAATCATATGAAGAAATAACTTAAATTATCTTTATCTGTGGAAACTAAAGAAAATTTTAAATATTTCTCGAATTTTATTCTTATGGCTCTTTTAATATACATATTTTTTAATTAGCATATAATTCATATCTCTTTTGTATTTTTAAGATAAAAAACAAAACTTAAAAGCATATTTTCTTACAAGATTGTAGTGTATAGATAATTATCCAAACTGCAAAACTAGTTAAAATATTTCTTTCAAAATAATTTCATCTAGGAAGTAACTGAAACAAAAAAAAAGAAAATCTATGGAATTCTCTTTTGCAAAAAGAAATATTTCTACTCGGTTATGAATAATTGGTAACGTTTTCATTTCAGTGTTTTGCTTGCATTAGTATTTCTGTAAAATGGAAAATATGTAACAAATACTAGGCTTATTTTAGTAAATTGAAAATAAATGCAATCAGGTCAAGCAGGTTAGTTTAAAATAGGGAATAAAAACTTCTCGTAAGAATCGGTCAATTGCTCCAGACATAAATTAGCACATGACAATTCTATTGACACTCACACACACACACATACACACACACACACACACACACATATATATATATATATATATATATATAGAAGGCGAAAACATTTGTTGTTTACCTTAAGTGTTAAAATCCTATAAAGTTTTATACCTGCCCAAATCTCTCGATAAGAAACATATTTTTTTAATTATTAATAAAAACTCCTCTGACTTTAATCTAAATATATATTCTTTTAAATTAAAACAATTAACCGCAGCAGGACTTAAATACTTTTGAATAAATTTGTAAAATATAATTTTGACACAGTTTTAAAATTTGTAATGAAAACACACGGTTAGGATTAAGATGAAAATTCTATTTTTATTTTGCATAACAAAGATTCCAAATGTCAAAGAATGTTTTACAGGCTAAAAAAATCTTTTTACACCAGCTTAAGTCCTTTTAAATAACTTTCATTTGTAAACACGCTTAAATTGAAATTTTTAGATTTCAGTCTCAAAGTGTGGTTGCTAAAACAACCTAATGTTGTTTTGGGTTTTATGAAAAAGCGTGGTGATATTTGAAACACTCCTACGCCCATAAAATTAATCGATGTAATCTAATTCCTCGTAAAACGTCTTATTTTTGGAAAATGCACAGAGAATAATACTAAAAACATGAAAAGAGGAATTTTCAAAGTCCACCTAGTTTTAAGAGGCTTTGAAACATAATACTCTTGCCGGTTTTTATAAAAAAAACGCTTCGGAAATTGTTTGTTTGAGAAATATTCTTTAATCGGAAAAATGTATGAATTTCGGAGAATATAAAATCATAAAAATAGCAAATAATGCAAGAATTTTAATTTGGTAAAATACAGGGGACTAAAGTAAAGTTAAAAAGTAAGAATAAATATTTTTGTTAAGTTCTAAAAAATCAAATTTTCATCACTTAATATTGTGGACAGTCAATTTTTACAACATGCAGTAAGTAACCTTTATAAGTAGCCTTTACAAAAAGATATTAACTTTATTTTCATTACATTGTCATGGAACACTGTATCTTTAGGTTTCATGATTTGCATTCTGGACTTCACTTAACGGCCTAGTTATTTGTAACTGTATCATAGACACTCTCCTAAATTTGCATAAATAAAGCTTAATAAAAAAGGGTATTATTTTTTATGATATTGTCTTGAAACTCTGTAATCATAGAATTTATGATTTACGTACTAGACTTCTTGAAATTGCCAGTTGTTCGTAAATGCACAAACAGTTTACTAAACATGCGTTAAATTAACATTAATACAAAAACTATCTTGCTATTTATTACATTGTCATCAGACACTGTAATTATAGGTTTCATGATTTACATACTGGACTTTATGTACATGCTTGTTTTTCCGTAATTATATCATAAGCAGTTTCCTAAACATTCTATCCAAAATACAAAAAATGTCCATGTTTTTTATTATATTATCGTGAAACACTGTACTCACAGGCACCATGACTTACACATTGGAATTTATATATTTGCCTATTTGTTCGAAAATGTATTATAATCAGTTTCCTAAACATGCATTAAATGAACCCTTGTAAAAAAAGTATCTTTCTTTTCATTGCGTTTTCATGGAACAATGTAATCATAGGTTTCTTGATTTGCATACTGGACTTTATATTCAATTTGTCATGTTTATTTTTGATTTAGCGAGAGACATAAATTAATTTCATAACATAATTTGGCTAATATTTAGTAGGGACTTGTGTACTTCGACTAAATTTACAGAAGTCAGTTGTGAGCAAAATTTTCAAAATGAAAGAAATTCTGTATTAGTTTACAAAAAAAAACACAAATCGTAAGACAACAGTAACTTCATATTTGATCTGGAGAATTAATGATGATGCAAACTCAGAGAAGTTTGTGCTTGATAAACTCTGAGTGGAATGTATTTCTTCTGGAATGTCTGATAAAGGAATTTCTCACAAATTGATTAGTTCTTTATACCATACGAAATTATGAATTTTCATGTATTGTACTGAACGTTCCAGAACACCACAGGAAATAGAAAAAGAGTAGTAAGCGAGTAACCATTCAAAATTAAGCCTCTGGAGCGAATAAATGAATTGTACAAGTGATTATAGATGATATTTTATTTTATCCATTTTGATTTTAGGTGGGAAATGTCATGGAGAAAATATGAGCGGTTGAGAAAGTATTTAAACAGGCAATTAAACTTATTTTGCAACTGAATCTATAAATCTTGATCCCCGTATTTATGTTCTTTGAGTGATTTAGAATTTCAAATTGAAATCTCTGTATGTCCATATGGGCTAAAAAGAGTTATCAAACCAGACATGTTTAAAAATTCAAGGGTTACTGCAGGGTAGAGAAAGCTAAGTCCAATTACACTCCTAAATATTTTTATTCATCAGTGAAAATTTGGAATATGAGAAATAAAACACAAACATGTTAGGGGTTATATCCCAATCTAGGACTTCACAATCTATACTCTTCACAATCTTTACGACCTTTGGGATAACGACCTTTGGGATCTTTGGGATCGCTAGGCTTTTATCATGTAAGTACATTTGCGCCATGTTGCGACCAATTCTGACTCAGTAACTTAACTAAGAAAAGGGGTACAACTCTCAAATAAGACACTCTTGTTACACATATTTACAATTTATTCACACATAAATTTACACACACATTGCTTAGCGTCACGCTGACTTCTTAATATTATTCAAATAAATAACTCATTTACGATTACAATTCACCCTAATCATCATATATCCGGCAATGCAGACCATTGCGGGCAAGTGGAGAGTATGCAATAAGCAATGATGTGAAATAAATAATGTTAGCAAATATGCTCACCCATGGGGATTCTGTCACTATCGATTGAAATCGTCTCCACCACTTGTACATCAACAGTTCTAGTAGTATTTGTTGGTCACTGTGCACTATAGTTCATTAAAAGAGTTATGTATCTCGTCACTAAAAGAGTTCAGGATCTCATTGGTCGACGATGACTCGGAGTACATCTCGGATGTTGATCTGCGTTGATCACATCTATGTTGTTCTGCGGATCGGCCAGCACTGGTCGTCGATCATATGGTATCGAAAGTCATGATAGTATACAGAGTGCACGGAAAAACATCATTTGCCAAACAGAATAGAGGACGAAAGGGAGAGCTAAGTGAAAGAGACGGACGAAGTATTGAAGCGGATTGTGACATGAAGAAAGAAAACATTTGCAACCAAAATGACCGAAGAGCTCCATCTGCATCTGCATGTTCCGGTATCAACCATTATAGGTAGAAGGGAACTTCACAAACAAAGCATTTTCGGAAGAGTAGCTATTCCCAAGCCACTTGTAATACATGCCAATACAAAATATCTGCAACAATGATGCAACGAGCACAAATCCTGGTCGAGTAATATGTCGAAAAATGGTATTTGGTCCGACGAATCATTGTTCAGATTATTCGTCGCAAAAGGATGTGCGTATGTCTGGAGAACACCTAAACAAGCGTAAGATTCTAGCTATCTCATCGGAACTGTCAATCATGGAGACATATCTATCAGGATTTGGGATGGCATCTCATGGTTTTCTTCAGGCCTTACTGTAACCCTAACCCAGAATTTACAGAGACGCGAATGAACCACCTCTCGTCTCCTCGTGAGACATTAGTCACACTCCAGGAGCGAGACTAATGGACCGAATGACGTTTCTCACATTCCCGCCTCTTATTGTCATTTGTGCAACTTCCCGAAATTCATCCCTTTCACCTTTGACATCCCATCCCTTCGTCATTCAACCCTTTCCGATCCAGTCCCCATTCCCCCTTTGACCCCCCCCCACACGTGGGAGACGTCGGCCTCGTCTCTTAGACTCGGGCGCAAAAAACCTCTCCTGAAGCGAACGCCACGATTGGGGAGGAGAATAGTGGGGTTATCGGCGAGGGCTCCATTTATACACCCACTCTTCCCCCTATTCGACTCTCCTTGTTTGGTCTGTGTAATTGCGGGGTAAAAGGGAGATTGAATGGGAAGGAATATGTCGTTTTTTAGCTCACTAATCAATCCTATGGTGCAAACATAGTTTCTTGCAGGAAATGGCGTTCTCCAGGATTATAATGTCCCTATACATACAGCTAAATCTATCAAGTATTGGTTTGAAGAGCATGAAAATGAAGTCAAATATCTTATCTTGCCCTGTACAATCCCCCCGACTATACAGGGTTCGTATAAAAAGAATCGGGAACATTTTTTTCCTGACGAGATTGTACGTCGGAGCACACGCGTACCATGTATGCTCGGTGGTGGGGTATGTGACCTACAAGATGCACCAAGCGCCAGTCGCGTTCCTTCAGGGTAGGTTATGTTTTTAGTGGACCCCTGTCGAGTGACTCGGTGCATGTGCAAAATGCAGCGAACGATTGAACAGCGGTACACCATCAAATTTTGTGTTGCTGGGGAAAAGTTGGGGAAATGGGGTACGGAGACGATGGGCATGATTCGCCAAGTGTTCAAGGATGAAAGTATGTCACAAACTGCAGTTTTTTAAGAGGCACAAGCTCTTCAAAGATGGCCGAGAGAGTGTAGAGGACGAGCCCCGCGCTGGACTGCCATCGACATCAAGAACCTACGACAGCGTGCATTGAGTGCGTGAAGTGCTGAATTCAGACCGTCGGTTAAGTGTGCACATGGTCACAGATAAAATTGACATTAATATGATGACAGTGCACAGCATTATCACTGAAAATTTGGTAATTCGAAAGATCTGCACTAGATCTGCAAGGTCTTGACGGATGACACAATGCATCCAACCACACCTGCTCCAAGGTCACCGAGTACCTGACGACAAACGGCGTCACGATGATTCCCCAACCCCCTTACAGTCTTGACATGGCACCAGCAGACTATTTCCTATTCCCAAAAGTGAAATCCTCCCTCATAAGACACCACTATGGGACTATAAGTGTCGTCAAAGGAGCTTGCACGCATACCCTTAAGGGCATTTCGGAATTCGCCTACCAGGGAGACTCCGAGTAGTGGAAAAGCCGCTGGCAAAGAGTGTCGACACTCAAGGGATGTATTTTGAAGACTTTCAAGGAATTGTAGCAATATCTCAAATAAATTTATTTTTCCAAAACTTTTCCCGATACTTTTTATATAAACCCTGTATATCATCCAACCTTTGTGAACTGCATAAAAGGATAGAGCTAGCTATCGATATCCACCACAACATCTCTACAGGAACTTTCATGATTTTTCTCTGAAGAATGGTGTAATATATTCTTAACTACTATTCGGGACTTGTATAATCCAATTCCAAGGTGAATCAGGTGGTATTACATGACAAAGGTGATTCTGCGCCATATTAATAAAGGTTTTCAGGATGTTTCTTAGTGTTTCCATTATTTTGTTAAGCATCTGTATCTCAAATTATCTATTTAATATAATGCAATCACTAAAATTCAATTTAATTTAAAAATGTTATTTGCTTGAAAATTGTATAAAATGTTGCTAAGGATATAAATTCCATAAAGGGATGTTAATCACATTGATAAATGCTAACATTTTAATGAATTTTATTTGTGGAACGCAACAATAAGATGCTCCAAAATAGACGAAGAGAATACCCTTCGTTTATTTTGGAGCATCTTATTTTATATGAATAAACTGTTTGTTTATATGAATATGTTTGCTTATATGAATGCTTTGTTTTATATGAATAAACTGAAATTTAAGCAATTTACGGTTAAGTTAATTGCTAAAATTTCTGTAAACAACTGGATAATATAATCTAAATCCTTTTCACACAGAATATAATCCAAACAGATGTTCCATTCTCTGGCGCCAACATTAAATATCATAAATTAAATACACTTTTAGATGGTACACATTTTTCAAATATGTACTAGATTTAAAACAGTGTTCCATGAATAAATTAAGTTTTTTCCAATGCATTTCTTTCACAGGTATGTTGTTTATTAAAAGTTTGATACTCCTTTTAAGATAGCTTTGTATTTATATTAGCTAAAATTGGCTATTTAAAATATTCATTTTAAAGCTGAATATGATTTCAATATTCATGAAACTATGAGGGTGAATGGATAGTTAAATCATTAGGGTGTCTGTCAGGATGAACGGAAACGAATGTTTTTATTACTATTGTTTTCAATAAGTATGATAGAGTGTGATAGTTTTTAACAGCAAGGAATATTGATAAGTTAAAATAATTAGTTTTGCATAGGAAATATATAAGAAAAACTCTATAAGATAATTTCTATAGTGAACCCATTCTATAATGAATATATTTTCTTTTCCGCCATGCATTCTTATTAAGTTTCATGAAGAAAAAACACCCACTTTCTTAAGAAAAGCAGTGCAAATAACCGAGATCAGTAACCTATTTGTATTACTGTTGTTTCCAATGCTCTGTGCTAACTTCTATTATAAATGGGAATGATGATAAGTAAAAATATTAGTTCTACGCACAGGATAAAAAATACCGCATTTCTTTGAGACCCATTCTATAGTGAATACACTTTTTATTTTCGGTTTTCCTCAATTTCTTAAGTTATATATTTCACGGAAAAATACCGAGCATTTAAAACTAAGTAGTAATAACTAAGAGAAATATTTCACTTAGCTCATAAGATTTTTCAACTTATGTTGATTGGATAGTGTACTACAGCTAATTGGGTAACACGAGTTCAGAGTTGTCAGAAGTTGGGAAAGTTAAAAATGAACATCAACGGCCGCTTGTCTCAGTATTAACATGGCCTCACTTTTGTAGAGCTGAAAAAGTAAGAATACTAGGTGACAGAAAAGATGACAAAGTTAAATGAGTGATCACTTATTTTGTTTATTTTAAAGTTAAATGAGTGATCACTTATTTTGTTTATTTTAAATTATTAGAAAGAGAATGGACTTATGGTCCCAATGGCTTAATGCCACATTACAAATGTTAACATTTGGAGAAGGACTAGTGCAAAGGCGGCTTCCATGCTTGAGGAATATCGGCTGCTGGACTCGTAGTAGTGGGCGACGACGGAACGACTGCCTGAGACATCTTCATAGGCCGGAAACTGGCGAAGCCCTGTGTCGTAAATTCCAGTATCTGCTCTCCTCGGGATGGTCACGTGATGTCTGCTGAGGAAAACAGATGAGGGCTTGGCGTCTTCGAGGTCGCCAAAAACGTCGCCAAAGGCTGTAATACAATGGTTAGCTGTTTCTGCGTGTTGCGGGGAAGGGCGATTTATCGTGCCAAATGCAAGTTTGCCAGATTTTTGGGGATTTAAGGATTGGGGAAGAATGTGACTGATTCCGATAAGAGTTTTGTTGGTTCGAAAAGAGATGCATTTTCAGAAAAACCCAGAGTGTCTGGGGAAAAAATACCAATTAAGGAAGCGTATGGTTTACACCCCCTTTTACAAATTGAATCGTTATTAAAGTATTTGAATTGTTCTTAAGCGCTTACAAGGCGTTGAAACACGTTACGACAGATAGCGTTGGATATAGTTGTAAAATAAATAAATGTTGAAACAGAGATGCATACGCTCTTCTCCAGTTATTTATAATACGTGTACAATCAGCGCAAACCAATCTAAACAAATAAGAAAAAATTAAAGCAGGATTTTCTTTAATTTGCTGTTGCTGTTTCAAATGCCCCCTGGCCGGAAGAAATTCCAGACCAGGTTCATACAGGCTAGTAGACTGAGGGGTGCGGCTCCATTTTATTATGCCACCTGAAGGATAGGAGTCCGACTTCTCCAGGTGACACCTCAATTTTGACCCAGCACCTCCAGGGGTGACCGCAAAGGGAATCGTACCGTCTCCCAACCTCTCTGACCTCATAGTGGGACTTTCCGATTTACGGATTTAACGTGCCCATATTCGGCCTAGACACGCAATTGTTAAATAGCGTTTGTCGATCCGAGCCCCCTGAGCACCGAAACCTGAATATTACCTTAACCCTTTGAGGGGTTGTTCACCGTTTGCACTGTGAAAAGGCCTAAATCTAGGATCTTTTTTCACTTGCATTCAATATATTCCAGTTAAATGAGCAGAAAAATTTTTAGTACTGCCATCTGTTATTAGTTTAAAGAAGTAAAAACTTTTTCAACCTTTAGTTGGAAATTTTTTCAGGATTCTTTAGGTTAAAAAAAATCAGGAAAAATCTGTACCGTGTAAAAGGTATAGGTTCTTGCTCCTGAAAGGGTTAAGGCCATTTCAATATGCTACCAATCTAATGAAGGTAGAATAGGATAACAGTTGAATATGGTCACAAAATATTTTTAATACACTGCAGTTAATCTGCCTAAACCAGACGTAAATATAATGTTATTCTTATATATTTTAAAACAGTTAAAATACATAGTTAGATATAGCAATCAATACTGTAAAAACTAAGAGTTTTGTCTGATCACAATAACTGGCAGGGGATCGACAGATAACATTTAAACTAAAGTAATGTTTTAATTTCTTTCACGGTTTTAAATGTCTTTATGCCTTTTCTGTGATTTTGGACTTAAGTGTCACATAGAAGTTATCGACCGTAGGGAATCGACAATACACCATTGTCGATCTGATCTTACAGCAAAGAATCAGGTTTATACTGAAATAGGAAACCAAAGGTTTCTAAGGAAAGATACCAAAATGCAAAGTTAAAGTTTCCTTTTTCGATTACTACAGCAGATAAGTTTTACGCTATATATTTCGCACACGGCGATCTATTTCATTGATCAGAGAAATTTTCGATAGCTGTTGAAGCATTTACTCTAGCGGTTTCCTTTTCCTGTGCTTGCAAATATATATGGTCTAAATAATATAAGGCTATTGTGTGGTCTTGGATTTATTTCTTTTAGCTGCCCTACAAATGTTCATTATAGATTTTTTTCTTAATTATTCTCGTTTGAAGTTATCCTGTCAAGATGGCGTGACTAAAAATTATTCCGAATAGAACCAGAAGTCACACGTTCAAATAATTACTTGGCTGATGTAAACTATCGGAAGTGAATATCGGAATAAAATATCGGAAGTGAATTAATTCTATCGACTTAAACTATGACAGCTCTAATCCCACTTCCCTTGTATTACAATCTTAGGTCTTAGCTTTGGAGTTCATAGACTTGAGTTTTGATGTCAGATTAGCGTAAAGCCAGGAATAATTCAGAATATTAAGTGCAGGTTGTCACGTAAAATAATGCATTATTATGATCGTAAGTAAGTATACGTTTTGTTGGGTGGCATTACTGTTCTCTTTCATTGTGTTCAGGGGGAAAGACCTCTCTTCAAAGGACACAGGTTCAACAAAACACTACGTTGGTCTAGTTTACAGAGAAACTTTATTGGACTACTAATGCTTCCCACAGACTTCTTTAGCCTGTTAAAAGCGGGCTTTAAATTCCCTGCAGTTCGGCTGTCATCAGCTGTTATAAAGTAAAGGTTGCCAGAAAAAGTCGAAAAAAATCGTGGAAAATCTTCAAAAAAAAAATTTCAAACTTGCCAATAAAGACGGCCAACACATCATACCCCTAGTAATTGAGACATAAGGACTGGAAGTGCTGGCCTTGCCAAAATAGCAGCTAATCCACCAAAGCCCCCACAGACGACAGTGGATGTCTGACATGATGTGGCCGAGGCGATTTCCTCCTAGTCCCGATGATCAAGGAAGAGCGGCCGCAAGACATTTACAAACATATATATACCAAATAATAATCCTCACAATATTTTCTGCCATTTACTCGATAATGGCTTGCGCTAATAAAGGTAAGGCACCACAAGAATGTATTTGGAGCTTGTAAACGTAAAAATATGGATTTATTTATTTAAGCAAATGACACGAACCGTATTATCTGCTGAGGGATTGAAATTTATATTTTTAACGTGTGTAATCACTGACACAAAGTTTTAAATATAAATAAATCTGTTCCGTACATTACTAAGCGAAGCATAGGATTAATCCTGACGTTAGGTTTAAAGTCCTAAATATCATGTGCTGTCTAGACATATAAATCTTTTAATAGAAATATTTATAAAAAGTACATATTGGAGACTTATAAGATGCATTGTACAATATTAGAATTGTTAAGTATGTCTGTAGTTCCGAAATTGTTTTCTTAACGACTGGATATTACTTGCAGCTCAAACTATTGCAATTTTCTTCATTTTACGTTCTTAAAAATAGAACTATTAAAAAGAATATACATCCGCAATTTAACTATTTTGTAGCAGGAAAAGAAAATTAAAGTACAATTCTCTAAGTGAGGTTTTCCTTAATCTTGTAGAAATATATTGAAATGAAAAAAAATGTTAATGAAAAAAAAACGGTCGTTTGTGAATTCATTTTCTCGAGTAAATATTGCTGTAACAGAGGAAAAATCATGTTTTTACTTTTACACAAATCTAAACAGAACTAATTTTTTTTAATTATTATAATCATTCAGGAAATACTTTAATGCGTTTCCTTTACTTTTTAACTAAATATTTATTTGGAAATAGTTTTCAATGATTCACTAATTATTCGTCGCAAATGGAATTTTTTAAGTATTATTTTTAATTAACTTTACAGTTAATATTTCATTTACGTTAGAATTTTCATCTTTTAAAATTGGAGCCCAAACTGTTTTTAATATCTTCTTAAAATATTAAATGTAATTTTATTGCAATATTTTGTACTTATAATTCATATTCAAATAGCTTACTATTTTGCCACTTGCGTTTCCGTAACTTATTAATTAACTGTTTATTCGGAGATAATTTTTAATGATTCACTAATTATTCTTCACAAATGTTATTTATTTCAAAAGTACTCTTTTTAATTATCTTTACAGGTGATATTTCATTTAAGATAATATAATTGTCCTCTTTTAAAGCTGGTGCTAGGTCTGGTGTTATATCAACTTATGTATTTTAATGCGATTTTATTGCAATTTTCTGTATCTGTTATTCTTATACTAACAGCTTACTATTTTGAAAATTGCTTTCCCATAACTTTTCAATTAACTATTCATTTGGATACATTTTTTAATGATTTTCTATTTATTCTTTACACGTGTTATTATTATTAATATTTTTTTAATTTGAAAGGGAAAATTGCAATAAAATTCCATTTAGACTCTTAATCTGATACAAAAGATTTTAAAAGATGACTGTTTTAGCTTAAATGAAATATCACCTGTAAAGATAATAAAAAAATCCCCGCTAAAACATTTAATTATGTTTACAGGGGATATATCATTTACACAAAAATTGTTATCTTTTTACCTTGGGGACAGGACTGGTTTAATATCAGCTTAAGAGTCTAAATGTGATTTTATTGCAATTTTCTCTATCTGTTATCCATATTGAAACAGTCTAATATTTTGCCACCGGAATTTCCGCAACTTTCAAGCTGACCATTTATTAGGGGATAATTTTGATTATCCCCTAATAAATGGTAATGATTTACTAATTATTCTTCCCAAGTGTTAGTTTTTTTTTAAGATTTGAATTTAATTATCTTTACAATTATTATTGAACAAATGACATTTCTCTTACGCTTGAATTATCATCCCTTAAAATTGGTGCCCGGACAAATTTTATATCATCTTAAGACTCTAAATGTGATTTTATTGCAATTTTCTGTTTCTATAATTCCTTTTCAAACAGCATCCTATTTTACCACACACATTTACCAATTGGCAATTGCGCTTCCTAAACATTTGGATTTAATTTTTATTTGAAGATACTTTTAAATGATTTTGTAATAATTCTTCACAAGAAGGTTTTTTTTTAAATTATCTTTACATATGATATTTTATCTATGCTAAAATAGTGCTCTTTTAAAATCCTTTATATCAGCTTAATTGTCTAAATGTTATTTTATTGCATTTTTCTCTATCTATCATTCATATTTAATCAGGCCATTATTTTAAGAGCTGGGTTTCCTTAACTTTCAAGTTAACTGTTTATTTAGGAATACTTTTGTGTGATTCACTAATTATTCTTCAAAAGAGTTATATTTTTTAAGATTTACATTTAATTAAGTTTACAGATTAGTTTTCACCCACGCTAATATTATCATCCCTTAAAATGTGTGCCATGACTGATTTTATATCAGCTTAAGAATTTAAATGTAAATGTATTGAAATTTTCTGTTTCTGTTATTCGTTTCAAACAACCTTCTATTTTGCCACACATACTTAACATTTGGCAATTGTGTTTTCAAAATTTGTTAGTTAACTTTTTATTTCGATTTTCATTTGAATGATTTACAAATGATTCTTGACAAGTAAGTATTTTTTTCTTTCTAGGTGATATTCTATTTCCCCTAAAATAGGCATCTTTTAAAATCTTTTATATCAGCATAAGAGTCTAAATGCAATGTTACAGCAATTTTCTGTTTAATTATTCCTTTACAAACAACGTGCTATTTTACCACACACATTTACCAATAGGGGATTCCGTTTCCTAAAATTTTCAATTAGCTTTTTATTTGGGGATACATTTGAATTATTTAAGGTAAGTGTCCCAAATATCACCTACCCTAAATTTTTTTCGACCTGTCATCCATTTTTTAGTTTCCGATTAGGCTGGTAACTCAAAGAACATCAATAAGAACCATTTTCTTTGGTACCCTGAGATCAACTAGCTCCAAAACCAGTGCCAGTATAAGTTATGTAGCTAAATTGGAAAAAAATTGTAATTTCCAGTGAACTCCAGAGCGGTTCCTAATATTGCCTACCTCTGTTTCTCTTACCGCCTACCAGGCGAAATTAGGAGCACCTGTTAAAAGGCGTTGCGAGCAAAGTCTATGTTTAATGCACTTTCATATGGTATAAGCAAAATTAGAATTTGAATGGACCTACCTGGTCATTCACTGGATTCTGATTCTTTGGAGCGAAAGTTTACGAAGTCAACAACCAAAAAAACTTCAGACACCATATAGTTTCTGTTATCAGTGATAAGAGCGTTGTCGCTATCGCCGCTGTTAGTACAAATCCAGAACTAAGAAGTTACTGCATTTTCTCATACATAGCGCGAATCATACTTAACACGAATAGGTGATATTAAACACAGGGGCGATATTTGGGACACTCACCCTAGTAATAGTTCTCTACAAGTAGGTTTTTTATGTTAAATTATCTTTAATGGAGATATTTCATTTACGCTGTATAAGTCGGCTTTTAGTATCTTTTAAATCAGCTTAACAGTTTAAATGTAATTTTATTGAAATTTTATGTATTTATTATTTATATTTAAACAGCGTACACTATTTTGTCCCTCACATTTACTGTTTTGCTTTCTGTTTTTCTTTAACTTTTTTAATTATATTTTATTTGGAGATGTTTCTAAATGATTTACTAATTATTTATCACAGTTGTTATTAAAAAAATGTTATTGATTTATTTACTAGTGGTGTTTCATTTACGCTAAAATTCCCATCTTCTAAAATTGGTGCAGGATTTGTTTTATATCAACTTAAGCTTCAAAATGGGATTTTATGTCAATATTCTGCATCTATTTTTCGTGTTTTAAATATCCATACATCTTTAAAACGGCATTTTCGATCAAAATAACTATTTTTTTCAATAACATTAAAGCCTAACCATTTTTTTTAAAATTCTGTTTTAATTTATAAATCTGGTATATATTAGTACGAAAATAGTTATTTTTAAAGTTAGAAATGTGTTATAACGTTATTTTTAGCTTCTTTTGAAAAATAAATTTGTTTTATCGTTTCTATTTACGCAAAACTTCTTATAACAAAATGTTACATTTAAATGCCTTAAAATTTTGCACACTTTATCTATAAATGTTTGTAAAGGAGTAGACTCTATACCTGATTGCAGATTAATTTCTTTGTCTTTACATATGTATGAAATGCATGTGACAATTAAATTTAATTGAATTTTGCTGGGCATCAGTGCTTTAACACACTCTGAGATGCTACACACTCTGAGACAAGCAGAGTATAATCCTAAGAATTCTTTATTTCCTAGAGAAAGTTATTATCTTCATTCTCTAATTTTTAAAATGGCAATATATTTGTTTGTTTTTAAGTTATCATGTTTTGCGGAAATGTCAAATTTTTACCCACTTTTTCCAGTTTTTCCCAAGGAAAAAATATTCCAATGTAATAGCTAATTTTTTTAGAGTTTTCCTTACTATTAATTTACATGTCCTTATAAAAATTAGATGATAAAAAAGGACAATACCAAACCATTTAAAAATTTAATCCGAAGGTGTGCGGATACCTGAAACACGCTTATATTTAGCAGATGGCGTTTCCTTATATTTTTGATTGACAGTTTAAGTGTGGATATTGTAGAATGATTCACTAGTTATTCTTCATAAAATTTACTGTAAAACATTTTTGTTTTTAATCATTTATGCTGGTTACATTTCATTTATGCTAAAATTGTCATTTCTTAAAATTGGTCTTAAAATCTAGAACTGGATTTATTTCAGAGTTTTAAGAGTCTTAAGAGTCTAAATGTGATTTTATTGCAATTTCCTGTATCTATTATTCATATTCCCGTAACGTGCCATTTTGAGACATTACTTGAAAAACCATGCAAATCTACGAACTCAATTTCGTTTCTTTCCTTTCAACACAACGTATATATCTGTAATATACTTAACATGCGCGGGAAAAGATCAATGCATTTGCATTACAATAACGAGTCACTATCTCTTCAGCATTACACTCAGTAAACGTTGCAAAAGGAGAAACATTTCTTCATTGTATTCTATCTTTTTTCTCCCTATCACAATCTATGAACATCGTCAGGGTTAATGACCCATAAGAGAGACTAATCTTGTGTGTAATTTCGTTATGATGCCATCTGATGCCAATATGATATCCTGCTGCCGAACACAGCAGTATCTCCTTTCATAAATCACAGGTTTATATAACAGAAGTGGAATTTAAGATGAAATGCGCGTTCATATCCGAATCTGAGTGTAATGCTTTCAACATTCTCTTATTTTATTATCATTTTGCTGAAATTCTATATTTATGAAGTACATTTGTATATAAAATACGTATAAACGTTTTATTTAAAACGATTTTTTTTCAGATCTTTATGTTTAATAAAATTTTAAAATTGCCAAATAATTTTTTTTGTAACATTTCACGAGACCAGATAATTTAGTGATAAATAATTATTTCGGAGTTTATTTTCATCGAAGGATTTTTGTTCTAAGAATTTATAATGTTTCTTCCTTAAAGACTATAACGAGGATTATCGTTATAGTCTGTGTGTTTAAATATGTTAAGTGCTAGTATTAAATGAATTAAGAAATATCTTAATCCCTAGTTTTCCTAAATGTAACTTGGTTGCTTGAGCTATTAGCAAGTTTAACTTGTAAAATAGAACAGTTTATTTGTAATTGTTCCCCAATACGTGGTAGGTCTCAATGTTAGCCCTGTGCCAATTTGGTGTTCTAGGAAAAACATCTTTAAAATCGCATCTTGTTTTCTCTTTTCACTCTCTCACTCTGTGTGCAGCTATATTTTATGTTAATGCATAATACTGAATATGATATCCAACACTTTTGAATTTTTAATGTTTCAAAATCATGGTTATGGGCACATGTCCATTTAAATATACATATGTATACCTCAAGATTATATAATTTTTTCATGTTACATTGTTTTTGCTACAAAATGAATTTATATTTTTCACTCACGCACGAATGTAAGTAGATTTATTGTGATTATAATTGTCAAGAACTCGTGTTATCCATAAACATATTACTGAGTTGTTTACTATAATTTTCTATTACTTTATGTAATCAGGTATGATATAATATTTTTTTCATGTGTACTATGTGTTTGTCATCCACATGAAAGTGTAATTTTGTGAAATCTTTTTTTTGAATCCCTGGACAGGAGGGAGTGTCTATAATGAGGATTATTGTTATAGTCTGTGTGTTTAAATATTAACGTTAAGTGCTAGTATTAAATGAATTAAGAAATATCTTAATCCCTAGTTTTCCTAAATGTAACTTGGTTGCTTGAGCTATTAGCAAGTTTAGCTTGTAAAATAGAATAGTTTAATTTGTAATTGTTCCCCAATACGTGGGAGGTCTCAATGTTAGCCCTGCACCATTTTGGGGTTCTAGGAAAAAATGTTTAAAATCGTCACCTGTTTTCTTTTGTGCCTGGGAAAAAGCCTATTAAAATTACTTCGTTTCTCAGGAAACGCCACCCCGTTGTCACTAAAATTGGATTTTTTTGTATGACCGCCCTTTGAAAAAAGACCGGATATTTCATCCCCGGAATTGCTCTTCTTTGGGGGTACTTTAATTGCCCCGTAAATTGCTGTCGCTAACAATAAGTGTAGACTGATTGTCACCGATTTTCCCCGATAACAGCTTTCGGCGGACGTTTGAATTACGCCACGTGGGAAAATGTCTCTCCTTCGCTCTCGTCCAAGCTACGTCCAATTGAATGTTGGCGCATTTCTACGTCAGACTAGGCTAGACCAATCAGCTATTTGAGTGCCGCTTCTTCGCCTGCTTCGCGCAAGCTTAACTTCATTTTTGGCAGTGAATCGCCTTTTTAATCTAACTGGCTTTTTGCTCGAAGCGCCCTTCGTCTGTCGCCGTTCTAAGTACGGTCGCTCTCGGCCTCTTTCTCTAAGTATTTTCGCTTGGCGATAATTTCAAACTATTTCAACCCTTGCTCCTCTCCTATTCCTTCTGTCCAGTGATGAAATGAAGATATCAGTGAACCATGTTTCTCGATAGAGATTAGCATCTCTTAAATAATTTTTTTGTACGTTTAAGCACCCCATCAGTTTTTGGCCCTGACCATGACTGTATCGGGGGGAGATTTTCTATAATGCCATTTGAGTATCTGACTTTACACCTGAACGGTCATTTTTGATTTATCAAGCTCATGTTGATCCGAGCTCATTTTTACCTTATGGATATGTTGTATATTATTCAAGAATTGGCTCAATGTTTTACTCGTAGATAATAAAAACATTTTTTTTTAATTTTAAATGATTTGAAAGTTTCTTTCGATTACCAGTTACTACAGCCTTTTATGTCGAAGTTACAAGTGCATACTTGTGGTTATTTTTGCTTTCAACGATAGCTTTGTACTGCACTATATCGAGTTGGCCATTACCCTAAAATTCCATTTCTTCTGATGTATGGACGAATCATCTGCTTGTTCCTTTAAATTGTAGCTGAAGGAAGATCATCATTTTTTTTTTTGTCCTGAAGCTGAACGCAGCGTGCCGAACGTCCCTATCCAGCCTTCCGAACTGTCGGTCTCCTTCTTCCGTAGGTAGAACATTTTTAGTGCCGCAGTCTTTCGTGGCCTAGAGAGCTTTATTTTAGAGTTGTACTCCTCCAGATGTCTTGGGACAATTCTTCATCAGTCAACATTATAGATAGGTGCCGGTTCCACATCCACGCTCATCAAAGTAATTCCTTGCTTCATTAAAACTGCTCAGTGCCTCCACTAATTTCTACAACGTAATAGACTGTTCAGTGAATCCACAGAACAAAAATATCTCTACAGAACTGTTAATAGAAATTATTCCCTACGACAATGACTTTGTCTTTGATTGTTTACTTATCTTGAAGTGTTGTTTGAAGTTTCAGCATAAAATATTTTAAACTGCTTGCCTCATATATTTTGTATTTAAAAGTGACAGATATAATCAATATCTAGTTATATCCCCTAAAGGAAGTATATCATAGACACCGCCCAACTTGTTGTTTGCCCTGCGCTATCCTGTACTTTGTTCTCTGGTACTAGGAGGCTAGAAACCTTACGTTATATTTGTAAATTTAAATTTGTAATACATGCATTCAAGTCTGTGTTTTAGTATTGCAACTTTGTATTTTTGACTATCTGTTTAAGGACATTTTTTCATTGAAATTTTTCTACATTAGAAATAAGAAAAAACTTAAAAATTAATTAATCTTCTTTTAAGTTATTTTTGTTGAGTATTTTAAGTTATTTAAGTTGAGTATTTTATTTTTAATGCAGGAGAATAGTCAGAAATTTTCAATAAATAATCAATCAAAATCACCGACACTGTGTGCTTAATTTAATGAAAAAGTATTATTGTAAATAAATAAAAAAATGAATAGCTCGCAATATCCCTGTACGATCATAACTGGAAAATAAATGAAAAACAGTGCATGAAGTAGCAAATGTTTATACAATGAGTGGCACTTTACCTTCTTGGTTTAATAAACTATGTTAGAAGCAATATCCAACCACTTCAAGATAAATTTTAGTAATATGTTTTCTCTCACTTTATAACATGATTTTTAATTTTCTCACATAATTTCTTTTTTAAAATTATACACATTTGTAAAATTAGTCTTATTATAATTTACAATTTCCCTCTTGAGATGTTAATACTATTAAAATCTTACTATTTTAAAACAAAATATTCAAGGAAAATTTCCTTAGAAATTTTTGAAAAATTCACGATTCACATATCATTTAAGTACTTTCATAAGGATTTTCGAATTAATTTTGTCTTAAAGAGCATACATGTCCTAGATTCATTGACATAACTTAGATAAATGTCAAAAGATTACTATGTTGAGTAACATATAGTTGAGAAAAATTCTAAAAATAAGGAAGAAAAAAAATATTAATATTCCGTTTAAAAAAAAGATATATATATATATATATATATATATATATATATATATATATATATATATATATATATATATATATATATATATATATATATATATATATATATATATATATATATAAAATTAAATGGTTTAACAACTGGTAATTAGTTTATTAATTAAAAAAAGTAGTTTTTCTTTTTTTGGTAATTTTGTTTTCAATTTATAATATTAAACATGAATTTATATGAGATTTATACGAACATCTTATGAAAAAAATACTATTAAATCTCAGCAAATTATCTTTTATAAGTAAACGAAATTTGCAATCCTCCCTCACGTGAAGAATAAAATTGAATATCGTCATTAAATCTCTCTTGGGAAAAACTGACATTAATCTCCCGAATCTTGTAATTAACTGTATAAAAACATAAAAATGTAAAATATTTCTTCGTGAACAAAAAGGTTTTCTTAGGTATAACCCTCTATCTGAGACGTTATTTAATATCTATGATTTCATTCGCATTCCTGTTATCACGATCAGAACTATAATGGTATAACTGATAGAATTATTCTCCGACATTCCGCAAATTCCTTTAAAGCATCTAACACGATCTTTTTTAATGAAGAAAATTACTATTAAATCTAAAAAACATATTCATTTAAGTT
This sequence comes from Dolomedes plantarius, assembly GCA_907164885.2. Classification (NCBI taxonomy): domain Eukaryota; kingdom Metazoa; phylum Arthropoda; class Arachnida; order Araneae; family Dolomedidae; genus Dolomedes; species Dolomedes plantarius. The sequence goes on along the minus strand of OU015490.1, from coordinate 210,218,238 downwards.
AAAAGAAAATTTCCTTCTTCTTTCATGTAAAGAATTATGCAAATACCATTAACACCTCTAACACTATCCACTTTTCCGAACAAAATTACTTATTAAATCTATTTAAGCAATTAATCATAAGTAAACAAATTTCCCGTCCTTTTTCATCTAAAGAATTAAACACATTTCATTAACACATCTAACACTATCTTCTTTAATGAACAAAATTACTATTAAATCTAATTAAACAATTTAACATAAACAAATAAAATATTCCCTCTTCTTTCGCATAAAGAATAAAACCAATTCCTATTAACTCCTATAGCAAGATATATCTTAAAGATCAAACTTATTCTTTTATTAAGTAAACGATTTTCTTAAGTAAAAGGAATTTTCCTTGATCTTTCGTGTAAATAATAACACAAATTCCATAATTTCTTTTAAATCTAATCATATATTTATTATAAGTGGTCGAAAATTTCCCTTATTTTTCTTGTTCCTTTAACACATCTAGCACGAAAAAAATTAATATTAAATCTTTATAACCAATTTTATTAAGTAAAAGAAACTTTCCTTGATCTATCGTGTTAAGTTCAACACAAATTCCATAAAAATTGAGCGTAGTTTTTAACATTAATAGTAATTTTGTCCGTTAAACTGATCCTGCAATATATTTTTTAATTAAAACAAAATTAATATGAAATCTAATTAAATAATTTATTATTTGTAAACTAAATTTTCGTTGATCTTACATGTAAAGAATAAAACTAATTCCATAAATATAAGTAGCAATTTTTAACATAAATAGTATTATTGTATCACTGAAAGTCATCATGCAAGGCATCTTTTAATGAATAAAATTACTAATAAATATTATTAAATAATTTATTATAAATAAAAGAACTGTCACTCATCTTTCATGTAGAGAATAAAACAAATTCCATGAACATTAATAGTAATTTTCAGCATTAATGGTAATTTTGTTCATTAAAAGTGATCTTTCAAAATATATTTTCTGGAGCGAAATTACTTTTAAACCTAATTAAACAATTTATTGTAAGTAAAAGAACCTTTCTTTTCTCTTTCATGTAGAGAATAAAAAAAAATCCACATATTAAATCACTATTGTGAAAAACTGACATAATTCCTGACATTATATAATTAAATGTATAAAAACGTGAAGAAAAAAATTACTTCATACGAAAAGAATTACACTTAGGTACAATCCTTTGTAAGAGACATCAATTGAATTGCTACGAATTCATTCACACTCCTATTATCACGATCTGCACTATTATGGCAAAACAGATAAAAACATTCCGCAAATTCCATTAACACATCCAACACGATCTCCTTCCTGATGCATGGGCATTCAGTCGAAACGTGCGCGCATCGTTAAATTTTACTGCAACCTCATTTACATATTTTGAAACATTATCCCCTTCCGTTGTATAGCGAATGCTTATCCTATTTTGTCACAGCACTTCCATCCCCAAAAAAGGCGACAAATGATCTCCGAAAGAAGTCTCATTTATTTTCATACAATCGGACACATATATTCATGTAGGACATCAGCGTAAATAGGATTTTTCTTCGCTGCATTATTACGAGTCAATAGCCTCTGAAAGGCGCTCTTACAGATTTTTGTCCGTATGCATGGGGTTTAATGATCCAGAAAAGCAAATTATACAAAACCTGTCGTTTCTTGAGTGGATAATGTGAGATTTGGATCTCAATCACAGTCCCTGGATCTTCGTAGATATAAAAATTAGCTACATATTAGCATTTGGATTTTAAGTACGTGTATATAATTTTAATACTTCATTTTTTTTCTATTTAGGAACGATAAATGTAATTGTCCTTTTTTTAATACTAAATTCATGAAATACATCTGTTATGCGTGAAAGATGCAGTATACAGTGGGTGGCATTTTTAAATGATATAAATACATACATACAATTATATACAGATGGTTATAAAAATAATGCTAACATCTATCAATATTAGTAGTGTATATGAATGTGCTTCGTATTCCTTCAAAAAAAAAAAGTCTGGCCACCTGTATTTTTTATATAATATAGTGTAGGTTCTATTCTATTGTCAGGTAGCAGTAATGAAACTAAGGGCATCGTCTTTTCTTTTTTTTTTTTTTTTTTTGGGGGGGGGGTCTGCAGCGTAAAATGTCAAACATTACAGACCTTGCGAAAAAGGCAAATTGTTGGAGCGCGTTTAAATTTGAGTATTTCTTACACCCAGGCTAATGGTTGTTTTTTGAGCTATGGTATCAAAAGATATGATAGCATACGGGTACATGGAAAAACATCCTTTGCGAAACATAATAGTGGATGAAAGGGAGAGCTGAGTGAAATAGACGGACGAGGTATTGAAGACGATTGTGACATGAAGAAAGAAAACAACTGCAACCAAAATTATCGAAGAGCTAAATCCGTATCAGCATGATCCTGTATCAACCATTAGAGATAGAAGGAAACTTCACAAATAAAGCAGTTACGGAAGAGTAGCTATTCCCAAGCCACTTGTAATAGATGCCAATACAAAATATCGTCCAAATAGGTGCCAAGAGCGCAAATCCTGGTGGAGTAATATGTCGAAAAACGGCATTTGGTCCGACGAATCATTTTTCTCATTGTTCTTTGCAACAGGACGTGCGTATGACTGGAGATCACCTACTCAAGCGTAAGATTCTGGCTCTCTCATCTCAACTGTCAATCATGGAGGTAGATCAATCAGGGTTTCGGATGGCATCTCATGGTTTTCTTCAGCCCATTTTCTTCAGGCGTATTGTAACCCTAAAAAGGAGATTGAATGGGAAGGGCTATGTCGAAAGTTTAGCTCACTAGTCCATCCTATGGTGTAAACATTTTTTCTTGCAGGAGATTGCATTCTCCAGGATGATAATCCCCCTATACATACAATTAAATCTATGAAGTATTGGTTTGAGAAGCATGAAAATTAAGTCAAATATCATAACTTGCCCTGTGCAATCCCCCCGATAATATATCATCCAATCACTGTGATCTGTATAAGCGGACAGATCCATGTATCGATATCCACCACATCATCTCTAAAGGAACTTTTATGATTTTTTTTACAGAAGTATGGTTTAATATATTCTTAATAGGGTGGTTCGAAAAAAACTTTTTTTAAATTTCAGATCGCTAGAGTGAACAAAAGTTGCCATTGGTATAGACGTGAAAAAAGCACTAATTATTATTTTTTTATTAATTTATCTGCCAGTCGCGCAATGTCATCGAAGTTAGCAAAAAAATGTGAAAAACCTTAATTTTTCATAATTTTTTTAAGCACGCCAGATGGTTATAGAAGAAGAATATCAGATAAACGTTGATATTCAAGTGGAATTCGGTCGCGCAGCTTCGTCAAAACAGCAGAGTAGCCTACTACCGAGAGGCGAGGTGTACGTGAGGAATGCCGCTCCGTGATGAGTGACCGATACGTGACGAGTGACCGATATGGCGTATTGGATCGCGCTACGGCTGCTATTGCTTCAAGTGTACTGCAAGATGTTGGGTTGATTAATGAATCATATACTTCTTATGTTGTAGACAAGAATAAAGTCCGAAGAGAAAAAACTTGTGTGAGGGCTAGTTTGCAATGTGATATAAGTTTAGAAATTTATGGTCTTTACTTTGAAGGACGAAAAGACAATACATTGTCAATTGAAAAAACTGGCAGAAAACACTTTTGCAGAACCTATAAGGAGGTGCATTACTCTTTAATTCAGGATCCAGGCTCCACTTACATAGGACACACTTGTCCTTCTTCAAGCTCAGCAACCGACATAGCCAAAAGCATCACGTCTTATTTATCAGAAAATGGCTTTTTATTTGACAAATTGGAAGTTGTTGGATGTGACGGTACTGTTATTAATACGGGCTTAAGAAATGGTGTAATTCAACAAATAGAGATACATGTGGGAAGACCTCTACAATGGAGTATTTGTCTTCTCCATTACAACGAACATTACATTACATTACATTCCGCCACCTTTTCCAACACTTAGATGGAAATAGTACAACAGGCCCAATAGGAGATTCCTGACCGATTGGAAAGACCCTACCTGATTGTGAAATACTACCAGTTGTTGATTTTAATCCTATTGATTGTGAGATTCCAAAGTTGACAAGCGTATTCTTAGCAAGGACTAATTGTACTTGCTTGAGATATCAGAAGTCATCAAGTCAGGACATTGTTCAGAAGACTTTGTAGTACATGATCCTGGCCCAATGTCAAATTCAAGATGGCTTACTACTGCAAACCTAGTTTTGCGCCTCTACATCAGTGTGTCAAGCTCTTCTGAAAATCTGAGAGAGATTGTCACATTCACTCTCAAATATTATATGCCTATGTGGTTTGCCATAAAAATAAACCGCGAATTCACAGATGGGCCTAGACATGTTTACAAAACTATTGAATCTACATGGTACTTACCAGAAGAGCAGCTTCAAGATGTTGATCCCGTTTTACAACGGAATGCTTACTTTGACCATCCCGATAATTTACTTTTGGCTATGGTAACTGATGAAAGAAACCATATCCGAGAGGTGGGCTTTAGGCGTATCATGAAGGCAAAGCGTATCTGAAAGTGACTCTATCAGAATCTTTAAACCCCCAAACATAAACTTTGAAGCTAAAGACTATACCAAATTTATCAAATGGAACCCCACTACACTGACTCCTCCTTCACTGATAATAACATTGACTAATGAAGAGATAAAACAGTATGTGAGCAATAACTTCAAGCCTGTTATGAGTATAGATGCTTTCCCATGCCATACACAGGCAGTTGAAAGATGCGTTAAGCTAGTGACCGAAGCTTCAAGTAAAGTGTGTGGACACAGTTCCAGAGACGGCTATATTAGAACCACTTTACTGTCACGCTCAGCAATGCCAACTTTTTCACACAGATCCGAATTTCGATGTTTATCGATAGATAAAGACTAGAAAGGAAACATAAAGAGAGAAAGTGAAATAAATTTGTACATATTGTAAATAACACATCCTACATTGGATGGTTGGTTGGGTAGGGTGTGGGTGGAACTCGAAGTGCAGCCACATCCCCGTGGTGAGTTCTGGGTCGTTTTGTAAACAAAACGAGCGAAGAGCTGCACCAACAATTGAATATTGAAGAAAAAAAATTATCAAATTTTTACTATTAGAAAATTTCTAAATTATCTGAAAAGAAACATTGTCAAACAACAAAATTGTCAGACAACGATAATGGCTGCTACCGGCTGCGAGCGCATCGCTGGCATTCGTCACGTACACCTCGCCTCTCTGTCCAGGTAAGCTACTCTGCTGTTTTTGACGAAACTGCGCGACCGAATTCCACTTGAATATCAAAGTATGTCTTATATGCTTGGATTTTTAATATAATATTCTAATAGAATTAAACTATAGCATCTCTAAAAGTTGTATAATTAAAATGTACTAAACAGTGAAACTTTGAAATTTTGCAAAAACTACTAATTTTATTCATTTTGTACTACGTTGCGCGACCAGAAGATATGAAACAAATGTATAATAAGTGCATATATATTAATTTTACATACTTATAGTTGTTAATTCATGATATAGGAACGCAATTAAAACCATCTGGCGTGCTTAAAAAAATTATGAAAAAATAAGTTTTTTCACAATTTTTTGCTAACATCCATGGCATTGCGGGACCGGAAGACAAATTAATAAAAAAATAATAATTAGTGCTTTTTTAACGTCTATTCCAATGGCAACTTTTGTGCACTTTAGTGATCTGAAATAAAAAAAAAAGTTTTTTCGAACCACCCTAATTCTTAACCACTATTCATGACTTGTACAATCGAATTCCAAGGTGAATCAGGTGGTATCATGACATATCAGGTGGTATCATGCGCCGTATTAACATAGGTTTTCATGATGTTTCTCTTTGTTTCCATTATTTTGATAACCACCTGAATATATATATATATATATATATATATATACACACACTGAAGTGCACACTGAATTAGGGATACCTACCTAGTAACGAGTTGGGCCTCCTCTGGCCTTGATAACGGCTGCCACACGACGAGGTATAGATTCAACAAGTTTCTCGAAACGTTCCACGGGAATGGCTTGCCAAATATTGGCTAAAGCTGTCCATAATTCAGTAAGGTTCTTTGGTGCTGTGTGATGGCCTTTCACACCTTGTTCCAAAACATCCCAAAGATGCTCAATAGGATTTAAGTCTGGGCTTCTAGATGGCCAATTCATGACAGAAAAGTCAGAGGAATGCTCATCCAACCAGCCAGTAACCAACTGGGACTTGTGAGAGGTACAGTTGTCTTGCTGGAAAACTCCATTACCGTGCGGATAACAGAACAGCATAAACGGATGGAGGTGATCACCCAGCAACTCTACGTACCGAATTGCATTGAGGGAGGTTGGTACACGCACCAAAGATCCCAAACTGTGCCACGAAAAAACACCCCAGACCATGATTAAGCCACCATGCCCTTGTACCGTTCCAGCCAGGCATGCAGGATCCATGGCTTCATGAGCCGACGCCATATTCTTAGCTTCCCGTCGGCGTTAAGTAGTCGGAATCGAGACTCATCACTCCATGCTACTCGTTTCCAGTCCTCTACACTCCAGTCTCTGTGCTCTCTTGCCCAGGCAAGACGTGCAGCCCGATGGCGAGTATAGAGCAATGGTACTCTCGTAGGTCGACGGCTCTCGAAACCCATACGGTGAAGCGAGCGTTGCACAGTCCGTTTACTGACTGTACGACTGGCACCGTCATTAAACTGGGTGGTAATTTGAGCTAATGTTTGGCTTCGCTGGCTACGTACAATACGCCTGAGCCGTCTCTCACCACGCACTGTCAAGGCTAATTGTCCTTTGCAGTTTGCCCGATCGCTAGTTTTTTTCCACCATCCATGTATTCTTGGTATACTTTTGACACTGTCGACCTTGAAAATCCTAGCTGTCTGACGTTTTCGGAAATTGAATGGCCCAAGCGTTGTGCACCTATGATTTGTCCGCGATCGAAGGCGTCTAAATCAGACAGTTTACCCATACTGGCAATTCCAACAACTTATTCAGAGCAACCACAGTACGCGCTATATATGCAGTTACCACAGCGCCTTCACTTGTGCATACATGATGCGCAGCGCTACACAATTTGCATAGGCTTTGCTATCCCTAATTCAGTGTCACTTCAGTGTATATAAAAGAGCTCGTCTGTTTGTTTGTCCGCTATAGAGTAATTGACTGTTTCACCCACCAGGAACAAATTCGGAACAGTTAATGTTTAGGACCCGAGAAACTTAACGCAGCAAAAACGAAATTTGGGGCTCAATTAGTTTTTTTTAAATTAATTTTTTCATGATTTTTGTGCCCCTAAGCGCACCTTTTAAATATGGATACAGCCCCTTCACCACAACCAGTCAAATTCGATACGAGGGGGAAAAGAGGGTTCTTCTGAGGGGTGATCTGGGAGTGGTTTGAGAGTTGGTCTCAGGGTGACGGGGGGGGTGAAGTTTTTATTTTATTTTTCTTACGTTTAGTGGAGTCGTGGGTCTAAAAAGCTTGAGAACCGCTGATTTAGACAATTTTAGACAGTGGCGTTCAAACTAATAGAACTTAATACAATTTGGAAAAAAGAAAGAAAAAAAAGAAACATTAAGTTTGTCCCATGACCAATTTTTGGAAGTCTTCTGTTGATCTAAATATATTAATTGTTTGAGGATCATAAAATGGCAAGAACTTTAAGAGTTCTACAGGTTTTATCCAATAAGTTCAAAAAACAGTGTTAACATAAGATATGTATTAAATTACTTATTCCGTAAAATCATATAAGATAAATCTTTTAGAGTTTTGGGGTATTTTAAGCAGTGGGAGGAAAAGCTCTTTAAACAGAGAAACATAACGACCAATAACTTTCATTATGAACTATTAGTCCATTAGTTACATTAAGGCATAAGAAAATTAATAAAATTATTTTTAAAGAATGATTGTCCGGATAGATATATAGATATAAAATTTTTCATGCATTCCACCAAAAAAATACTGGGCTGCACCCCCCGCTCTTCATGTTCATCTGGCCAGACAGAATTCGCTTAGCGTGTTTCTTTTGAAATGATATACAAAAAATAAAAATGAAATAAATTTTGAGCCTAGGCTTCATGTGGAATCCCGCCTTACTTTGATTAAATAAAGGGAATAACGTATCTTGCCCTTTACCTCTTGGGTGATGTGGAAAAAACTGCGTTTTTAAGGGAAAAATAAAAAATAAAGGCAAATGTAAATTATAAAACTTATTTCTAATTAAACAGTGGATCAAACAAATCTAATTAAATCTAATTAAACAGTATCTAACAAATATAATTAAACAATAATCTTATTCAATCGAAACGTGCGAATCACGTAACACTGTGTTATCAATTCTCAATAAAATGAGACGTATAATCAGAAGAAGGTCCGCAGCCTCAAAGTTTCTCTCTTTCTTATTGTTTGTATATTATTTCAGTAGAAACGCGCTAAGCGCATTCTGTCTAGCCAGATGAACATGAAGAGCGGGGTCTGCAGCCCATTATTTTTTTGATAGAATGCATGAAAAATATATATCTACCCGGGCAACGCCGGGCAATAATGCTAGTATATATATATATATATATATATATATATATATATATATATATATATATATATATATATATATATATATATATATATATATAGTGGGAGGAAGATTACTCATTGTACATAAAGTATTTCATTCGAAGTTATACTTTCTGATCCAGGATTAACAATTTTTACCAGATATTAAAACTACTTTTTTCCTGTTGAAAGAAAGTAAATTTCAAATTAAAATCCTAATTTTAATAAAAATTGAAAATAAACAAATTTAATGTAAATATTTTGTACAGAAATGCAAAATGGATATGATTTACACAAATTTAACCGGGAAAGATGTAGAAAAATACACGTTAATTTATAAAATCTTAGGAAGCTGGAAGAATCGTAGGTATGACAAATAATATATCACGAAATATGCAATTATCTATAATTTATTTAAACATATACCTTTTATAAAATATTGATGTGTTGGCTACATGATATATTTGTTATAACAATGGAAATATAAATTTCAGTAAATTCTCACTCTTGTAAAATAATTTATTATTCTCAATTCTCGATATTATTGAGAATTCAGATTAATATCCGAATTATCGATTTATTATTCTGAATTCTCTCTGTATTTCCAGATCTTTAACTCCTAAATAAAGACCTGTTCAGTTCCATAATCATATAAAACATTACTTTATAAGATATGAAGAAAAATAAATCGTAATATTTTAGTGAAAGTGACATCCATGATTAGATTAAACGAAAAAAATTCAAATAATACATCAATAATAAATACAAATAAGTTATCAAATATATATAAAGAAAAATAAAATATATCGAGCCTCTCAAATTCAATTGTGGTTTCTAAGTAGCTATCATTTTCAATTTTGATGTTTTGTCTTTTTATCTTAAATATACAGCGCATAAACATAACTGAATGCAATCTTTTGAGAATACAACGCAAATGATATTTGAAATATCACTTTGATCTTATATGCTACGCGGAAAATTTCAATACGTGTCTTTTGTCATGTATTTCGCTGATGTAAAGAAAATGGAAATTATTTTTTGCGATATTTAAAAATATGTATGTCTGCTTCAAATCCTTTGGTGAATAATGCAAATATCTTACTATTTTTTCTCGGTGGCTGGAGGATTGCCAAAAAATAATAATAATACTTACATCGCAAAAAATCGTGTTTTTTCGCAAATTTTACTCAAATATATATTTTAACGTATAACGTGTCAGTCGATGATTTTATTGAATTTTAGTTTGTGGTTTAAACGTGTCTATTGTAGGTTCACCACAAATTTGCCAATATCATCAGAAGTAAGAGATCGGAAACGATATAAATAAATAAATAAATAAATAAATAAATAAATAAATATATATATATATATATATATGTTATATATATATATATATATATATATATATATATATATATATATATATATATATATATATATATATATATATAAAAATTAATTAATTAGTTATACTTATAATCTTTTTGAGATTTAATTCGGTAGCCCTCTTGGCATAGTGGATTATAATTTCGGCTTCTAAGCCGTGGGCTTCGGTTCGATTTTGGAGTAAGGTTTGGTTGCCACATGGGGTATAGTCAATACTCCGCCTGAATTTGGAAGAGATCTTGAAAAGGAAGCTTTGGAAAAACCATTGTCCATCGTTGAGGGTCATCATGTGTGTAAATAAAACCGCTGTGCCCCTGTATTTATTTATTTTTATTGTCTTCTTTTTCTCCATATATGCACTCCGGATAGGGAACCTTATCTACTTTTGCCCCAGTAGCATATGCACCAACAGTATTATCAGAATCTAACGTAGAACGGAATGAAAAGAATCGAACTAGGAGTAGTCGTTTCCTAGACTCGTTTTTAACATTTGTTTCAATGGAAGCTAACAAAAAATGGTTATAGTTAGCTTGGCCAAGTAATACAGATTACCAATAGCTTTGGTTTTCTTTGCCTTTTTTTAGGCTAACAAGGCTTGGAATAACTCCAGTTTCAGCAGTGTATTGGTGCAAAAAAGTAATATCTCTCTTCATGTGTACTCCGGACAGGGGATCTTGTCTACTGAGGCCCAAGACATAAAAGCAACAACCCATGAACAGACTTAATACGATGTCTCGCTTTATTCATCAGATTGGATAGCGTGATGTCTTCAGATTTTCCGCACGTAGTGCAGTATCTAAATTGATAGATTAAAGTATTAAATTTTACTTTACCTTCTGAAAGAGTTTTACGATATTAAAGTAAACCAAATATCAAATTATTGCATTATTTCCTTGCATTTAACCTATTTAACTTATACCTAAGGACTTTGTCCACATATTATTTTCTACGTTGGAAATAAAAAACGCATTGTACTTGAAAACTAATATTTGTATAATTACTTTTATTATTAATTACATTTGAGATCAAATTTACACAAAGTTCAGTCTTACAATATAAGGATTTTCTTACCTTACCTGCGAAAAATAATTAACACTAATATCGAAGATAAGTTAAAGTTCACAAATCGTTAGAAAAAAATTGGTAAGCATGCAAATCAGAAACGATAAACCAACTGTACATGGAATATCAATTATTTTCTTTCATGTAGTATTTTTTTTCATTTAGATAAACAACTTAAATAAGAAGTAGGAAACTAGCCCATTATATATACGAGGTAAAACGTATATTTCATAGTATAATTTCGAAAATTTTTGTCTTGAAGTTTAACCCATTTAAGACTGGCGTTGCGAAAACTCAACATTAATTTCTGTATTTTTTAAAGGTATGTTATAAGTTTTGTACGTCTGAAGTAACATTTTTTATTTTATTCTCTATACTTTAATTGATCATAATAATTTTTTTTTGTTTCCACATTTGCCGGCTTTTTGTACTTGCAAAAAATTGTTTTTTTCTGGTGTTTGAATGGGAAAAAATGAGTAATTTCAAATAATAGCCTTAGATAGCAGCACATGTTAAATTTCCGATTTGATGCTTGATCCGAGTTTACTAGAGACTAAAGAACAAAATGGCTTCAACAGGTAAGGCATAATTTTTGATTTTATGTTTCTCAATTCATATTTTTTTAAATGTTGCGAAAATGCAACATCAGTCCAATGTGTATTACTTAATTCCAATGTGTATTATTAGTGCTGCTTAGTTTTTATGCAGTAGATTGGTATTTTTTTTCATTTCAGATAAGTTTGTCTCTAGAAAAAAGCGATTTTTAACATTGGAAGAGACATTGGAGTATTTTCATGGGCTAGATGATGATGATATTTCAGAATCGTCCTCAACAGAAGCTAATGATGAACCATAATTCGTCATTATCCCTCCAGATTCGGTTGATTTGGCGGATGAAGAAGCTATTGATGATGATATTTTATGTGAAAATGTCGAATCGCCTAAAAGCATTGCAGGTGAAAGCGACATTTTTTCCTAATAAATGTAAAAGTAAGCAATATAGTAAGAAAAAGGAGTATATTGTATGGGAAAAATGGATACTCTACATGGATGTAAAGAATCCTAAAATAAGTTTATTAGAGTTTCAGTGATCTATATCTTTGAGAGAGCCATATCTTTGATAAAAATGCTTGAAACTTCACATATTGGAATTACACATTACCTGAAACTTCACATATTGGAAGACCATCTTCAATTCAAAATTTAATTCTCAACGAAACTCGGAAAGACTGTATGGGCCATAATATTACTAAAAATAGTGAAAATAAACAAAAAAATGTAAACACTGCAAAAGTAAAAAAAATACTGTATGTAATAAGTGTAATGTACCTTTTCATGCGAAATGTTTGAAAGATTTTAATTTTTTTTAAAAAAATTTTATAATTTTAACTTTTTATATTTTTAAAATTTTTATACCGCTTTGGACTGATGTTACGAAAACGCAACATTTTGTAACTCTCGTAAAAATAAATTTAATTTTATGGAAACAACTTATTTGTGTAATTAATGTTCTAAGAAGTGTTAAAAAACTGTTTGGTGCATTTCCAATAAAGGAAACATGGAGCGGTCGTAAATGGGTGAATACTTCTGACAGATAATTTATGACATCTCAAGAAACTATGTGACTGTTACGTATAGATGAACGTTTGCACCTATACTCACGGGGAACACATGCACGGGGACATTCACTTGAAGTTCCTTTAAGCTCAGAATTCTAGATATTTCTTACTCAATACCTGTTTGAAAAAAATTTTTGAATTCATGTATTTAGACACGTATTTTAGATAATTGCTGAATTAGCTGAGTCGTAAGTAAAACCCTGTATACGGCTGCAATTATGAGACATATCATATTTTTTTCAAAACATTAGGACATAAATATAAAAAATATACATAAATGATGTTTTATTTAAGCCTTTTGATAAGTTTGAAGATTTCGATAATGATCATGACATGCCAGTTAAATATGAATGTCAGGCGTCCGGAACTGGTTGCATTTCGATTCTCTCCAAAACATAAATGAAAATGGAAACTGGCACACAACATTTCATGATATTTTCTATGTAACAAAACTACATTGTAGATGTTGGGAATCCAAAGTAAAGTTGAATCCCCTATTTCAGACATTAAATAAATGTAAATTTCTTTTCAGTGTGAGTGAATATCTACCATTGGCTCCTAAAATGAGAATTTGAAAATACCTTTGAATTATACCTTTTCAGGACAAGGAATTATTCCTTCTGTGGTAAATGTTTCTAATCATACATTTGACATCAGTTCCTTTCCCTGCCGATTGAAAAATTAAATTTCTTTCGTTTTTAAAAAATAACAATATAAAATATATATATTTATTTCGTTATCAATTTGTTCCGATTAGTACGTGAAATACCCAATTTCCTCTAATATATTAGTTTTCTGCTGTAGTATCTTATGATGTTTCTTGGTGTTTCTTATGTAATATATCTATTGTAAAGTAATGTATTATATCTATTTTTTATATTTGTTACTAATCAAAGAATCTACCTTACGTTCCAGCTTGTTAATTTGCGATTGCATGATTAAAATAGCATATTTTGTTATTTATAATTGTTGAATTTTCTATTTCTAAGCGACTTTAATTACATGGAGTATCTATTGGCGAAAAGGACAAATTTTCTTTCAACTCCGATCAGCTTTTAGATTTTTAATTTACAACTTTGTAGTAAAAATTTATTCTTTAGCCCATATACCACAAGTTTCAAATTTTGAAAAGCTCTTTCTAGATTCTGATTTCTTTTTTAAACTGATTTAAATTATGTATTTTAAATAAAATTGTCAAGTGTTGAATAATCTCTCCAGAGTTTAAACTTAGACTTGAAATCCAAATATATAATGAAAAAACTAACTGTGCTAATTTACGTATATTGTTGTAAACATATGTAAGGAACTTAATCATTCCTTTTTTTCTGCATTATTTATCCTTATATTTGCTTTCAGCATACAATTTTTATAGAAAAGTTTTACACAATTTTTCCTTAATTTTATGTTTTTCCTTTTTATATTCATACAAAGTACAAGTTACTTTCCTGTCAAATCTCTTTTTTAGTTCATTGTCAAATTCTCATCTATAAATTTTCATTTCTTTATTTATTGTAATAATTTATCTGTATTTTATTAATTGTGTTCTAATAAATTATTTGTGTTCTCTTCTATAGATTTTCTCTTTTTTATTTCTTGTAATAATTACTTGTATTAATAATTTCAAAACGACATTTTTAATCATAACACGGCTACCTCATTTCTTTATTTTACATACCACATTCGGTTCTCAATGTTTATAGTAGCATAATGACTTAAAAATGTTAATTACTTTTTTATCATTTTACAAATTAACATAACGATTTTTTAAAAATTATGTTTCATATCTAAAACCATCTTTTATCACTATTAGAAAGAACATGTAAGGGATGCATTTACTTTTCGAAAAAAAATGAAATGAGAATGCTTAAAACTAATACGAAAATAAAGAATAAACACATTCTCCTAGAGCAAAAGACCTTACAGCATATTTAAATTGCACAACTTTTTTTTATTTCTTTGTTTACAGTAGTTTGTTCTGAGAAATGAACATCTGTAGAAGAAAAGAGCATGAAATTATTTAACTAGTTTCAGTTTTGCGCACAAGTAGACGGATAAAATGCAATTAACTACACGAAATGCGCTGTGCTCGATATTTTTTGGCTATATCAGGTATTTTAGTCGCGAAGCTGTTTTTTTTCATATTTTTTTTAAGAAAGGAATAGCTTTGTTTGTTTAGAAAACTAAAATCTGTTTGATATATACATATTTAAAATGATTTTTCTTTTCCTTTTGTGAAGATTGCTAAATACATTTTTTTAAATTCCCGCCCAAAAAAAAGATAATTTCATTTTTTTATGGATAATCTATGTTCAAGTCACGTGACAAGTAAGTCGAGTTATAATTAGCACATTCCGAATTTGTTAAAGGGCACGAAGAAACCAGGCATGAATCACTGACACTTGGGCGCGTAATAGAGACACCTGCAACTAAACAATCGCCAACCAGCTGCCTAAATATCATAGAACTGGCTAATTTACGTTCAAGAACCATGATAGAACTGGTTCAAGATCTATCAAAGAACTGGATAATCTAAGTTCATGTCACCTGGCAAGTAAGTCGAGTTATAATTAGCACAGTCGGAATCTCTTATAGGGCACGGAGAAAGCAGACTTGAATCACTGACACCTTAGTTGCAGGCGCGTAACAGGGACACCTAGAACTAAATAATCGACAACCAGCTGCCTAAATATCATAGAACTGGTTAACTATCCAAAGAACCGGTTAGGACACTTCAAGAAGCCACCCACAGGTCTTCAAGGGAAAGATTGAGATAAAGGTAATGATGGGGAGATAGAGAAGAGCAATTCGAATCTGGCAAGGTGGGTTGACAGTTTGGCGGAATAGATCACCATAAAATGTTATCCAAATCATTATGGTCGAAGATATAATTGGCAGTAACAAAAACAAGAAATTATTATAAAATATTAGAATAGGAATTATCTATATATATAAAACACTTCCGTAACTGACTGAATGACTGACAGATAACGTACAGACCAAAATGCTGCACCTAATGAGCAGAAAATTTGCATAGCGATTCTTCTTATAGTATAGGGGTGCACTAAGAAAGATTTTTTAAAAATTCTTAGATTTTTTAAAAATTCTTAGATTTTTTAAAATTGAATGTTTAAGCTTTTTTTGGAAAATTGTTTAAAGTTTGCATCTAAAATAATAATTTGAGGGTTATAAAATTTATATCACGAGAAAAATCATAAAAATTCCATTAAAATGAAATAGTTTTCGAATCTTTACCTCCCTTTTCTGATTTTTTGTGAATATTTAAAGATCCATTTCTAGAATTTAATTTATTAAATGCTCCTCACGTGTTTTCTTTTATTTTTTGTGACACTTAATTAAATTAATTTATCATCACGTGCATAACCACGAAATAAATTGACAAAAAATATTATATATATATCGATATTAAATATTTATAGATACTAAACATACAAATTAATTGCATACATTGGTCATTGTATTTATTATAAATAAATATACACACACACACACACACACACACACACACACACACACACACACATATATATATATATATATATATATATATATATATATATATATATATATATATATATATATATATATATATATATATATATATATATATATATACATATATACATATATATATATATATATATATATATATATATATATATATATATATATATATATGTATATACATATATATATGTATGTATATATATATATATATATATATATGTATATACATATATATATATATGTATATATATATATATATATATATACATATATATATATATATATATATATATATATATATATATATATATATATATATATATATATATATATATATATATATATATATATATATATATATATATATATATATATATATATATATATATATATATATATATATACAGTGGCTCCCAAAAGTGTTCTTACACTTCCGATTTTCAATGAAATAGGGGGTCTATTCATTAATTAAAATGAATATTTCAGAATGGGTATTTAATAATAAGATCTATAATCTATTCTTAACAAAGCTGCATGAAATATTTTGAAAACATAGTAAAAGTTTTTTTTAAGAAACCAGTAATTGAAAAGTAACAAAATCTTTATCTCACAAAAGTCATCGTACACTGAAATATTTTCGGATAAATTCATAATTAAAATTATCGTCTAACGCATTATTTTTATTTTTGAATTGTGATGGCATTTCGAATATCGTTTGGCTTTAAATTTTGCTTGCCTACTCCGTAATATTCTATTTATTATTTAAAAATGGCTCGTAGTCGTAAAGAAACAACAAACAACATTCGAAAATTGATTATTTTTCATCATAGTAGAGGTAAATCAGTTCGGAATATTGCTAAATTACTTAATTTATCCCATTCTACTGTGCAGTATGTGGAAAAACGCTTTAAAGAAGAAAATTGGATCGAAAACAGGGTAAGAAACGGCATTCCGGCAAAGTTAACAAACGTGATCAGAGATTTGCAATTAGAAAATTTGTGAAAAATTCACGTTTGAGTGCTGTAAAAGTTTCTGCAGAATTCAATGAAACATTTTCTACTTCAATTTCACCTGAAATTTTTTGACGAGTTCTCAGAACAGATGGATTACATGGGCGTTCTGCCCATAGAAAATTTTTTTGTGAGTGAGAAAAACAGAAAGTTTAGGCTGCCTTTCGCACCAATGATAAATAAGCCCCAAACCTATTGGAATAATGTCTTATTTGCAGATGAACATTTTTGGTGCTGATGGGCGTATAATTGTATGGAGAAGAAAAAAATGAGGAACTTAATCCCAAGAACTTAGTAGGAACAGTTAAGCATGCCGATGGAGGTATCCTCGTGAGGGGGTGCATGTCAGCATCAGGACTAAGAAATTTGGTATTTATTGATCGCGTAATGAATCACGCTGTTTTTATAAATATTTTAAGAGACAATTTAAAATTATCAGCTCAAAATTTGTATATTGGAAACAACTTTGTTTTTTATCAAGATAACGATCCTAAGCACACGGCTCTCAACGTTCGCATCTGGTGCCTCTATAATTGTCCACAAGTTTTGAAAACACCACCTGAATCGCCAGATTTAAACCCAATAGAACATATTTGGAGAGAACTGGAGGTTCGAGTACGAAAACACGACATTCACACGAAAAGCGAACTAAAAACAATTATGATGGAAGAATGGATGAACATTGATGCAAAAATTAGAAAAGAACTAAAGCAATCTATTCCCAGACGTTTAAAAGCTGTTGTGGATGCTAAAGGATATCCTACTAAATATTAATTTAACGAAAAATTAGAATATTTACTAATATGTAGAGATTTTTTACAAGTGTACGATGACTTTTGTGAGATAAAGTTTTTGTTACTTTTGGAGTATTGGTTTCTTAAAAATAAAATTTACTATGTTTTCAAAATATTTCATGTAGTTTTGTTAAGAATAGATTATAGATCTTATTATTAAATACCCATTCTGAAATATTCATTTTAATCAATGGATAGACCCCTATTTCATTGAAAATCCGAAAAGTGTACGAACACTTTTCGGAGCCACTGTATATATATATATATATATATATATATATATATATATATATATATATATATATATATATATATATATACTGCTCAAAACAATTTGAGGAGGAAATGGTTTTAACGAAATTACGCAAATACTTACACCGATAAGTAACATAAAATAAATCATCCATAATTTAAAGCCTAGCAGGACCCAGAAGAAGAAAACTTCATATGCAAATCAAAGTTCATGATGTCAAACAACAGAAAAGAACATAAGGGCAGAAATCGGGATGTTGCAGAAACGTCTGTTTCACTGCCTTAACTGCGAATTTCGATTGCTCAGTTATTCATTTTGAGAAAAGGTGACTTGAAAATTTCTCAACAACGTGATTTACTGGAATCCATGGCATGGCGTATTATAGGCAGACTTGAATCTAAACAAACACAATGTAGTGTCGCGGACGCTCTTGGAGTCGACAGGAGTGTCGTTTCAAGGCTGTGGAATCGATTCCAAGAAACAGGGAATGTTAGACGTCAACCAGGGCAAGGTCGACCACGCGCCACTACAGCAACTTATGACCGGTATATACTGTTAACAGCTCGTCGAAACATAACAGACAATGCTACTCAGCTGCAAAGACAGTTGCTCTTGGCAACAGGACGAAGGGTGTCCAGCCAAACAGTACGTAATAGGCTTCCTCAGGGAGGCCTCTATGCACGTAGGCCAATGGTCTGCATTCTGTTGACCTCACGCCACCGTGCGGCCCGAAGAAGATGGGCTGCCTTGTAGGCCATGCAGAAGGGCAAATTGCTGAAGCGCGTTTAATTGGAGTATCTGTTACAACTGCCCCCATGGGTTTGGGTGTTTACCGAGCTATGATATCGGAAGACATGATGGCATACAGAGTTCACGGAAAAACATCCTCTGAGAAACAGAATAGTGGACAAAAGGAAAGCTAAGTGAAAGAGACTGACTGGTGTTGAAGAGAACTGTGACATCAAAAAAGAAGACGACTGCAGCCAAAGTGACCGTAGAGCTCCATCTGAATCTGCAGGCTCTAGTACCAGTCATTACAGGTAAGACAAAACTTCAAAAACAAAACATTTACGGCAGAGAAATAATTCTCAAGCAACTTGTAAGAGATGTGAAAACAAACCGCCCTCTACAGTGGTGCCACGAGCACAAATCCTAGTCAAGTGATACGTTGAAATATGACATTTGGTTAGACGAATCATTGTTCACTTTGTTCCCTGCAACAGGACGTTCGTATGTCTTAAAATCGCCTACACAAACATATTATAATGTCTCTCTCCTGCCAGCTGTCAAACATGGTGAGGAAATTTCTTAGTGTTTCGGCGGCCATCTCATGTTTTCCAAAAGGGATCTATTGTAACCCCGAAAGGGAGATTGACTGGGAACGACTATGTCGAACTTTTAGCCTACCACATCCATCCTATGGTGCAAAAATTGTTTCCTGCAGGAGATGGTGTTCTCCGTGATGATAATGCTCCGATCCATACATCTAGATATGGCAAGTCGTGGTTTGAGGAACATAAATGCCAAGTCAAACACCTTATCTGGCCCGCACAGTCCCTAAACCTCAATATCATCGAAATGCTGCGGTCTGTTTTAGGTAACAGAATCAGGAATCAATATCCACCAATAACATCTCTACAAGAACATTGACTATTTATCCATAAAGAATGGTATAATATTCTCTTAACCACTATTCATGACTTGCATAATTCACTTCCTTAGTGAATCCAGGTGGTGTTAAATGCCATAGATGGTCATATGCCATATTAGTAAAGAATTTCCTGTTTTTCCTAAGTGTTCCCATTATTTTGATAACCACCTGTGTATATATATATATATATATATATATATATATATATATATATATATATATATATATATATATATATATATATATATATATATATATATATATATATATATATATAAATATATATATATATATATATATATATATATATATATATATATATATATATATATATATATATATATATATATATATATGTGTGTGTGTGTGTGTGTGTATTAAGGTGGGTCGAAAAAATAAATAATTTTCTTTCGGAACGCTTTAGTGCGGAAAAATTACCTATTGTATTGAGAAAAAAAAGGCATAAAACAACTAAAATCGGTTAACATCTTCCGTATGCGCATCGCACTTAAATTTTATGAAAAATTACTAAAATCGCGATATTTTTGTATTTTTTTTCTATTACTTAAAACCTTTAAAATGAACACAGTTTATTTTTTATGCTTATTTTATGGGTTAAATGAACTAAATAAATTAAATTCTGATCCTAAATCTATATTTTTCCGTTCGCGCAACGTCTTTGAGAAAACAGAAATATGACATTTTTTCGCAATTTTCAATGTGTAACTTTTCACTCGATTTGCTAGAACAAAACGACCCAGAACTCACCCCGTGGAGGTGGTTGCACTTCGAGTTGCACCCACATCCTACCCAACCAACCATCCAATTGTTGCGTGTGGTATTTACATTATATTTACATCGATTTGCAGAGATTTTCCATAGAGTAGGATTCTTTGGCTTAGACTGTTTTTTACTTCTTCTTTTTTATATCCATACACATTTAAAATCTGATTTTTTTGAGAAATGAGGCATAACCGATCTAGACATCAGTGTTGCTCGGATATAGCCATCTCTAGCTTTATGTCCACATACTATATTCGAGGCCTCTTTCACAATTTTAACGCACCTCTCCACTGCCAGGGTGTGACGGGGAAACTTTAGTATTTCTCTGATGGGCGTTTTTCGATTCCTATAACCGTGATCGCTCTTTAGTATTCTAATTTTTTTTGCATCCTTTTGTTTGTTCTGCGCAAACGCGAAAAGGCGAATTCGTATTTAAGCGGTGCACGCTCGTTCGCAGTATTCATTCATTTGTTTTTGGCCTTTCGCCAACGAAGAAAGATCACGGTGGTTTTTTGACATTCGGCACGCTTAGAGTACGAACGTACTCAGTTGTATTACTTTATTTCATCATTTGTACACATGTATTGCTGCAATAAACGCTAGTGTTTTGTCAAGTAAAGTCCACTTGTTTCTATCGGCATCATACATGCCACTGCACACTGGTCCGTCGAGCCGGAGTTAAACCGAGCTGGTCTTCAGAAGCAAGAGCTACAAATACATTCGAAAGTTAGATGTCCAAAGAAGCTGAATTGGTTTGATTATAGCTGCAAAGTAACGCCGAAAGTTTAGAACGTACGACATATTTCAGTTATCAAAAAACTATCGCCAGCTATTGGAAATTGGTGAATGCTCGATACTTTATTTATCTTAACAGTTAAAAAATATGGTCTGAAAAAAAGATGAACGAACTAGGTATTAGAAAGAGGGTTTTAAATCTCAATGTACAAAGTTTAAGGACAAAATAAATCTTGATGCTTTTGACAGCGCTGAATGTGGTTTAGCAAAAAGCAAATGTAAGACATTCGAATTAGGTTTCAAAGAAATATTTAAGAGTATTTATGGTGTCTGTGGTGAAGCAGTTATTGATGAGTTTATAGTGGAAGATCAATAAAATACTGAGAAAATAGATGAACTCTATTTGAATCTCGTTAGGAAGTCGAGTGAAATTAGTGAAAAAGAAATACTTCACAATTCTAGAATAGAAGTCAATAAACAAGGTTTGAAACTACCAAAGCCAACGTTACCAACTTTTAGCGGTCAGATAACTGAGTGGCTTGCTTTTTCAGACTTGTTTAACGCGAATGTTAATATGAATGATAGTTTATCAGACGCACAAAAATTGCAGTATTTAAAAGCTTCGCTAAAGTCAGATGCATTCAGAATCGTACAGTCTATCTTGATTACCGATCAATTATGCAATTGTTTGGAATTTGTTACAGGAGAGGTTCTTAAATAAAAGGGAACAGATATTCGCATATATTCAAAAGCTTTTTAGTATTTCGCAATTGCATTCGGAATCCGCTTCATCTATTTTGAGTTTGGTAGATAAGGTTAATGAGGTAACCCGATCTCTAGAAGCGTTAGGACAGAAAGTAGAAAGTTTTAGTGACACCTTAATCGTGTACATAGAATTGCAGAAATTGGATACAACGACGGAACTATGGTGGGAACGACAACTTAAAAAGGACGAGGCTCCTAAGCTTACAGTATTTATAAAATTCCTGAAGGATTATGCCAGAACTTTGCAAAACAGTAAATCTTCATGCAAATCGCAGAAAAGCGTACCCAACAAAGTTACTGTTTTAATGAGTATAGGGAAATGTCAATTTTGCCGAGAAGAGCATAATTTACATAAGTGTGACAAATTCTTAAATTTGCCAGTTCAAAAACGGTTTGAATTTGTAAAATCTAATAGATTATGTATTAATTGTCTTTCAAGTTTCCATCAATTAAGATTGTGGAAAAGTGCAAATGTTTGTAAACATTGTGGAAGACAGTATCATACTATTCTACACATGGATAGTAAAAGTAAAACTAATCCAACACCCTTATGCCCTAAAGCAAAGGAGTTTATTCCCACGACGGATATCGGGGAATCGTCAGCAGATAACCCTGAAACTGCTGTCTGCGCTAACTTTGAGAAAAGCTTCAGTGTCGGAGCTAATGCAGCTCTAAAAAATAATCAAGTGCTATTGTGTACTGCTTTAATTAGAGTACAATATATAAATAACCAATTCTTCGTATGCAGATGTCTTCTGGATTCTGGAAGTGAAAGATCATTTATCCGCAAAGCTTGCAGTGATAAATTAGGTTTGACTGAGCGGAAAAAATCAGTCTCAATATCTTGTTTAGGAACTTCCACTACAAAGAGCAGTGGAGAGGTTGATTTGTTATTCAAACCTCATTTTGAAAGCAACTTGAGGGTTAATACAGCGGCATTTGTTATTGATAGAATAACGGGTAAATTACCACACGCTAATGTACCAAAAGAATTGTGTGACAATTTTAATGATTTAGTGTTAGCCGATATGTTGTTTTATGAGTCGCAAGAGATTGACATATTGTTAGGCGTAAACGTATTTTTGACTTTAATTAAACCAGAGATCATTAAAAGAAGTGAAAAGCTTCCATTTGCGTTAAGTTCCAAACTAGGGTGGATTATTTCAGGTTGAACTTCATTTGACGTCTCTGAGATTGACTGTGTTTCAGTTAATAACTTAAATGTACATACCGATAGTTTAATTCGAAAATTTTGGGAGTTGAAACAATTACCTTAGTCACCACTTATTACCAAGGAAGAAAAAATATGCGGAACTCATTTTTTGGAAAATTACACTCGTAATCACGTTGGTAGATATTCAGTAAAGTTACCACTTAAACCAGATAGAAGTTCAATGGGAAATTCCAAATCATTAGCGCTAAACAAATTTCTTAGCCTAGAAAAAAGATTATTGAACAACGTTGAGATATATCAACAGTACAAAAACTTTATGGCAGAATACTTGTCTCTTAGCCACATGGAAGAGTTGCCCAAGAACACTTTGGATAAGTTGAACACACATTATTACATACCTCAGCATTCGGTTTTAAAAGAGTCTAGTTTAACCACTAAATTGGGTGTAGTGTTTAATGCTAGCTCGAAGTCGTCTTCTGGAATATCGTTGAATGATACACTTATGAGTGGTCCTAGAGTACAAAATGACTTATTTTCCATTCTTTAGAAGTTACAACACAGCAATTACTGCCGATTTAGAAAAAATGTATCGTCAGATTTTAATACATGTTGAGGATCGTGATTTTCAAAGAATTTTATGGCGGGATGACCCCACAAAACCAATCGCTATGTATAGACTGAATACCGTTACTTATGGTACAACACCAGCTGCATATTTAGCTACTAGAGTTCTCAAACAATTGTCTATAGATGAAGAATCTAATTTTCCAAACGCTGCAAACATAATTAGAGATAATTGTTACATAGATGATGTCCTTTTTGGTTCAATACCAGAGAAGGAGCTCTTACTTTGATTCCTGAGTTGTATCAGTTATTGTATAAAGGGGGTTTTCAATTACACAAGTGGTGTTCGACTGATCGATTAATTTTGGAAGAATCTCTCAAACTACAGAGCGCTGGGAATTCTTCATGTAAGATTGTTGACACTAAAACCATTAAAGTCCTAGGGTTGGAATGGCATCCAATTTCAGATCATTTTACCTGTGATTTCGCCACTTCAGAAAGTAAAGAACGCGTTACAAAAAGAACAATTTTGTCCACTATTTCCAAAGTCTTTGATCCGCTTGGTTGGCTAGCTCCATTTATCATAACAGCTAAAATATTGATTCAAGACATTTGGAAAGCACAAATATCATGGGAAGACCCAGTTCCAAAGGAAATTGAGCACATTTGGCAGAATTATCTAACTCAACTTTCTTATCTTAAAGATATTCATATACCTAGACGTGTACTATTGCCTGAAGCTACTACTGTCGAATTGCACGCATTTTGTGATTCATCTGAGAAAACTTACGCAGCTGTAATTTATTTGAGATCATCCAACAATTCCACAATTAAGGTAAGTCTTTTAACATCAAAGACTAGGGTAGCACCATTGAAGACAATTTCTATTCCCAGGTTAAAATTATGTTCAGCTGTCCTACTTACACATTTAGTTCAAGCAGTTAAAAATTCCTTACCAATATCGATTGATAGAATTTACGCATGGGCTGACTCAACAAAAATACTAGCGTGGTTACATTCGGAACCAACCCGTTGGAAAACATTTGTAGCTCATCGGATTTCCGAAATACAATCGGTATTATCTGCAATCCATTGGTATCATGTAAAAAGTAAAGACAATCTTGCTGATTGCGCAACTAGAGGACTTTTACCATCAGCACTTGTTTCTAACGACTTGTGTTGGTCAGGGTCAAAATGGCTTTATCACAATATTCAATGTTCGAATCAAGTATCGCTTTCTGAAGATGCTTTGATGGAAGAACGAAAGAAATTATCTTGTTCAACTGGAACAACTTCCGAGCCCGTATCTTCAAATGACATTCTTAATCTTTTGAGAAATTTTTCTTCCCTTACCAAATTACAAAGAGTAACCGCTTATTGTTTTAGGTTCACCAGCAACAGTAGACGACCACGCAGTGAAAGACATTTTGGCTTCTTGACATCACAGGAACTATCTGATGCTTTGACCTTCTGGATAAAAATCTTGCAAAGGCAAGAATTTAAGTCGGAAATTTGTTCGTTAGAACAGTCAAAATCTCTCAATCCCAAAAATAAGCTTCTGCCCCTCAATCCCTTCATTGATAAAAAAGGAATGCTGAGGGTGGGCCCTCGTCTACGTTATTCAAATCTACCTGAAAATCAAAAATTTCCAATTTTTCTTCCAAAAAGGGGAATTCTAACGGACTTAATTATATTTCACTATCACATTACTAACTTACACGCTGGACCTCAACTTTTACAGTCATGCTTGCAGCTAAAATATTGGAAAATCTCAACGAGAGACGCAATTCGTTCCCGAATAAAACGATGCATGATCTGTTCTAGAATTAAAGCCCAAACAGCTAAACAAATGTTAGGAGATCTACCTCCAGGTGTCGTGAATCCATCACACCCTTTTCTCAAATGCGGTGTAGACTTTGCTGGCCCTTTTACAATTCGAATGTCGAAAGGCAGCAGTTCTAAAACCTGCAAGGCTTATTTAGCACTTTTTGTAAGTCTTGCTACCAGAGCAATTCATTGTGAACTTGTTGTGAACTGACTCATTTCTCGCGGCTTTAAAAAGATTTATTGCACGACGAGGCAAGTGTTTAAATATATATAGTGACTGTGGCACTAATTTCGTTGGTGCTAACAAAAAGCTTAAAGATTTTACGGCTCTCACAAAGTCTCACAGGCACAACGAGATTATTAGTCGTAACTTGTCTGATGAAGGTATCAATTGGCATTTTAACCCTCCTGCTGCACCTCATATGGGAGGCATCTGGGAAGCAGGAATCAAATCGGTTAAATTTCATCTCAAGCGAATATTAACTAACATCATCTTGACCTTTGAAGAGCTGTATACCATCATAACTCAAGTAGAAGCTTGTCTGAATTCGCGCCCAAAATCCCCAGTGAAAATGTCCAGTGATCCAAGTGATCTAGCGGTACTAACACCTGGTCACTTTCTTATTGGAAGTCCTCTTACTGCTGTTCCAGAGACAGATTTTACGTCTTCCAAAATGAATCGTCTTTCTAGGTGGTAGCTAACCCAAAGGCTTTTGCAGCACTTCTGGTTGTGTTGGCAGTCGGAATATCACTCTCGTCTACAACAACGACCCAAGTGGTTAACCCGGCAACCCAACCTACAGGTGGGAGATCTAGTATTGATCAAAGAGGACAACCTACCACCAATGAAATGGCGGATGGGACGAATCGCCGAAGTATTTCCAGGCAAGGACAACTGTGTTCGAGGCGTATCACTCAAAACTGCACATGGCTTAGTGAAGAGGACAATTGTAAAATTATGAAGGTTACTATTAGAACTGTAATGATGTAATTTTTAAATTTGTTAAATATTCTATTTCATTTGCAATGTTTTCTATTTATATTTGTTAATATTGTATTTCTAGCAATGTTATGTTTTGAAATGATATATTTCTAGGTGGCCGGCATGTTCGATACCTATAACCGTGATGACTCTTTAGTATTCTAATTTTTTTTTTGCATTTTTTTGTTTGTTCTGCGCAAACGCGAAAAGGCGAATTCGCATTTAAGCGGTGCACGCTCGTTCGCAGTATTCATTCATTTGTTTTTGGCCTTTCGCCAACTAAAAAAGATCACGGTGGTTTTTTGCCATTCGGCACGCTTAGAGTACGAACGTACTCAGTTGTATTACTTTATTTCATCATTTGTACACATGTATTGCTGCAATAAAAGCTAGTGTTTTGCCAAGTAAAGTCCACTTGTTTCTACCGGCATCATACATGCCACTGCACAGGCGTAGTGTCAGAATTGATGAATGATTCAATATCATCTTCACTTAGGTAACGTAGCATTGAGGGAGTATATACCACACAAGAATTCCAGTTAATAATTTCAATGTAATCCGAAGCATGAAAGTTAATCTTTCGTGGTACGAAATTTCTAACAGTCTTCTTCTTTGGAACGGTTTGTCTTGCTTTTAAGATCCTTCTTTAACCAAGCTCTCGAATATGTTCTCTTTCATCAACAAGCATTACGGACAGAACATTCTCTGGGTGTGCAAAAAATGCATTTCGTTGAATTACTGGATCGACAAATTGAAGCAATTCGTAGAATATATACCATAATGTTTGGATTGCTCGAAAGACATGTTTTGATCCTTCAGTAAAATAGTTGCTCATTTTTATGTCATATATGATTTCAAGCTGAAACTAACTATTTCTTTTAAGTTTCTTTTAAGATGGATATTATGAACTTATATACAAGCTAAGGACTCGGTTGGTCGCAGTTAGTTTTCTGGAATGGGACAAAGGACCAGGGTCCCTATTTGTCAAGTCTTCTGGACAATTTCCCAAGGTGATTGCATTTCAAATGTCCAACTGTTGTTCTTTACTCAACGAATCGCTGCCTATATCAAGAATCGATCAATCTATGGGTTCATAATCAACCACAAGGAGTTTTTCACAGCAAATGAGCTGCTGCCTGGTTGGCCCAATAAATCGTTAATATGTTGGATGTTATATGTTGTTAATCGTTAATATGTTGGATCGTTAAGGGGTCTCAGGGGTTTTAAAGCTTCAAAAAATCGAAAAAAAAATTATTATGAATTATTTTTCTGTAATTAATTCTGAGCATATTAAAAAAACCGCATTAAAAAATTCTTAATAGAACGCGAGTTACAGACTAAACAATCAACCGATACATGACATATCCGGTGTTTGTTTACGTTTTGGTACGCCAGCTGACCCAGCACATGCAGTCAGCTGATCACGAAACGCCTACTTGCGTTGCAACTAAAATACTTGAATAAAGAAACAAACTTCTACCAATTTAACCCCATGGTTTATCATTTTCCACTTTCCGCTGAAGAACCGTGATAAAAATACTGTAACTTTCGCTCTGTTGTTTTTCTAAAACGAAGTTCAAAACAACGTGTTGTTATTGTCAATCTTGTAAGGGATTCACCGCTATTTTCTGTTTATTTAAATATAAATGTTTTTTATTTCTCATTAAATCTTCGTAATTTAAGTTTAAAAATAGAACTTTTTAGTGTTTTGCAATGGGGAAAGCGTATAACCGATCTGTGAGTTACAAAAGCAGAAAGCGTACCTTCCATGAAAAAAAAAAATTATTCTGTTTATACAGGTAAATCAGCGTCTGCTAAGAAGCTGAAAATTGATAATACATCCTTTTCAAGCATAAAATATGACTCAAATTCCGATATATTACAAGGATATCGTTTCATCGATATAAATATATTATTTAATGAGCTAAGAAAATTTATTTGTTGCAGTTTGTGTCATTCAAAAGTCAACTTTTACGAAGGGTCAGTTCGTGGCTGCTCTTCAGTTTTCACTATAAAATATGAACAATGCAATGATACTAATACAATAAACAGCTGTCGAATGCTTGGTTCAAGAAAAAATATCCCATAAATTAATCAATGTGTCATTTATAGCATGCGGTGTATTGATCAAGGGTTGTCTAGCCTTCAAACTTTTTGTGCTGTCATAAACATACCACCCCCAGTTACTCAAAAATGTTATGACAATATTGTGAAAAAAATTGTTTGTGCCATTAAAACTGTTTTTGAAGAATCCATGAAGGCAGCAGCAGTGGAAGAGCAAAAAATAACTGGATGTTCTGATCTTTGCATCAGTGGCGATGGCTCATGCAAAACCCATGGCCATACGTCAAAAATAATAATGTGTAGTATTATTGGGACAGAAAGTGGGAAAGTTATCAATGTCGAAGTACTGTCTTCTTTCTGCAAAGACTGTGAGATTTCTGCATCTAATTTGGACCACAAATGTTAAAAAAAAAAACCATTCGGGAAGTGCAGGAATTATGGAAGTCATTGGAATGACAAGAATATTTCAACGTTCTGAATTTTGCAGAAAAGTTCGGTACACCAAGTATCTTGGTGATGGTGATACCAAAACTTTTAATGAACTTTTGAAAGTTAGGCCCTATGATTGTGAAATTGAAAAACTTGAGTGCATAGCACACGTACAAAAAAGAATGGGGAATCGCCTACGAAAACTGAAACAACAGATGCGGGGTGAGAAATTGTGTGATGGGAAACCACTGAGTGGAAAGGGGTGGCTAACGGACAAACTAATATATAAATTAACGGTATACTATGGGAATGCAATTAGATCAAATGGTCATTCTCTTCGAAGCATGAGAGAAGCTGTATGGGCAACATATTGTCATTTGAGCTCTACAAATGATGAACCAAGGATTATGTTCTGCCCTAAGGGTGCGACTTCCTGGTGCAAGTTTCAAAAGCATGCTGCATGTGTTGATGATAAAAAGGGAATTTATAATCATACCCCTTCTGTACCCTTGGAAGTAATGAAGTGTATAAAAAATATATATACATATTTATCAGCTCCAGATTTGTTAAAAGGATGTCTAAGTGGGAAGACAGAATTCAAATGAATCATTTAATTCTGTGATTTGGAAATTTTGTCCGAAGACCTCTGGTTGTGGTAAAAATGTTGCTGAAGCTGCTGTCTATGAAGCCGTGATTGCTTTTAATGAAGGTAGTGAGGGTTGGTTGAATTCTCTTAAAGAAATTGGTATGATTCCTGGGGTGTATGCAACAACAGCAGCTTTGAAATTTGATGTAAAGCGAGTAAAAATCGCAGAAAAACGAGCTGATCTTCAAGCATTACAGGCTAGACAGGCTAAACGAAGGCTTGTTCTTGCTAAAAATGAAAAGGTTGAGATAGTTGAAGGGTGTTCTTACACACCTGGAGGATTTTAAATTACGTGAGTGTGTTTTATATCTAACTTCATCAAAATTTTAACTTTAAACGCTGTTTTCTCAGAAGTATGATTTTCACCACTATCCGTAAAATTTTAAAAAAAGTACTCAATATATCTGTTTAAAATTTTGCATGCTTGTATACATGATTATGTTCTATAGAATGAATCAATATAATGAGGGAATTTTGTTATTTTCAATATTTTTATTAATTAAAGAGAAATTTAAAAAATATATTTTTTATTTTTTCAAATTTGTATGAATTTTTATAAATGTTGTTGATGTAATATTTTTACATAGTTAATTCATTCTATAGAGAAAACATTTCTGATTATTTTAACATAGAATTAAAGTGTATATGTTAATTCTAACTTGAGTTACATAACGGATAGTAACTGGCCATTTAAAAAAAATCTGAAAATATCGTTGTAATAAATGTATCATATTTTAAAAAAATTTAATATCAAAAGTGTTTATTTTATCAAAATATTAATTTTGAATTAGTTCTGAACAGTATCAACAAATTTTGTCTATTTGTAATAAGAATATAATTAGTTATTGGATGTCGAAACCAGAACACATTTATGCTTTAACATAACAGTTTAAAACCCCTTAGACCCCTTAATATGTTGGAAAATGTGGCGAATAGGAAGCTCATTAAAATGCAGGAAGCATATGCTTCACTGTAGCTGGCATCCTACGTGATTTTCTAGACGGTGGATGATACCGTTCTTCCATCCAATGCTGGTTATAGTGCCATCACACCGTACTATTTCTAGTTTTTCTAGTGATATTAATAGTTCAGATGGACGATAAATCATGCGTTGAGTTATATCATTTGATGAACTCGAGGAGGCAGATACCTGTCCATTTTAAGTTGATACAGGTTCATCTTTCACATTCCTGCCAAATCGCTTGGCATTCAATTTTTCGACGAACAAAGTATCATCTTTTCGTCCGTCAAAGAAAAAACACCAACTTTCCTCAGTAGGTGTGAATTGACTTTTCAAATCCGCCCTATCACAACTCTTGTCTCTTCTTATTTTACATTTATCAACCACATAGGAAGAATCTGTGTTTTGTTCTAGGAAAACGAACGAAGAGTAGCACGGTGAAAATTACGAAATATTGATAAATTTATGTTTTTTCTAAGACGTTGTGCGAACGGAAAAAAATTAGGTTATTGATCAGAATTTAATTTATTTAGGTTATTTAAACCATAAAACAAGCATAAAAACTAAAGTATGTTTATTTTAAAAGTATTAACTAACATAAAAAAATTATACAAATATCAAAATTTTTGCAATTTTTCATAAGTTTTAAGTACAATGCATATATATATATATATATATATATATATATATATATATATATATATATATATATATATATACAACCCTAATACAAGAAAATTAAGCTCACCCTACTCTGGACCTTACACTATTCTAAAACAAATGTCAAAAGTTAATTATGAAATTGATAGACCAAACTTTCACACTAAAGGAGATTCTGAAATTGTCCATGCTTGCATATTAAGATATTATAATGCACCAGAGAACTTAAAACTACACCACGAATAATGACAAACATTAGATCCATTTTTTTTTCTTTTCTATGTGATGCTTAACATCATTATATTTTTTTTAATTGATATAATTAATTATGTGTTGTCCTACTAAAGATATTTTAAAAAAACAAAAAAAAAAAAACTGTCTAACTTAAACTTTCTTCTTAAGAATACTATTATATGTGAATTTTTTTTTGGATCTCAATTTAAACACCGACTATGACAACAATACTTCCACTGTACGGCCCCACTGTACGGCTAAAAAGACTCTTCCTCCTTATTAGTCAGAGAACAATAGGGAGAAAGAAAACCCACTTGTTACACAAACATAAACACAACCCCTCACTGCTTAGAGGTAGAATTAAAGAATTAGATACTAAGAGTTGGGTAACACATACAACAAGGTATCTTCAACACAAGGAAATGGATCCACATAAACTTATAATAAATGTACAAAAATGAATAGTAAATAAATAATTTGAAAATAAAGTGAAAAGTATTGAGAATAAATAAATAAAGTTAGAATAAATATGAATAAGTATAATTAAAGAATATTGAATAGAATTTTGGAATGAATAAATATTGTCGAAATAAAATGAATATAAGAAATGATGAAATGAGAATAATAAGAAATATAAAGGATATTAAAAAGAGATTTTTTTTGATAATAAGTAATATTGAAATAAAGGAGATAATGGATATTAAGAAAAAATAGTGAGATAAATAAAGATATGAAAACTAGATAATATAGAAAAGGATAGATATACTGAGAACTCGTACAAGATTGAGTTATTTGATTAACAAAATATATGTTCTGTAATTTTATATATGATCTATATATTAGAAGTGTGATTTTATTAAAACTTGTGATTTTTATTGAAAGTGTGATTTTTATTATAAACTGTGATTTTTATTATGTAACTAAAGAACTAATTTTCTTTATATGTAAACAAGTCGAGATAATGTTATGTTTATGCATTCTACGTTTGTGAAGCAGAAATAACACAGCACTAAAAAGACTGTGATTTTTTTTAACAAGGACAATGAATCATAAGCTATCATAAGTACCTTACAAACTTTTTTGGACTCACCCCAATGTTGTGAGAGTTGAGGAGGAAGGTACAATAACTTCAAATTATTATTGTCATGTTCTATTCCATTTACTTAACATGTTTGTTTGTTGATTTTGATATTTTCATCGTTATATTCTATTATTTGTGTGAGTCGACTCAAAATTAAAACTGATGTAGAATGAAAATTTGATAACGTAGTATTTTTTTTTTAAATTAAATTTAATTGATTTTTTTTTGAGATTTTGTTGTGTGGGGAACGGCCGCCCTATTCAACAGTTTTCAAAAACATACTTATGTAAAATTTTCAATTTTATTATTATGTGTATTTCTTTTTAGTGATTTTTATATATATTTTTCAGTAAATTTGATAATGTTGCTATGTCAACTCATCACGTGATCTTTTAAATATTTTTTTTTGCAATTTAACTTTAATTGAAATTTATTCGTTAACTTATTCAAAATTTTAATGCCCATTCTTCTCACTCATCTGAGTGAGTCTGCCCTCCAATGCAGGCATTGTAGGTCAGCCTCTTCTCGGACGGGGGGGGGGGGATATTCTATAATATTAAAAACTAGTAATTTCTTAATTCAACATTTTTAACATTTAAAAACTATTAATTCCTCACTTTACTATTCCAAATTACAAACCCTTTTTTAATCCCTTAAAACATTTAATTCCCTTTGGGCATTCGCGTTAAATTCCATTTTAAAAACTAACATTGTTCTAAATTCCCTGCGGCGTTTGAAACTAATTTCACTTTTGATTCTAAGTTCTAATAACCTCGAGAGAAAATATTAAATGGCTGCCTGTTGACTCGAAAACTAAAGTTGCGTGGCGTCACTAGAGAGTAAATCAGTTCTGCGCATCAATACTAACTTTAAACCAATCAACCATTAAGACACACCTTTTAATCACGTGATGAGATAGAGTCTATATAACTCGTGACGTCCGGAAGTAGGACGGATTTTTTGTAATTGCTTTGCTCCTCGCATACCGACGGATCGGTCGGTGATCTCAATAAAATGTTCCCTTAAACACTCGTGTCGACGACTGGTTATTTCGGACAGACTACCATTCCAGGGTCTACAGAGATGATGGTGATGTGGGGGTGCGGCATTCTTCTTTTTAATGACCGACCGCCGTACGCCCCATGTTACATATATATATATATATATGAAGAAATAAATAGGATGGATGTGAGAAAATCAATGAAATTTCGCAGATGGACGAAACCTAAGTTAGGTTTTCCGAAACATAACTCTTGTCTAAGGATATATGTTCTATTTTTATATCTTTTCATTGAGATACAGCAAGATGTTAATAGTCCCAGTTCTCTAGGCATGGATTTTGGTTTTTCTTTTATACGATGACACATTTACAATAATAACATATACTTTTTACTATTTATGATCATTTTAATAGAGGGTTTCTTACCGTAGAACATACGAAAAATAGTATAAAACATATTTTAAGAGTCAGTACACAGACTTGTGGAATGACAGTCTAAGCTTTAAAGTATGTGATTTGTAGATGAAATTAACTGATAATTTTTTTTTTTTATCCTTATTAGAAAATTCAGCACTGTATATCTTTTTTGCCAATAATTCTACGAGATATGAAAGCCTCATAGGTTTAATTTATAATTAAATCTCCAATCATGAGAAATATTCTTAGTAAAAGCATTTTTAACTGTATGCAATTTCATGGAATATTGCCAATAACACATAATATATTGATAATAACACTCCAGAAATTGATATTCGTTCTATATTCGGATAAAATACGTAGTATTCGGTATTCAATTTAAAAAGTTGTAGCTAAATATTATAAAAGACTTCTAAAAATACCGCGAGATGATACCAGCAGTGTAGATAGACCTAATGCATATTAATTGAAAATTCTTAGTATCTTTATATTGTAAGGCTATTTTGTTAAAAACACCAATTATTCATAATTATCTTTTTTTCATACTTCTACTACGCCCTTCAATGTGGATCAGGTGATATACAGTTTCTGTTGGTACCATTCCTACTGAAAAACCAATTATTTTAAATAATACACAGTTCGCTTCTGCACATTGAATTCCGAAAAAGTCAAAGCAAATCTACAAAAATCTATTATATAGGATTATTTTTTTTCTCAGCATGCAACAAGAATTACGGAAAAAAAAATCTAGATTTGTAATTGAAAGAAAATGACAAAGACTTGTAACTTAAGCCTTTTGAAATTCTACTTTTTGAGAGAAAGTTTTAATAGCTAGTTTCCAGGCTTGATTTTCTTTCTTTAAAACCTATTAAGCATCTGAATGGGGAAGAGAAGCTTTTTTCCTTCTTTTAGGCAAACTATAATTTTCCACAAGTAGAAGGTTTGCTGCAGGTAATTAGAAATGTGGTCCGGAAATAAATATTTCTGTTAAAACTATTCTTTTTGTCATTGAATGTAGAATGGTAAGAATTTTCGAAAAGCTCGCGAAGCCATTTTTTTTTTCTTTGAAAAGAAAATAATTAAAATTTGGACTAACTTTCTAATTCCATGTCTAATTCTAATTTCTTTTTTTACCCCTAAATCTGGAAAGCTTTGCTGGGGATAATTGAGAATAAAGTGCATTATCAATACAGAAAAAATTCTTTTTGTACAGATTTTTTAGTTTAAAATTTAAAACATTCTTGAATATAAAACATTGATTTAATAAACATTTACATCACAATGTCTTGAACTAAACTCTATAATATTATAAAAATAATATAGAGGAGAAAAACGTTCCTTCTAAGGAAAAATAGAAATATTTATGGCTTTCATCTTTAATTATATTATACGGTATATTCAAAATGAAAGATACCTATATTTAAATACTATGACTTAAAAAACATTTGCTTTTCCTTTTTTTGCAAACTAAAATTTCTTAAATGATAAACATGCATCTAAAGTGTGCAGGTAGCTTTAAAACTAGGTTTAGACCTTAATATAGGATTATCAGCAAAGCATAACCAATGAATATTTCATGGTAAATTTAAACCGAGAGATGCCTATATTTAACTTTCTAATTCCATGTCTAATTATAATTTTTTCCTCCGAAATCTGGAAAGATTGTTGAGTATAAAGTAGGAAGTTGTGAATAAAGTAGGGATAGATGAGAATAAAGTGCATTATCAATGCAGAAAAAATACCTTTTATGCAGGTTTTTCAGTGTAAAATATAATGCATTTTTGGTTATAAAATGTCATCTCACAAAACTTTCATCTTACAATGTCTTGGATGAAACTCTAGGTTATTACAAAAAAATATGGAAAAATGTTTATTTCGAGGAAAAATTAGAAAATGTTTAACACTTTAATTTTAAACAATAGTTTATTGTTAATTTAAAACCCGATATACTTAAAAACCATGAATTAAAAAACATTTGCTTTTTTTCAAAGTTAACTAAGGTAAGGTGGTGAAACTGGGCCCATTGGGTAAGTGGGCCATTCCGTCCAAGATTTTTGCTTTACATATTAGTTGGGAATTCCACTTTGTGTGGTTTTTTTTCCTGTGGTCGCAACAATATATCTTGCAACGTAGATAATTGCTTTGAAAAATTATTTTTAAGGGGCACAATTAGGGGCACAATTTTTTTTCTCTTTCTAGATATACAAGCATTGGATCCAGTTACCAAGTCACAGATTCTGTTGTTTCTTCTGAGATATAGACCTGGAGTATCCACTTACCCCATTTATGATGGGAACTAGGTTCACCTGTATTTTGAAATATGTACAATATTTATATATAACATATTTATATATAATAAAAATCAATATCATAGCTTAAACAGACTCCCTTAGATTTACTAAAATGCATGTACTACAAAGATTTTGGAAGATTATACATGTTAGTATAATTTTTAATATGTTAAAAATATAGTATATGAAAAATTTAAAATTTATGGTCAAGTTACCCCAACTTACTTTAATTTAGATTTCTTAGAAATAAAAATACTCTTTGACATGAATATTATAAAATACAAGTGCAAATATATTAAAACATTTAACAAGTATAAGGATATGGTAAACTTAAATTTAAATAAATGTATTATAAACTTTTCCTAATGATTTCTCCAAATTTGTGTAACATAGAAAAATAGTCCCTATATTTCATGATCTATGACAGTCGCATAAATTTTATGGGAACAAAAACTTTTTTAGTTAGTCGAAAACTATATTCGCAAATCAGTTTGATAATTTTGTTATATGAGAATTTTTTATTTTGAAATTACTTCTTCTCAGCTATCTCCGTCTGGGCTTTTTAAGATATTTTCGCGTGATTTAAGCAACTTAATTATAAAATACATAAAAGGATTCAGATAATAAAGCCTGCGAGATGCAGAATTAATGATGAAATATATTTATTTTGCAGTTTATAACTATAATTCATACCATAAATAATGTGAATTGATGTAAAAGTCAATACTTGAAATTATGCGGAGATTAATTCAATGGAACTTTTATTTTATTTCCCTTGTCCACAAAGACATTTCTGGATTAAAGAAAACTTA
Source organism: Dolomedes plantarius (assembly GCA_907164885.2). NCBI lineage: Eukaryota > Metazoa > Arthropoda > Arachnida > Araneae > Dolomedidae > Dolomedes > Dolomedes plantarius. The sequence goes on along the minus strand of OU015490.1, from coordinate 210,180,873 downwards.
GTGTACATTATGATTTGAAATGTTCTATTCTAATGAGTTAAAAGCTAAGTTATTGAGTGATTATTCACCAATCCAACAGTGTGGAAAAAAATCTCATTCCAGTACGAATCTCATTCCAGTCTATAGAGTTTTTATGCTCACTTCTACCCAGACTTGGGTGTATATAATTTGAAGTGGCACTCTATTTGAATTTTATACAAACGCAGTTTATACATGAAACAATGTTTATTGAATTCGTTGCACATATAATTGGCTTTTACAGCAATAAGCATACGTACACTTGTACGGAATATAAGTACAGCTTTCAAGAACAATATATTTTCTATACTCACGAACAGTAAGTCAAACCAGCAGTACTGCCATGTAAACTTCTGGCCCGCTAAGCACTAGCGCAGGATAACACCTTTTCAACCTTAACAACCTCCTCCTTTTATTAATGACGCTGCGTGGTATTTATACTAAGCGCGTATGCCGAAATTAGCATATCTAAAGCAGCTTCTTTTATTCACTCAAAAGTTCGATTCTTGGGAATCGAATCTTGTGTATACTTTACAAGTCTCATTCCAGTACGAATCTCATTCCAGTCTCATTCCAGTACGAATGTTTAAAGTGAGAATCAGACTGTCCCTTACATTTCCTGTTTTGGTCGCACATTTTAGAACACAGTTTAATTCCAGCAACCGAAAGGAAATTCATCAATGTTTTGGGACTTTTCAGTATTTTGAAGTGGAGCTTTGAATAAGAGTATATCTACACCATACTGGTTGCACCATTTTACATCCTCCCACCATTTCAGGATGTAAAACAGTAGGACAAGTGATAAATGGAATTAATAAGTAGAAAATGTTATTGCTTGTCAATGCGGGGAATTGGTCAAATGAAGACAGTTTCACTTTATCCTAGAAAAAAGTTGGTTGGTTTCAACTGGGTCACTATGTAGGTGAATCAACACCACGCCCTGGTGCTGGGTCAATTTTGACCGGTCACCCCTAAATGGGATATTGTAATGACTTCGTACCGTCTCTCACTCGTTGACTTTATAAGAGGACCTTAAAATCTGCTGATTTAACGTGCCCATATCCGGCCTACATACGAAGGTATCTAAAGTGGTTCGTCAAAATTCGGACTCAGGTGAGTGGAAAATATATTTTCGGCGAAGTTTTAAAATTAAGGTCTAAATTATAGATTCTGAATTCGAGAATAATTTTTCTTTTTATTAAATTCTGAATCTTAACAATATGTTGATGATATTTTTCGGCACTAAAACTTTATATTTATGTTAACAGATATTTTTATTCCAAAAGATGAAGCATAATCCATTTGCAGATGCATTATAAGGATTATTTTCTGTTTTAAGGAAGCATCGACTTCAGCATCTGGAAATATTTTTCAACTCATGCTTTTCAAACATGCTTTCATCAATGCAATCATTATTCATCACGGGAATAATGAACGTGAATGCATAAATCGCAGATCTTTGGTGTTTGTAAAAATTCTTCTGAAAGTTCAGTCACCAATTTTATCTTTTAAAAGATAATAAATTTGCTAGTAACTAAGGAATGGGATAAAAATACAACCTACAAGCAGGACCATTACCATAAAACGTGTCCAGATAACGGTATATCAGTCGTAAAATGTCCAAAGGACAATATCTTCTACCACACACTGTAATACATTTTTATGAATAAACGAGCCGTCAAAGTTTTTAATAAATTCCTGTTTGAATGGTTACTGTGAAAGACAAACCTATTTTTGAAAAAAAAAATATTTTTTTATTAATACGGAAGATTTGTATTTCGTGTACAACTATCAAACAAGCGATGATTACCTACCACTGTCAGTGAAAGGTATATTAAAATCTCTAATCTAAATATTGGCATTATAAAAACATTTCGAATTTAAGCCTATATTTTCACCTATAAAACTATCAATAAGAATTTAGTAATCACTGAAAAATAAAATTTGGAAAGTGCCATATTCCTCAGGAGTCACTGAGCGCCGATTTTTCTAACGCAGTCAGTGAAATTAATATTAAAATATCTCTTCTAAATATTAATATTAGACTAACATTTGGATATTAAGCCTTCATTTTTACCTATTACACTATCAATAATATTGAACTAATGACTGTAAAAATAAAAATTTGGAAAGTACCAGATTCCTCAGTAGTCACTGAGAATCGATTTCTCTAACACTGTCAGTGAAAGGAATATCACTCTTCTAAATATTAGTATTACATGTAGAATACCTGTAGTATTATATTTAAATTATTAGTATTATATTTAAAATCACTCTTCTAAATATTAGTAATACAATGATATTTGGAAATTAAGCATGCATTCTCATCTTTAATACTATCAATAACATTTTTCTAATCACTGTGAAAATAAAAATTTGGAAAATACCAGATTCCTAAGGAGTCACTCTTTGAACTCACAATTATTCTTTAAAACTCGAAGTTATTTTTTTCTTCAATGGTTCTGTAGTTAAAGATTATAAATCACTGAATATTCATTTTTGAAGATTTAATTTAGGAAAAGAGTGCTTAAAGATAAAGATCATTGACTTTTTTCTTTTTTTAAATTTTTACTCTGGTGTTATATTCATTTACTTAAAGTTAATATTTTTTAATTTTTGCTCGCACTTAAAATTACATTTCCTTGAGAATCATTAGTTAGAGTCACTGTTTTTCTAAGACTTCACTACGTACTTAAAATAATGAAACATTTAAATTAATTAGCCTTTCAACGTGAAAGAAATACATTCGTTTAAGAATTATAAATTATTTCATTTTTTTTTTGTCTGGAAGGTATGGAATAATACGTTAACATTTATAAAATTTTTACTGTCATTCTGTGCAAAATATTCTGTAATGAAATCGAAATACTTTCATAATAATGGAGTATAATTCTTTACTTCATATATCGCTGTACAGATGTACTGATTATTAAATGTTGTTAAATTTTCTGCTGTGTATTCAAATTTTGTATACAAATGAGTAGTAAAATTGAACTAAAATTTAATGTATAAATATATATATATATATATATATATATATATATATATATATATATATATATATATATATATATATATATATATATATATATATATATATATATATATATATAAGGGATTATATGGTAATTTTTAATGTTAATTATTTTAGTGCTAATTAAAAAATGTGTTAACAGTTATTTCGCGATATTTTTTTTCATAAAACCTAATGTTAGGAACGATTTCACATACTGCCACAAATGTTTTTCTTTCAGAGGAGAAATAAATCCGCGGATTTTTAAAATTTAGTTATTCAATTAGTTAGACCAATTTAGTTAGTCTAATTTGAAATTCCTTTTTTCTTCTTTTTTAAAAATGTTAGAGAATCGAATGATATAACAACAGTTTTTGTATATTTATTTCCCAAAGTGTTATGATTTATACCTCATCTGCTTGAATATGATGAAAAACTTATCGCATATGAATCTACCGGTTCAGGGTTATCAGTGAAAGCCATCAAAAAAATCTGTAGTTGATGAACCGATGTTGAAAGCTTCCCACCATTGATAAGTATTTGATGCTTAATTAACCAGCTCTCCGTTCGTTACCTATGGATACTCATTCTTCAACAAATTTTGTTTAGTTACAAAAAGGAGGAAATAGTATAAGTAATTCTACGTTTAAGTTATGTTTAGGCCTGAGAACAGAGAGTCAATAATACTATTTTAAGTTGAATATATCGTCAAATATTGTAGCAAATTCCATTATTTGCATAAAATCAATCGTAAACTTTCTTCACTGAGCCCAACTAATGCTTACGTTATTGTGAAGTGCTAGTTTAAATTAAAATTTGACTGTGAACAATTTATTAAAAGAAAAACATTTTTACACAATATTTTCCGTGAACAAAGCAACAGACTTCTAAAGGGGGTAAATCTCCATGTCGAAGATATGACTTATGCTTAGACAATAGGTCTATTCATAATATGTGAAGGGAAACTGATTTTTTTTTAATTTGAGTATAATTAGACTCTGGTGTTAACAAAAGCTTTACAAGCACTTTATTATAAATACAAATTGCGTTTACAAACGCTTAATCTTCAACAGAAACAGATGGTCAATACTTGAAGGGGACAATGTACCTTAAGCCTCGTTTTTAAAGTTTGCAATATTTCCATCCGTATACCACAATAGTATGATTAAAGTATTTTTTACTACTTTTAAGTCACTTAGAATTCAAAAATATGTATTTTGTGGAAGAATAAGACTATATTTTCAAAAAAAAAACTTCAAAAACGCTAGAATTTATCAAAATTCCCCACGCGCATTGTTTTCTCATTTTCTCAAATTTCTCATGATTGTTTAAGTGAAATGTGTGTGATTAAGTTGTGCATCATACGTTGAAACTACGAATATTGTTCAAATTTATAGACCATTAAATTAACTAAACACCGGAGAAAACGCCAAAATACGGGTGGAATAAAAAATATATGTATTGAACACTTTAGATTCATACAAAAAAGAAAATAAATCAGTGCGCAGATATGCTTATATATATATATATATATATATATATATATATATATATATATATATACAGTGTTGGAAATTGATTTATGAAAACACGGTTTTTTAGCAATAACTTCTTTCATATTCATTGAAAATTAATGAAATTCCATACATTATACATGATATGTATAACATGATTTACGAAAATAAAATTTCATTCATAATAATAAACAAAAGCATAAGGTCAAAAATTAGACTTTCGTAACATACAAACATGGAAATTTATTTATGAAATATCGCATTTCATTGGCTATTCTGAAGTAATGTGACACAAATTTGCATAAAACCAAGTAACGTGATATGCGCAGTAGACATAAAAAGCGTTATATATTGGAAACAATACGTTTCAGTCATACTTTTCACGATGGCTAAACGAAATGTGTTGTTTGAGAACGAAAGAGCAAAAATCGATGCATATCTTGAATGGGAAAAAAACCGTTCCGGAAATTAGCAAATTAATTAAAATATCAATTGGTGCAATATATAACTATAGAAAAGATTCAGCAAATTATAGCAAAAATTTTAACAAAAAAGTTTAATGCGTTCCACAAAAGTTTAAATGCGTAACAAAAAAGTTTAAATAAGATGGAGAAAAGGGGGATTCTTCAACTTCTTCAAAAACCGGCTACAGTTCAAAGCAGATTTGTGAAGATCTATCCCTTCCTGTTACTTCTAGAAGAGATTCTTCATGGAGCTTGAAGCCTAGAAAGAAACTTCTGCGTTACAAGCAGATGTGTTTTCAGTACTGCGAGAAGTACATGGTAATGGACGACAATTGGATGAAGGTCATTTTCTCCGATGAAAAGAAATTTAATTTGGATGGCCCTAATGGTTTGAAGTATTACTGGGGGGACATCCGTAAAGAACCAAAATCTACATTCCGCAGAAATTTGTGGCGGAAGTTTAATGATTTGCGCAGCGATTGCTATTGATGGCTAAAGTGAAATTGTATTTATAAATGGTCACCAGATTTCATTTCATTACAGGTCAGTTTTAGAAAATTCCCTTCTTCCATTTGCATGGCAATATTATAGTTTAGATTATATCTCCATGCAAGACAATGCGAGTATTCACACTTGAAATGCAATGAAAGAGTGGTTTGACGAACAGAATATTAATCTTTTAGATCATCCACCTAATAGTCCTGATTTGAACCCCATCGAAAACGTTTGGGGACAGCTTGTTTGAAAGGTTTATGCAGATTGGATGCAGTACATATCACTTGTAGAATCGAAAGCTTCAATCTGTCAAAACTGGAAACTAATTCAACACAAATACATTCAGAATCTTCTTTTATGAATGCCATCTAGAATAAAAGTACCGCATTTTCCTGTATATAATCCCCAGCGCCGTATCATCCGCAAAGCCTTTGTTTCGAGTAAAAAAAATAAAAAAAACATTGCGAATTTTGAAACAGTGCGAATTTTGAAATTTTCAAAATAAAAAAGAAAATACTACCTAGAAAGATCACTAGATTTATTAATAATTAAAAACCTTCAAAATATAATTCATCAGATTCGGAAATGAATAAATTCATTATATCTTCACTTAACATATTATCCGAGTCACTAGATAACCTGTCCTCGTTGTTAGAGTCATTTTTGTCAACTATATTGCATTTTCGAAAAACGCGTTTTTTCTCGTTGTTTTCGAGACATCATTCCACGCTTTCAAACCCCAATTGGAGACATTTTCATAAGATGCACGCTTCAATTTTCCTGATTTTGTAAAATTCTTTTCTCCATCGGACATCCATTGTTCCCATAATTTCCTAATTTGCGATTTAAACGATCTGTTAATTCCGACGTCTAAAGGCTGTAATTTCTTTGTCAGTCCTCCAGGTATTATTGCAATGTTTGCAGACTTCAGTGGACTTCAGGGCATTTTTAACATTTTAACTGAGATGTGATTTCATCGAGTTCATAATTAGAAAGGCTTTAGGATGAAAAAATTAATTTTTTCTTTTGGGAGAGTTTTCTTTTGGGAGTAATTTTCTTTTGGGAGAGTTTTTCTTTTAAATATTAGCATCGGCGGCAATTTCAAACCATTTGCAGCACAGCATAAAACTACCGTAAATGAAGTTCTTTCATTTCCTGTAGTATTTATAGGAATGCTGCTTGTTCCCTGAACATCGACCGTCCTGGTAGGTGGTATATCAAATGATAAGGGAACTTTGTCCATATTAAAGATCAAATCCGCTGTAAAATTATTTTCGAGAATAATTTTTTTTACAAAATGTCACGAAGTCATCTGATTCCCCCCCCCAGTCATCAGGTAATTTCTGGCCGACCGTTGAACGACTATAAACAGCTAAATTGTTTCTTTTCGTAAACCGGTAGCACCACATGGGCCCACCAGAGAAGTTTCCTATAATCATTTCTCGTGCAATAAGTTGAGCTTTCATCCTTATATTTGTTGTAGAGACAGCTTTCCCATTTTCTCTCTCTTTCAAAATCCATTTCTTTAATTCTTCCTAAATTCTGGCCAGTGAGGTTTTCCACGGCGATTAGCTCTTTTACGTCGGTCTCATTTTTCAAAATTCGTCTTGTTTTTTTTTTCCACAATCGAATATTTGATTCGTCAACATTAAACAATCTTGCAGTTTCCCGATTTCCTACTTCGGTAGCCTTCTCTATAACTTTTAGTTTAAAATCTACCGTGTAACTTACACGCATTCGCTTCAACATGACGATATATAAGCTTGAATATATTCAGGAACTTAACAGCTCAGGTCAAGACAGATTGAGAAATGACGGTAGCTCAAAATGAGCTCAACATGAAAGGTAGTGAGAGACTGCTTCTGGGCCACGCCCTCGGGAGCCTGTCTTGTTAACGATTGGGCAAGGAATAGCTATTAGTGGCCATAAGGTAGGGACAGAAAGAGAGAGCAACTGTACTGTTATATCCTTCCGAGGAACCGAATTCGTTCTTGAAACGTAATTGGACAAAACTGATTATAGCTGAAATACGTCAGCCAAGTCATGAAAGCTTTCGGCGCCATCTGTTATTTATTTTAAAAAACATAAACGGTATTTCTTTCAAAATTTTATTGTAAGCTTTTCTGATGAAGAATCTTTTTTATCAGATTATCCGCGGTGGTGTATAATACGCACCACGAAATTTGAAACTTTTTTAACGCATAATCCGCTGATTATATGCAGGAAAATACGGTAACTTTGATGAAGAAAGGCGGCTTTACTATCTATTAATGTGAATGAAATGTGATATTTCATAAATCAATTTCCACCTCTGTATATATATATATGGATATGGTAAACTTATATTAATAAACATGAAAGGTTTTTGGGAAAACTGGAATTATTGTGCCAAAAAATCCTAATTTTGAATTCTATGGATCTTTAATATAGTAAAAAGAATATTAATTAATCTCATTCTGCCTATAGATTTAAAAATGAAAAAGGATGGAAGTTGACTATACCTTAACCCACAAAAATATAAGTGTATTCCTTATTCAATAAAAGTCTTCCTTATGGGTTCTTTGAAAGTTTTAATAAAACATTTAAAGACAAAATGGAAAATTTTTCGGTAAATTATTATGGGGACTTTTGACGGCATATTCAAGTGACCATATCTGGTATTTTTAAAAGCATTGTTCCAAAATATTTCCCGATAAAATAAAAATAATTTAGTAACATAAAAGCATTTTGAAAAATGTTCAGCATACTGTTAAAAATTATGAAACGAAATATTATATAAGACAATATTAAACAGTTATTTAACTTTGTATAATCTTTCTCCTGAGAACGAAACATATGTTATGAAAAGCGTAAATTCATGTCATATAAATGACCAATTAACATCTTTCTTTCTTTAATTTGCAGTACATAACTCATTCATTTAATTTCCACTATAGAAACTTCATTTTGTTTCATAGAAATATAATTATAAAAAATAGCACTTCTGTTCTTATTTTAGATATTTCCTCAGGGAAATACAATTAACTATGATGTATTAAATATAATTATTCATTTAACTTACTCCGTAAAAATTTTCCATTTTATTCCACTTAATTGAAAAGATTTAATGATATGTTTTTCCTTATTGATTAATACAGAAATTCGAAAATGAATCCATTCATTTTCGAATTAAATTTATCTGCAAATGTTTAATTCAGGCCTTTCTAAAATGCTGAATGATAAAATAAATCGCAAAAAGAAAATTCTGAGAGTAAAAACATTTTTGAGTACGTCCCGCATATATAATATGAAATATTCTATTGAGCATTTTAAAGTACTCTTTATTTTATAATATTTAATGTTTCCTCGTGGGAATTAAACATCTGTTCACGGAAACGCTGACTCAAGTACTTTAAAAGACCATTTAACAACTCTCTCTTTCTAAATTTTAAATATGTTATTTTGTATGGAATGTTACAGGAACATATTTTTTCTAGAGAATTTTAATGTAATATTTAAGTTGTACAATTATGAAAAATAAAATTTTCTCTTCAGATTCAGGTATTTCGATTAAGAAAATTCATAAAATTATAGTCTTACGATTTTGGCTATTTATTTGTGATATAGCAGAATATACATTTCCTTCTAGTGTCTGAATATAAATTCCATTTTAAGTTTTATCAGGTAAAGAAATGCTTGAATGCAATTCAAGCAAGTTTTTTTTTTTTTTAAAGTTGAAATGTATGTGAATCTATATTTTAACAGTAAACTTAACATCATATATAACATATTTAACCTCATATTCAAATTATTGTACTTTTATAAGGAAAACTAATATTTCAAAATAATTTCAATCATTACTAATGTGTAAAAATTAGGACTTATTATTTTGCCTATGTAAACCTCAGGTAGCCTGATATACTTTTGTTTCTAGTGTCTCAATAAATATTTAAATGGAAGTATTAGGACGTAAATCAAAGACTAATAAACTTAACGTTATATATAACTTATTTGGTCTCACAATTCAGATTATTGTACTTTTATAAGAAAAAATAATGTTTGAAAATGTTTCCAAGCATTACTAATTTATGAAAAGGGGACTTATGATTTTACCTATGTAAACCTCAGGTAGCCTGATATACTTATGTTTCTAGTGTCTCAATAAATATATTAATGAAATTATTGGGAGGTAAATTAATGCTTAATAAATTTAAAGTTATAGATAACTTATTTGGTCTCACAATTCAGATTATTGTACTTTTATAAGAAAAAACAATGTTTGAAAATGATTTCAAGTATTACTAATTTATGAAAAGGAGACTTATTATTTTGCCTATGTAAACCTCTGGCAACGTGATATACTTATGTTTCTAGTGTCTCAATAAATATTTTAATGGAAGTATTGGGAGGTAAATTAAAGCTTAATAAACCTAACGTTACATATAACTTATTTGGTCTCATAATTCAGATTATTGTACTTTTATAAGGAAAAGTAAAGTTTGGAAATAATTAAAAGCATTACTAATTTATGAAAAGGGGCTTATGATTTTGCTTATGTAAACCTCGGGTAGCCTGATATACTTTCTAGTGTCTCAATAAATATTTTAATTAAAGTACTAGGAGGTAAATTGAAAAGTAATACAATCCAAGTATTACCTTATTTTACTAGTCTCAGAATTTATATGAATCGATATTTTAATAGTAAACTTACGTAATTTATAAACTTTTTATGTTGTTTCCCTATTCAGATTATTAAAACTCCGGTAATCGGATTTTAGAGAAATTTAATTATTTAGAAAGGATTTAACCCTTTCAGGGGCAAGAAACCCCAGCGTTTGCACGGTGCAGATTTTTTCCCGATTTTTTTAACCTAAAAAACCTTGAAATAATTTTCCAATTAAAGGTTTCAAAATGATTTTACTTCTGTAAACTGATAACAGAAGGCAGCACTAGCCATGTTTCGAATAATTTAACTTTAATACCTTGAATGCAAGTGCAAAACAAAGACTATATTTCGGCGGTTGTACTGTGCAAACGGTGCTCCTAAAAGGGTTAATCGATCTTCTGAATTTATGTAATAGCTAAATTACCTAAATGCAATATTTCATCACGCAAGAAGTTCTTTGTTATTTGTGTGTATTTCTTCTTATTAAAACCTCAGTAAATTTCCGACAATTGGAATTAAAAGGATTCGGCGAAAAAGGTGTAATGCATTGGCCTACATATATTTTTCATCTAATTTATTTATTAACAAATAATATATTTTTAACTAAATTGTGTATATTTTAATCATAAACTTACGCCATTTGTAAGTTATTTTGTTTCCTAAGTCAGATTACTAATAACTCTCGTAAATAAGATCTTAGAGAAATTTAATTATTTAGAAAAAAATCAAGAGTTCTCCTTCCTTTATATATTGGGTGAATAGCCTGTGACATAATGTCACTATGTATAAAATTAATTACCTTTTCAGTTTTTAAATATTAAATATAATTATCAATATCAACTTTAATTAACTACTATATTTAACTTTATTAATTTATATCATCTCTTAAATTAATTATTCGCTAGCTGTATTAATATTAACTTTGCTCGGTTAACTTAATGATTAAAATATAACTTATAATTTTCCAGGTACAGTTTGAAGTCTTAAAGCAATTACATTGTTATTATCTACAACTAGCTGAAATACCCGGCGATGCCCGGGATTTTAAGAATGTTGTTAACCAAAATCAATTTAAAAATTAACACAGTATAAATAACATAAAAAATATATGTGAAATGTTATATACGTCTCAGAATTTCAGCCTTTCATCATTGTAATACTAAAATCTGAAAAGTAAAAATGTCAAATTCTCTAATGTTTGTTAACCAAAATTAATTTAAAACTAAGCACAGTATAAATAACAGAAAAAAAACCTTGTGAAATCTATAAATCTATAAATTTATAATAAACTCCTCAGAATTCAGCTAGAATTAGCCTTTCATCATTGGGGTAAAAAAAAGAAGCTGCAATTACAGGTTCAGCAGAAATTTCCAATAGAAAAATATGACTGCAGCGTTGCCTCTTAAAAAATGAAGTGTTTGATTAAGGGCTGCAAACCATTCAACTCCTCTCCACATTTAACTCCTATAAACATCCTCTACATATTAAATCCCTTTTCTCTCCATAATAAACTCCTCAGAATTTTGGTATATTCAGCCTTTCATCATAGTACCACTAAAAACTGAAACATCCTCTCCAGAAATATAAATTTATTAATTTCAATAATTAAACACACACAAATGTATAAATTACGCAAAAGTTTTTTAACCAACATTTGAATAATTCGTAAATGAAAAAGCATATGAAAATAAAGATAAGAACTTCCGGAATCGAAATTAATTACCCTTAATTTTTAATTAATAAAAAACCAACATAATAGGAATAAAAACGATATTTGTTTAAAACCATATGAAAATAAAGCTATTATAAAAATAATAATAAAAAAAGCATAAGAAAATAATGCTCGCGCATGAAGTTAACGTTACGATATAAAGATAGTAATAATAATATAAACCGCGTGCATAAAATATTTAGCTTTTCAAGCGAAATAAATTAATTTTTAGAAAAAAACTACTTTTAATCGAGAAATTAAATACATTGCACAAAATTTTGATTTTACCAACTTTCCACCCTACAATTTACACCCTACTTCTTTTAAATAGGGTGTAAATATAAAGTTATAACAGCCAATTGAATGCCAATTAAAAACGATTGTTGTTTAAAATCATATGAAAATTACGCTTATTATAAAGATAATAAAAAAAAGCATAGGAAAATAATGTGTGCGCATGAAGTTAACGTTACGATATAAAGAGAGTAATAAAAATCTATATATATAAAACAGTTCCGTAACTGACTGACTGACTGATTGACTGACTGATATAGAAAGTACAGACCAAACCGCTGAACCTAAAGAACAGAAATTTTGCATGGCGATTCTTCTTATAATGTAGGGGGTTTACTAAGAAAGATTTTTGAAAAATGTTTCTTAGATTTTTTTTAAATTAAATTTTTAATCTGTTTTTGTAACTTTTTTGAAGTTTGCATTTAAAATAATAACTTGAGGGTTGTAAAATTTATATCACGAAAAAGATCATAAAAATTCCTTTAAAATGAAATTCTTTTCGAATCTTTACCTCCATTTTCTAAATTTTGGTGAATTTTTAAAGATTAATTTTTGCAATTTAATTTATTAAACGCTGATCATGTGATTTCTATATCTGGTACTTTAACCCTTTCAGTCCCAAAAGTTTATTACTCATTCTAAAAATATGAAATTCCTGAAATGAACTCATTTTATGTCCAGTATAAAAGAACAGAAAGAAAAAAAATTTTTTAAAATTATTTAATCAAAATTTTAAATGATTCCAAATGGCATCATTGGGAATTAAGTAGTGCTTGAGTTAAAAATAGAGTTGATGCCATTTGGAATCATTGGGAGTTGATGGTAGGTGGAAAAAATTAAATATTTTAATGTATTTTGATCTATACATGTATCTGAAGCAAATAATATATTTTAATGAATTTTAACAATGTATTTTAATAATTATTTTAATTTATTTTACATGAAATTTTTTAAAACAATTATTAATTTTGTTAAGGTAAAGTGACACATTGCATTTTTCACACATTGTTCTGGTGTATGATTTGATACACAATTTACATCTTCTTTTTCCTTCTATAGGAAGAGGCCAGTGGATTAAAATGTCAAATCTGACATCAGCAATGGGCGATCTGACATCAGCAATGGGCAATCTATCGATAAAAATTCCGATTTTCTTTTTGGCATGTTAAAAGATTTTGAAGCAAATCAGTAGAAGTATACTTATATTCAATTAATACTATTCAAGTATTCAAATTTGGTACAACCATGTGCTACAACCGCTAGCAATCGTAAATAAACGTTTGGAGATGTTGAGTTGCGCACCCCATTGATAACTCCCAGTGATGCCATTTGGAATCACTCGTTTTTGAAAAAATATGCAACAAATATTTCGGATAATTTATTTAAAAAAATTGCCAAAATATGATTTTTACACTTATTTAAAAATGATAAGAGGCTACTTTAAACATTATTATTTTTTTAATTAAATCTAAAATGAAATTGATTTTAACGTGTTTTTAGATTTCAGTTGACACTCAAACATCAAATATTTCTTCCTTTACTGGAATAGTGCTGCCATCTATAGGGTAAAGGAAAATATAATTTTGAATAGAAAAATGTACAAATATTTCAATAAAATTTATTTGATATCAGTGGCAGTTCTGGCGGCTGAGAAAAAGAATTCTGAATATCATGATTCCAATTGGCATCACTGGGAGTTATCAAAGGGTTAAATAAATTTATCGTCACGTAACAACGAAATAGACAAAAAAAATTTTTTTTTTCTTGCTAATGCGGCAAACGATTGGACATTATCCAAAAAATATTAAAATACAGTAAAAGATATGTTTATCAAACTGTACTATATTCTTTAGCATGTCCTATTAGATTTAATTTCAATATTTTCTTCTACATTATTTTGTCTATAAAAATATCCCGTACGATTTTTAAAAAAATATATTTTTTTGTCTTGTGGTTGGAATACTAAAAGTTTAAAATAGTGGCGCCATCTACTGAACGCCTGTGAATCGAGAATCGCATCTTTCAAAAGTTGTTGGTTATTTATTAATTAAAAATATTGGAAAGTTCTTGTGGATCTGTAAATATACATGTGGTAACAGTTTTAAAATTTATAAATTATCAACGTACACAGGTGATAATTTATCCGGCGTTGCGCGGGATTTTAAGAATGTTTGATACCAAAATCAATTTAACAACTAAACACAGTATAAATAACATAGAATAAAAAGCATGTGAAATGTTATACGCATGAATAAAGAGAAAACCCAACATAAAAAACCATAAATTTACAATAATTTCCTCAGAATTCAGCTAGATTTAGCGTTTCATCATTGGAGCAAAAAAACCCTGAAAAGTAAAGCATAAAATATATACATTTATAATAAACCACTAAAAGCTGAAAAGGAAAAATGTCAAATTGTTTTTAGGAAAGTAAAGAATTTTGGAAAGTAAAGCAGAAAAGTAAAAATGTCAAATTGTCGAATGTTTGTTAACCAAAATCAATTTAAAAACTAAATACAGTATAAATAACATAGAAAAGATTTAGCCTTTATCATTGGACGAAAAATCCTGAAAAGTAAAACATAAAATATATAAATTTATAATAAACCTACCAAAATCCGTTAAAAAACTAAACACAGTATAAATAACATAGAAACAAAAGTATACGAAATGTTATAGACATTAATAATATGAAAAATAAAATAAAATAAAAATAATAATTTTTAAAAATAATAAAATAAAATAAAAATAATTTAAAAGAAATAATAAATAATAATAATAATAATAATAATTTAAAAAATAATAAAATAAAAGCTGAAATTAAAAAGCCTCCATAAAACAGCTGAAAATACAGGTTTAGCAAAATTTGTACGATCCGTATTCGAACCCGCGTCGTGTAGTGTAGTAAATGAACGCTTTTACTGAATGCGCCACTATGACATGCTGCTTTATTGAGTAAATAGGAGATTTTTTGTACTAAGATTACTGGAAAGTTGCTATGTGTTGGTGAATATACATGTATTTAAGGAGTGAGAGGAGTTTTAAGTCAGAAATAAGTTATCAGGATAGAAGCTTAGTCTTTAACTCTTCAATAGACACAAAGACATAAGTGAGGGGGGTTGCAGTAGCGATTAAAAAAGATCTCGTGACACTTGGTTGATTCAAATTTTCCATCGCGTGTGATAGTGCCAATATGCCGTTGGATACGATTTACTTTAGAGTATAAAATCTGACTTGAAAGATTATTATTTTCATTTATTATTCTGGTTTAATATATAACTTGAAACTTTTTGATTTTATTTATTTTTATCTTTTCGCTCGCTGTTTGCCAGCTAACCCTAACGTGGACGCCATATTCAGAGGGGTGATTCCACAAAGTGTAACAGCTTACATTTAGATTGAAATTGTTGGTTTTTTATTAATTAAAAATCAACGGTAAATAATTTCGATTTTTGAAGTTCTTCAGAATTAAAAATGGAATGCCTGCCAGAACCTAGCAAAACTGTGCGAAAAAGGGGGGAGAGAAGGTGAGAAAAAGTAGTCTGGCTGGGGATTCGATCCCGCAATCCTACAGGATGGAAGGCCCGCGCTCTAGCGCTGTGCTACTGAGGACACATGAGGGGAGGGGAAATTACCTATCAAGAGCAAGAGACGCTCTGGGTCTCTTCCTATTGAAAAATTTCTTGACATGAAGCTGTAGCTTCATGTTTCTTGAAGTCATAGTTGGAGAGATCAGTTAACAGAGTGATATTATTAGATTAAATATTATTGTGAAAGTTAATATTTAGAGAGTTAATAAAGCTTGTTATTGGGGGGAAGTTAAGTTCTTCATAGATTTTACGATTTCTGAAGTAATAGGGGGCTTCTACAATATCTCTTATGATTTTATTCTGAGCAGCACAGATTTTAGTAATGTGATAGTTAGCACAGTATGACCAGGCCTGGCAAGCATAAGTAAGAATAGGTCTAAGGAATGCACTGTAGATGAGCAATTTCATATTTAAGTTCAAATAGCTATCTCCAGCAATTAAGGGGAGAAGTTTTCTTTTAGCAGCTTGAAATTTATCAGTTATGTGTTTAATGTGGGGGCGCCAAGTGAGTTTTTTATCAAGAATAATGCCAAGATATTTATAGGAGGTGGACCAGGGCAGAGCAGTGTTGTCAATTATGATTTTGTATTCATTATAAGAGTCGAGTCTTTTATTAGAAAACATGACAGCAACACATTTGTCTGTATTGAGCTTGATTTTCCATTTAAGTGTCCAGGAGTTAATGTGTTGAAGGTGTATGTTTAATTGATTCACAGCAAAGTTAATTTTGTTGGATGAAGTGTATATAGCTGTGTCATCAGCGTAGACTGCAGTGTTGGTTCTAACGTGTGCATCAGCATCAGCAACAATCTGGATAGAAGTTCCTGGGAACTGGTTCCCTCTACTTCTAAAAATAGCTTGGTTTTTTTTTCTGGAGCTTGCCTTAATTAAATTTGGCTGTGGAGTTGTTAGTAAGTGTAATATAGTGTATTGTTGAAGTGTTGAGATCTTCGAATTTCTGCGACCAGAGAAAGTTTAAGGATAGGAAAAAATAAAGTTAAAAATAAAAACAAAAAGGTGTTAGTATTAAAAATATTTTTTACCTTGAGTAATGTTTCCACTACCCAAGTAACAATTTTTAAAAGATTTTACAATGTTTTTTACCGTAGACTAAGTCTACGTATTAATTTTTTAAGATTTTATATATATATTTTTTATTTATTTAGAAACAATTAAAAATGGAATGCCGGCCAGAACCTAGCAAACTGTGCGAGAAACGGAGGGGGGGGAGAGAAGGTGAGAAAAAGTTGTCTGGCAGGGGATTCGATACCGCAATATACAGGATGGAAGGCCCGCGCTCTAGCACTATGCTACTGAGGACACGAAAGGGAGGGGGAATTACCAATCAAGAGCAAGAGACGCGGCAACAGAGAACGTTTGTTTACAAAATAACGCGGCGAAAATAAACGACGATCGTTAATCGAAATGTCTTAAAGTATAAAATCTGATTTGAAAGATTATTATTTTCATTTATTATTCTGGCTTAATATATAACTTGAAACTTTTTGATTTTATTTATTTTTATCTTTTCGTTTGCCAGCTAACCCTAACGTGGACGCCATATTCAGAGGGGTGATTCCACAAAGTGTAACAGCTTACATTTAGTTTCAAAATTGTTGGTTTTTTATTAATTAAAAATCAACGGTAATTAATTTCGATTTTTGAAGTTCTTCAGACCCTCGACTGTTTTTAAAGACGCTGTATGTAAATTTTCACGATCGTTGCTCCTAAACTGTGGATTTCTATACAATTACAGAGAGACAATCATTCATTTTTATATATTAGATAATCAATATATCAACAATAACAGAATCGATTCACGTATTCGAAATCGCATGACGATTCGAATCCTTCACTTCACTGTAATTTAACTGATAAACACGTGCAGGATAGTGAATGTATTCATACACAGAGTTTTCCCTAATAATTACAACGTAATCGCAGCTTTTAGTATTTAGTTATTAATATAGTCTTTTGCTACAGCTAGCATTTGTAAATTATTTAAATATCCCTTCCTACAAGTTTGATTTGATTAATACGTGCAAAAGGAGATACCATTTATTTATCAGAGCGGAAGCATACTAGCGATTACGAGCTCTAATCTGTGAGCAGGCTATGCTTGCTATATAAGTGAACGCGCTTGCAGTGAAAAAAAAAAGTTTTTTAATCTGGCATTTTTTATGAGAGAATTTATGAGAGTATTTTTCGAATAACGTTTTTCGCCATGAGTGGTGTTGATTGTCAGCAGGGCAAGCTCCCTCATTTTTCTAGTCTTTGGACAAAAATTTGTGATACTGGCTGGCTTTAACCTATATACATTTCTGTACGCGTATTCTCGTCAAGATATCTTAGATGAATAAAATAATATTAGTTTAAATTATGGCAGTTTTGTTTCTTCGTATTGAGCCAACATATACGAAATGTATCATCCAGCAAGATCTACTGAAGTTCCTAACTTAGCCAGACCTTTGGGTCCAACATCTTCATCGAGCTGCATCTAGATGTGTGTTTCAGAAGTCCAGCTCTCAGATTCCTCGTCGAATTTTTGTGCCTCGACTCGTGGACCAGATTCAACGTGGTAGGCCTAGCTCCATCTTTCCCTCGTAGCCGGATCCACGCGTTCTTTTAGCTGATGTACATCTCCACTCCACGTGCTACCAAGATCACGGTAAAGAGACTGTGTCTACATATGTTATACTTCTCAATAGCAGTCAGGTATATAATTCGCTCTGACTATACTCTTACGAATTTTAAAATACACAACGCAAATATGTACTAACTATACTTTGCTGGTGTGAAAATTTAATTTGATTATCACCAGATATCACGTGCCATTCCCCATTTCTCATCATTAATTTCTTATCATTTCTCTCACCAAATTTTTATCATTTGTACCATTTGTACCTCACCCCATTCTTATATTTAGTGCCTATTCTTATCATTACCACCCAATTCTTATCATAACCTAATTGAAATTTTTCTTTACTAATAAAGTTCTTTGTTATTTGAACGTAATTCTTCTACTTAAAAATAAAACTGAATGTCCGACAATAGGGAATTACGTGAATCAATAGAAAATGTGTAATACATTGTCTACATAATTTATTGGTCTAATTTATTTATTAACAAATGTTATTTTCTTGCATTAATATTCTAAGGTCTACGGTTTGTTTTCTCGTCAATGGGGGCTGGTATACAGTTGAGATATTTTTTTAAGAGATCGAGATGTTCTTTACGGTCATGAACTATAAATGGCATCCTCCTCTGGTTCAAAAAATACTCATGGTGCCAACTAACAATAGTAGCATCTTAGACACTAATAATATTGTTTACTTTACGATGGAAACGTGTTAGTATACAAGGTGCGCCCATAAAGTAAATGGGCAATTTTTTATAAATAAGAAAGGTATTACACACCTTCAAATAAATGTATGTCCTTCAAAATTAATCGCCAAAGGAGTGTATACACTTTTTTCCAACGTTTCTTCAAGTCGTCAGAACACTGTTTATAGGCGTTGGAACTAACCGTTCTCAAAATACGTGTAACATTTGATTTAATATCCGAGAAGTTTTTAAATCTCTGTCCTTTCATGGCCATCTTAAGATTCGGTAAAAAGGAGAAAAAATCAGCTGGCGATAAATCAGGAGAATATGGCGAGTGATTTACCACTGTAATGGAATGCTTAG
>OU015490.1:210091442-210156442 GCA_907164885.2 Dolomedes plantarius | reverse complement strand
GAATTAGGCGATTTCCTAATACGAACCACGATGTCATTCAGTCTTTTTTTGACTGTATATGAACGATCCCGAGAAAACTGTAACTTGGGAGAAAGTCGTTTACGTCGAATCGTGTTCCAGAACCATACATTGTCACCTTCATGGAATTCATGTATTGTTGCTTTCGTGTCGTACCGGGTCTTCATCTTCTCCGTCGCGATGTTGTTTCATTCACGGACGAAGTTATGGACATCTTGAAAACGAGACTCGAGCTCACTGTTGTACTCTTCAGGCGATGAAGGCGTGTCTGGAGGGCGTCCAAACAGCAGATCACATGGCAGACAGAAATCATGACCAAAAATCATCTGGGATGGTGTAGAGCCAGTATTTTCGTGGACCACTGCGATAAGCAAGTAGGAACAGACATAATTTTATGTCCCAGTCTTCTTGGTTTCTTGAAACAAAGAGTGATAGTTCATTCAGCATTGTTCCATTAAAACTCTCAACCATTCCGTCCGATTGTGGGTGTAGAGAGTTGCTTGGGATTTGTTGATTCCAAGTAGCTGACAAAGTCCCACAAATACAAGAGAGTTAAAATTCTTTCCGTGATCGGAAAAAATCTGAAGTGGCGTTCCGTATCTTGATATCTAATTTTGAAATATTGCATGTGTTACTGTCGACGATTCTTGATCGGCGATTGGGTAAGCCTCAGACCACTTCGTGAAGTAGTCCATGACAACAAGGATGTATTTGTTGCCATCAGTAATCTATGCAAGAGGACCTAGAATGTCGAGTTTCGATTCGTTCGAAGAGTGCTCCGACATTATAATCATGGTGCTTTCCTGAACAGCGTGTCTTCGGTCCTTTACGGGCCGAAGACGGGAGCCGACACGGGCCGACACAGGCGTCACAAGGTTGACACCAATTATCGACTAAATTTCTCGCTTTGTTCCAGAAAAAGCTTTTCCGAACATTCTGCAAATTTTTAGTCACTCCGAAATGGCCTCCGGTTGGACTACTATGGAGTTCTTTAAGAACGTTAGGTATCCTTGTTCTTGGGAGTAGAAGCTGCCACCTAGAGTTTTTGCCGTCTTCAAATTCCCATTTTCTTTGTTTACTTCGAGAACTTTGGGCCTCTATTGTTAAAGCATTATATATATATTCAGTTAATTCATATTTGTTTATCTGGATTTATATGTATAAACTGACATATACTTGGATTCTTAGTTAAGCACATTTTAAAAATTTACCACTTCTGTAGATAATGTAAGTTAAAATTTTCTTTTCTATGATTATTATTTTCTATTGTTATTGCACTGTATTTATATTCAATTAATTCAGATTAATTTGCCTGCTTTTATATATATTGTAAGAATCCGTTACGACCTTTCCGAATAAATCACCCAGGCAACCGGACCTCCCACAGCAGGTGACCTGCGAACAGTTCTATCGATCAAGGTGTCTGGAATCAGAGAATGGGATTGCTCCTATGTGCAGGCCCCTGGGAAGACGTAAACTAATGACTATTTCGACGTGAACTAATCATTTTCAGATCAGCTGATTTATAAGAGTCGACCACATGGCATCGTTGTCAAGCGAATCACAGCCAACGGACATGACGTCACAAATTGTGCCAGCCAACCTAAACATTTGCAGTCACGTGACCGGAAGCACGTTTGCCAACGCCGGGAGAAAAAATCCATTATTTGGACACACTTGGTCGGGACTCTCATCTAGAGAGCACCTTTCGTCTAAGTTGTCCTGGAGCGACCGACTTCATCCTGAACTTTATTTTTCAGAGCAGCCCGCTCGAAGCTTCTCGTCAACTAATACTTCACCCTTAAGTATAGCTATCTCAGAGCATCCTGCTCTACAGGCTTCTGTTAGCTCGTTACTTCATCAAGAAGTTATCTTCATATTTCAGAGCAGTCGCTCTATAATCTTCTCGTGAGTTATAACTATCCTTACGAAGTTATTCTATTTTCAGAGCTGTATGCTCTAGAGGCTGTGTACCGAACTTCTAGTTCAGTTGTGAATACTTGCCAACATCTTATCATCGAAATTATTTGGCTATTTCGAAGGCCAGTTCCCTCTATGTCTAGAGGTAGCCCGCTCATTTTAAATAGTGTAAAAAGTTTCCGACTTAAATTTAATAAAACTGTATTTTAATGTAGTAGACTGACTCTGAACATTTTTAGCTACCCGGAGTCTGAAGTTATCACACTATATATATATATATATATATATATATATATATATATATATATATATATATATATATATATATATATATATATATATATATATATATATATATATATATATATATATATATATATATATATATATATATATATACACTGCTGGCCACTGTAAATGCAACACCCTGAAGGAAACATGCAAATAACATGAAATTTACAACATGCATTAGCGGAGGTGAGATATGCAAATGATTAGAATTTCAGCGCAGACGCACATCACGCTCGCCTGTGGCGCCACTTCAAAGCGCTATTTAAGGCTTGGAGATTTCGACGATTTCAAGTTCGGTAATTGTGTTTTTCTTGTGGTTTAAAAGAAACTTTTGATCAAGTATCCGAGTTCGACAAGGGAAGGATAGTGGCCTACCGAGATTGTAGATTATCTTTCAGGGAAATCGGTAGTCCTGTTGGACGAAACCAAACAACTGTAATGCGGATATGTGATCGTTGGATGCAGCAGAGTACGACGGACCGGCCTGTTCGATCGCATCCACCTCAGCGCACCACTTCACGTGATGACAGGCAAATTGTGCACATGACAGGGACGGATCGCTCAGTCACATCCCGAACCATAGCACCGCACATGCAGTCTGTAACGCATCATCCAGTGTCTGCGCGTACCATTCGACGCCGTTTAAAGCAGAGTGGTCTGTCCGCAAGACGTCCATTGCTTTGTCTACTCTTGACACAGAACCACAGACGTCTCCGCCGCCAATGGTGCGATGACAGAAGGATGTGGACGGCAGAATGGAATGAAATTGTCTTTACTGACGAGTCACGCTTCTGTCTACAACACCACGATGGTCGCATTCGAGTCTGGAGACACCGTGAAAAAAGGATGCTGAACAGCTGCGTTATGCACCGCCACACTGGTCCTGCACCGGGTATTATAGTATGGGGCGGTATTGGATATCACTCTCGCACACCTCTAGTACGCATTGCCGGTACTTTAAACAACCAGCGCTACATGTCCGAGGTGTTGGAGCCAGTTGTCCTTCCTTACCTTCAGGGCTTGCCCACAGTCATATTTCAACAGGATAATAAGCGACCACACGTGGCACGCATTGTCCAACGGTTTTTCGTCAATCGCCAGATTGAATTGCTTCCTAGCCGCCTCGCTCTCCGGATCTTTCGCCGATAGAAAACATGTGGTCCATGGTTGCTCTACGATTGACCCAGATTCCATCCCCAGCTGCCACAGGAGATCAACTTTGGCAACGTGTGGAAGCTGCTTGGTCTGCTGTACCCCAAGAACTCATCCAAAGTCTCTTTGAATCAATGCCGAGGCGTGTGACAGCGGTGATTTCCAACAATGGCGGCTACTCTGGCTACTGATTTTGGCAGGAACCACACTTCACAGAAGTCTATAAATTTAATCTTTTGATACTTGGTCAACATGTTACCTACAAAATAAATTTTGTTGTGATATATATATATATATATATATATATATATATATATATATATATATATATATATATATATATATATATATATATATATATATATATATATATATATATATATATATTTATATTTATATTTATATTTATATATATATATATATTTATATATATATATATATATATATTTATATATATATATATATATATATATATATATATATATATATATATATATATATATATATATATATATGTATGTGTGTGTCAAGGATTTAGTGGGAGAAGAATGATTACTTTAAATTTAAAGGGTTCTTTGGAATTAAATTATATTCGTGGCGTAATTGGCCTCTAATTGTTCGTATTTCAAGGCGCTAATTTGGTAAAGGGAAACTCCCTTTTCATTATATAATCTTGGCGCGTCTGTTCTTTAAGCATTCGAAGAGGAAGCCTTATATAATTCTCCTTGAAATATGTCTAGTTTGGGCTCTGCACATGTGCAGAGAGAGTTGGCGTGCGGAATTTGCAGTGGATCTAGCAGAGCCTCGGTTAGAAGTCAATGCCATCGGATGTATGTTCACCGCGTCTCTAAAAGCGAAATGGCGGAAATGAATATATATATATATATATATATATACATAAATACATAAATACATACATAAATACATAAATACATACATAAATACATTTATATACACTGAAGTGCCACTGAATTAGGGATACCTACCTAGTAACGAGTTGGGACTCTTCTGGACTTCATAAAGGCTGCCACACGACGAGGTATAGATTCAACAAGTTTCTGGAAACGTTCAACGGGAATGGCTTTCCAAATATTGGCTAAAGCTGTCCATAATTCAGTAAGGTTCTTTGGTGCTGTGTGATGGCTTTTCACGCCTTATCCCAAAACATCCCAAAGATGCTCAATAGGATTTAAGTCTGGGCTTCTAGGTGGCCAATTATTGACACAGAAGTCAGAGGAATGCTCATCCAACCATCCAGTAGCCAAGCGGGACTTGTGAGATGTACAGTTGTCTTGCTGTAAAACTCTATTGCCTTGCGGATAACAAAACAGCATAAACGGATGCAGGTGATAAACGGATCCAGTAGCCATGATTGAGCCGCCATGCCCTTGGACAGTTCCAGCCAGGCATGCAGGATCCATGGCTTCATGAGTCTGATGCCATATTCTTAGCTTCCCGTCGGCGTTAAGTAGTCGGAAACGAGACTCATCACTCCATGCTACTCGTTTCCTGTCCTCTACACTCCAGTCTCTGTGCTCTCTTGCCCAGGCAAGACGTGCAGCCCGATGGCGAGAATAGAGCAATGGTACTCTTGTAGGTCGACGGCTCCCGAAACCTATGCGGTGAAGCGAGCGCTGCACAGTCCGAATACTAACTGTACGACTGGCACCGTCATTAAACTGGGTGGTAATTTGAGCTAATGTTTGGCTTCGCTGGCTACGTACAATACGCCTGAACCGTCTCTCACAACGCACTGTCAAGGCTAATTGTCCTTTGCAGTTTGCCCGATCGTTAGTTTTTTTACACCATACATGTATTCTTGGTATACTCTTGACACTGTCGACCTTGAAAATCCTAGCTGTCTGACGATTTCGGAAATTGAATGGCCCATACGTCGCGCACCTACGATTTGTCCGCGATCGAAGGCGTCTAAATCAGGCAGTTTAGCCATACTGGTAATTCCAACAACTAATTCAGAACAACCACAGTACGCGCTATATATGCAGTTACCACAGCGCCCTTACTTGCGCATACATGATGCGCAGCGATACACAATTTGCATAGGCTTTTCTATCCCTAATTCATTGGCACTTCAGTTTATATACATACATACATACATACATACATAAATACATATATATACATATATATATATATATATATATATATATATATATATATATATATATATATATATATATATATATATATATATATATATGTATGTATATATAAATCTTTCATAAAAAAAGAAAAGAGTAGGATTAAATTAAACTTATCTCCTGTTCTAAATAATTGACTTCTGCATGTAATTGTATAAATTGAAAATAAAATACTTTGATGACTTTTAATCTCTATTTTCTTATCAGCCTAATTTTTATCAATTAATTAACATTTATTGCCTTGGATTTATATACATAAATCTTTCATATAAACGGAAGGCGAAGAAATTTTATTTTAAATCAAGTTTAAATCTTTTTCTGCAAATCTCGGCAATATTATATACGACAATGTTTATTCCGATGACTTTAAGTCTCCATTGTTAATGAATTCTTTAACGAACGAGTTAAGTATTTTTTGAAATATGGAAACTGTTAGATTATTTTAACACAAATTGCAGCATATTTATGTAAAATGTCATACTTATGGTATTGTGGCCATGAGTGCACCAAAAGTTCTGGCATAATATCACAAAAATTGCCGTATGTCCTGCTTTTGAAATATTTTCCTTTGATGAAATTAGTAGAAAATAATGATTTTATTTATTTACATGTTCAATGTGCAATTTCCATTACAGTTGTGGGATCGAATTTCAAACCAAGCCAATGTTTATCTCTAAAATATTGAAGTGAGAATTGTGTAACGTGATCTGACGTTAGAGGAACGTGGTGAATTTTCTGTTTGCAGTAAATGCTGAATCTACTGTGTTTAAAAGCTTCTAAAGTATAGCACGTTTCAACAAACCATAACTTTGGATACAAAATATGTATTCATGTTTCAACGTTGAAACAATTTAATGGTTGTATCAGTAACGAAATTCAAATGTACATATCCCTCGTCAATAGGAAAATTTGTATCTTGGTTGTATACAGTGTTGGAAATTGATTTATAAAAACACGTTTTTTTAACAAAAACTTATTTAATATACTTTAGAAATGAATGAAATTTCATACATTATAAATGCTATGTCTAACAAATGATTTACAAAAATTAAATTTCATACATGATAATAAACAAAACCATAAGATCAAAAATTAGATTTTCGTTATCTTTCCAGGCTTCATCTTCGACCATCTCAAGCTTCATGAAGTATGTAAAATTTGCCTAAGTCTGCTAGAAGTAACAGGAAGAGATAGATCTGCACAAATCTGCTTAGAACTGTAGCCGGTTTTTGGTAGTTGAAGAATCCCACTTTTCTCCCTTTTAGTTAAACGTGGAATTACTTTATTGTTAAAATTTTTGCCATAATTTGCTGAATCTTTTCTATAGTTACATGTTACACCAACTGATTTTTTAATTAATATACAAATTTCCGAAACAGATTTTCTGCATTCTAATTATGCATCGAATTTGGCTCTTTCGTCCTCAAACGACACTTTTCCTTTACCAATCGTGAAAAGTAGGACTGTAACGCATTGCTTCCAATATGTAACGCCTTTTATGTCTACTGCGCATTTCACGTCTGTGTGTGTGTGTGTGTACACACAGAGACGTGAAATGTGTGTGTGTGTGTACACGTCTCTGTGTACACACACACACACACACACAGACACAAATATATATATATATATATATATATATATATATATATATATATATATATATATATATATATATATATATATATATATATATATATATATATATATATATATATATATATATATATATATACAGGTATGAGAAAATAATAGGAAAACCCATTTCGAAATGTGTTTTACTTCGATCATCCAATACATCCCCGTCACGGGACGCAACAGTGCACCATCTAGTGACGACGAAATGGGAAGTATCACTCAAGCATTTGCAGGTGTGACAGTCGTATGGGAATATTCTGTTCCCAACAAAGCGCCATTATGTCCGTTCTGTCCGACGTGCGAAGAAGCATTATCATTGGAGCTCACCTCATTGGACGGGCCGTGTTCAAATTTGTGTGTGTTTCAAATACCATTGTATCAAGGGTTATGACAGCCTACACATACGTTTTGAAAGGTGTCCTCTGCGAAGTAGAACAGTGGCCGAAAGTCGAAGTTGACCAACAGGGATAGACGAGTGTTGAAGAGGATAGTTGTCCACTGCCACAAGAAAACTACCCTGCCGCAGATAACCTGCGAGATTAACATCCATCTCCAGAACCCCGTATCCAAAAAAAATCAATGGGACCTGCATGCTGCGACTATTCATGGCAGAGTTGTTATTCCAAATACTTAAGCATCATCGCGGAATGCTATGAAGGGATGACAGTGGTGCCGAGACCATCCAAACTGGGCATAAAAGTAATGGGGACAGGCGATCTGGTCTAACTAATCATCATGTACATTATTTCAGACGACCGCACATGCGTTCGTTGGGCAAACACAGGCAGAGGTATTTCATGTTGAATGTCTGATTACTACCATGAAGCATGGAAAGGGGGTCTGTGATGTTATGGGGTACGATATCGTGGGGCGACTCTTAGTCCTGAGGTGGAGAATCGGAAGCAGACATTAACACAGTATTCTTGCAGATCCTTTGTATACTATGCTTCAGACTCTTTTTACAAGATAACTTCCGGTGCTCCAAGATGCCAATGTCTATGTTCACGCGGTTCGATTTGTTCAAGCATGGTTATATGAGCATAATGATGAAGTGGAACATCTCTTGTGTTGTCCTCAATCCTCTGACCTCAACATCTTTTAGAATTTGTGGGGTTTTTAGAGAACAAATTCCTTGACCGGTTTCCTCTTCCACGCACACTTCCTGATCTTGACACCGCTCTACACGAGGAATGGGTGCGAATTTACTTGAACTTTGTGCAAGACCTTTATTCGTCAATCCCATGTCGAATAAAAGCTATAACTAAGGCCAAAGATGGACCAACCCCCTACTAATAAAAAAATTGCATTCTTTCCCAGGTGTTCCTATTATTTTGTCTTATACCTGTATATGTTGGTTTTGTGTGTGTGTGTGTGCTCGAGCGTAGTTGTAATTTATTGCAATCACAATAAATTTACAGTGTTACAGCTTACCCTACGGAGACAACGACTATAACAATATTCTGAATTGATATGATTCCTATCGCATTCCATGTTCTTATAAAGAGAAGCAAATGAAATGATATACTCTTGACATGCACTTTTTTTTGTCTCTTAGAATGCAAGGAAGTATATCGTTCACATTACATTGGTTTATAATATTGGTGTCAAAGTTACTTTTATTAAAACCAATGTAGTACCACGAAAATCCTAAAATCATATTTTTTTGGGGGGGTTATAGTGGTTTGTTAATTAGGCCTCGTTTACTTCATTTTACTTTTTTAAATTTACTGCAAATACTTTATTTAAATATAATCTTCGCAGTTATGAATTAAGTTATTAAACTGCCATTACTTCACTGTTCACTACTTGGTCAGATTAATTTCGGGACCCGAAGCTATGATTTTATTGAATAAGATTTACTGACACCATCTGCAATTTTGAAAAAAAAGGTAATAATTAAATATAAATAATGAAATATGTGCTGTCATACACTAATCCGACTCCTTAAAAAATTATTCCGAAACACTCCACTGACAAATCTTCCTACAGTGTCATAATCATGACATTGTGATAAAATATCAGAAACATTATTTTATAGAGAGAAACTCAGTGACACGCATAATTTAATTTCTATCTAAATAAATATTAAAAGTCAGATAAATTTGTTTAAAATGTCATTCAATGCATTTAATACTTATATTTGGATTGTGTTCACTCGTATTTTTCACTAAATTATGAGGCTCAAAATTCAGTAATAAAATTTGTTGCATCCAGTTCCAATTTCATGCCGATTATTTTTTCGGAATAATATTCATACGTATGTTACCCGATGTATATAAATGTAAAATAGCATGAATGTAACAACATATGTAAAATAACTCACGTGTTTTTATACTGCAAGATAGAACGGATAAAAGAGTATTATTTTCGTATACAGCATATTTTAACTACTAATTTTTTTAACAAAATAGTTTATTTCTAACAAATATAAAATATTGCAATATTAAATTTTTTATTCTATAAACGGTCATTATAAATTCTATTTAAAATTTTACTTATCGCTGACAAAAAGAGAAATGTAGTAGGATATTTTGTTGTTAAATTTTAAATTCATTTTTTAAGAATTACCGGAAATTCATGTTTATGAAGGTAATGAATTTCTTAAAATTTTCTTTAGATATCATACAATAGGCACTATATATGAAAACAATTCAATTTAAATGTATTGGAGCCCATTGAAATGTGTGAACAGCATTTCAGAATGTTAGTTGTACTATAACGTACCTTAGTATTAAAAAATCTTACAATGAGCCTCAGTTTAAACTTGGAATAATGATTTACAATTTGCGTTTTAATAGGGCTTTATTTAAATGAAATTTAAGAAATATTTATGTCAGCTATCTCGAATTTTAAAATTATTGAATTATACAAATATCAAATTATGCAAAGAATTTTACATACATAAATTATGTATACGTGCATTTTACATTAAAATAATGATAATCATTTTGTATTAAAACATTGTATTCAATGGCACTTGAAATTACTTTGAACTGATAGTATATGCATATTCGTAATCCTTTATTCGCAGACACATATTTTCTAAAGAATTCTTAACAACATTTTTCGTTTGAAGAGGCTAAAAATTAGAATAAACTATTTATTAAATTAAAATTAAGCTTGGTACCATCTTCCTGGAAAAATTGAAAAATCTGTTAAAATCTTTTGAATATGCGTAAAATTAAAAAAAAATTTACTTCGTTTGTAAAAATATAGATTCACGTCTTATGTTTGATGATTATAAAATTTTAAATTTAGTTTATGCATATAAATTAAGTTCTGTATGTCTAACACCCCATTATTTTAAGAAATTTTACATAAAATTTTAAACGCATCAAACGTTTTGCCAAAATGTAATATAATTTGATGATATAATACCTTACTCAAATATTTGCAGAAATATGTTTTGTCATTACTAAAATTTTTCACTATTGTTAATTTATATAAAATTCCACGAAAATAATTAAATTTTTTTTCTTTTAACTACATCATAAATGTACGTATATAACTAAATATTATATTTTATTTATCTCATTAATTACTAACATGTATATTAAACTATTTTGCCTCTTAGTAAATATTTTCATATAGCAAATGATATGAATTTTAACATCTGGTATCTAGAAATCAATTCAGGTATCCGCAAACCTTCGGAGGTGATTTTTTGAATTGATTTTAATCTTCTACCTATTGTTTAATAATGAGATATGTTAATGCAAGAGCCGTGTAAACAAGAGCCGTTGAAAACAGGAGCCGCACGCCTCTTACGCAAAGCTTATATTGACTTAGTCGGGAACTTCTTGCCAGGGGGCGTTAGCAACAACTACAACATCAAACTTCTCTCATATTTTGCCATTTCGTAAATTTTTCATATAGCAAATTATATGACATTTAATATCTGGTATCTAGAAATCAATTCAGTTATCCGCAAAACCTTCTTAAGTGAATTCTTGAATTGATTTTAATCTTTTATCTACTTTTTATAATAAGATATGTTAACACAAGAGCTGTGTAAACAAGAGCCGTTGTAAACAAGAGCAGCACTCATCAACCCGCAAAGCCTATATTGTCTTAGTCGGGAACTTCCTGTTCTGGCGTTTGGAACAGCAACAAATTTGAAACTTCCCTCCTATTTTGCAATTTCGAAAATTTTTTCATACAGCAAATGATATGAAATTTAACATCAGGTATCTAGAAATCAATTCAAGTACCCGTAAACCTTCGGAGGGGATTTTTCGAATTGATTTTAATCTTTTATCTATATTTTATAATGAGTTATGTTAATACAAGAGCCGTGCAAACAAGAGCCATTGTAAACAAGAGCCGCATGCCTCAGCCTGCAAAGTCTATAATTACTTAGTCGGAAACTTCCTGTCAGAGGGCGTTAACAACAACAACAGCAACAAACTTCCCTCCTAGTTTGCCATTTCGTAAAATGTTTCATATAGCAAATGATATGAAATTTAACATCGGGTATCTAGAAATCAATTCAGGTATCCGTAAACCTTCGGGGGTGATTTTTCAATTCCTACTATTAGTTCACACTCTCTCTATATATATCTTGTTAAAATTTTCAATCGTTAATAAAAGTACTTTTTATTCATCCACTCAAGTTCAAATACATTTTTTCAAACGTGTAGTGGATGGCACTTGATGTTAATACAGTTTTTTCAAATATTAATTCATTAATTAAATTTAATTAATCAATTTTAGTTTTAGACCATATATATCTTGTTCAAATTTTCAATCGTTAATAAAAGTACTTTTTATTCATCCACTCAAGTTCAAATACATTTTTTAAAACTTGTAGTGGATGACACTTGATGTTAATACAGTTTTTTCAAATATTAATTCATTAATTAAATTTAATTAATCAATTTTAGTTTTAGACCTAGAGCGTCTCTTGCTCTTGAATAGTAATTTCCCTCTTGTTACTGTGTAAACGGTAGAACTGTGGTATCGCAGGCTTCTCCCGTACTGTAGGTTGCGAGATCGAATCCCCAACCTGCCAAACTTTTTCTCTCTCTTCCCCCCCCCCTGTCCTAATCTCGCACAGTAGGCAAGGTTCTGGCAGGCAATCCTTTTTATCAATTCCTACTATTAGTTCACACTCAAATTTTTCTTTGTTGACCTAAGTAGGAATTGACTTTAATTTTTTTTTATATGTTACTTGTTTTAATTGATTTTAATCTTTTATCTATTTTGTTATAATGAGATATGTTAATACAAGAGCCGTGTAAACAAGAGCCATTATAAACTAGACCCGTACGCCTCAGCTCACAAAGCCTATATTGAATTAGTGGGGAACTTCCTGCCAGAGGGCGTTAACAACACCAACAACGATAAACTTCCCTCATATTTTGTCATTTCGTAAATTTTTTCATATAGAAAATGATATGAAATTTAACATCGGGTATCTAGAAATCAATTAGGTATCCGTAAACCTTCGGAGGTGTTTTTTTGAATTGATTTTAATCTTTTATATATATTTTTTTTATAATGAGTTATGTTAATACAAGAGCCGTGTAAACAAGAGCCATTGTAAACAAGAGCAGCACGCCTCAGCAATCAAAGCCTATATTGACTTAGTCAGGAACTTCCTGTCAGAGGGCGTTTGCAACAACAAGAACAACAAACTTCCCTAATATTTTGCCATTTCGTAAATTTTTTCATATAGCAAATGATATGAAATTTAACATCGGGTATCTGGAAATCAACTCAGGTATCCGTATACCTTCGAAGGTTATGTTTTGAATTGATTTCAATACTTTATCTATTTTTTATAATGAGATACGTTAATACTTGGAAAAATGTATAAAAAAGTTAGCTGTTACATTAACATAATATTTCCAAGGTGATTGGTGTGAATTTGACATTCCTGCAAAAATGATCACTCAAAAATAAACAAAAGGATTATCATTTTATAAATTTGAGAATGAAGAAAATTACTTTCTCTATTCAATAGTTATTATCAAGAGAACGGTCTGTTTATCTCAGAATGTGAAGTAGTTCAAATACAAATGCACAAGAAAATTGATTAAAATTCATTATCATTTGCAATTTGTACCAATGTATGCACAAAACTAATTAATATGCAATGATCAGCGTAGGCTATTCCCATTAAAAAAATTAAAAAGAGCAGCTATTCAAAATGTTAAGGCATTCCCCATAACTTTTTACTGTATGATGTTTTGCGCAAAGAGAAATTATGAAATAATTAGTTTTGAAGACAAAATCTATTTTCGGTCATAAAATTATTTCATAGCTGTTGTTAAGATGTTGTCAGATTTCAGTGCTGGTGGTGCTTGGTTCGAATTCCGACAAGAGCCGTTAAAAACCTTCGCATCCAGACCGGATATGTGCATGTTAAATCTGTAGACAGGAATGTTCATCTATGATGTCAGAGAGGGTGGGAGAAAGTAAGAGTCTCCTCCTTCCCGATTTTGGTCAAAATGGAAGTGGCACCTAGCCAAGTAAGACTCCAAGCCATGTGGTGCTTTGCAAACCAGAGACGCACTCCTCAGCCCGAAAAGCCTATATTGATTTGTTCTGAAACTTCCAGACAAGGGTCGTTAGAGGCCGCAACAACAATGGACTTCCTTCATATTTCCCTATGATATAAACAGAGTAACTAAAATTGCATTCTCTTTTATATAAAAAATTAATTAATAAGTACATCAAAGAAAATACCAAAATATGTTAGTTACATTTACGAAAAATTTCGCCGACATTTTATCCCAGTTTTTGCGTATACACATGAATTTATGCTGAATTATGTATGAGTTATAGTTTTCTTTTATATTTGAATACTTTCTTTTTTTTTAGTGAACCACCAATTTAATTAACAATTAAGTACGACTGGTAAAAAAATGTTGAATTATAATCTATTTTTGCCGGAGGGAAATTTAAAGAAATCTTATAGTTACAAAAAACGTAGAGAAAAACATATCAATTACGTAGAGAAATTACGTAGAGAAAAACATATATACCTTTAAATAACCCGGAAACCTCCGAATTTTACCTTCATATTCCCATTTACTTAAAAAATATTATGTTAATATAATTATGTATTTTCATAGGTAATGAAATCTAAATTTTAACTAGTACTAAATAAAAAACTAAAAACAAATAAATCTGATATGTAATAATGGTTACTAAAAACGTGCTTTCATATTGTTTCAGGTTATAAAATATTCACATGAATGTATATTCTAGTTATAATAATTCGTTACAGAAATACAAAGCAAGGTATTTAATTAAAAATCAAAATAATTTTCCCGTATCAGAATCTGGGTATAGATATATGGCAAAAATACATTCAGAAGCATAAAAGTAATCACCTCAGGGTAAAAGTTACGAATGAGATTGATTTGAAAGTTTCATATATTAAAATGCATATACTCACTAATAAAATATTTCTATCACAACTTATCTTCAGATTTTAGGACTCATGTTAACTTAACATAAAATCTAATATTTCTGTGTTTTTAAATTTTTATTTGCTACACATCTAAGGTATACAAATTTTGAGGGTTATATGAATATCAATTTTTTTTTCCGTTGTGAGTGACATTTCTATAGACGGCACATTCAATGCTGTAAAAAAAGAGGTTCATATCTTTTAAAATTTTCTATCTGATACTGAAAAATAAAATGTATTTATTGAACAAATTATTTTAGATATCATCAAAAACCCTGTCTTTCATTTTATAAATGACACTAAATAACGGAGGGGCTTCTTTTCATCTCAATCTGTTCGAGAAAATAACAGTTTACTTCCGAAACTGTCGTCTCTTTTACTTTAAAAGCGCTTAATCTCTAAAGCGTTATCTGAGGTTTATGTCAGTATATAATTTTTCTTCCCTCAGAACGAATTTTTAACGGTCTGCTGGCCTGAAATTGCAATCAGAAAGGCAGATAAAAATAAAAAAAATAAATGAAAGATTAGCCAGTTTTTATAAATGATGAAATGTGTATTCTTTAAACTTCTTTTACTCGTTAAAACAGTTTCCTTTTTTCGGAGACATAATTTATATATTAATAATTCACGTATGAAAATATATCGAAAATTTATACGCAAAAATTAATTTTATTAACTCAAACCTAAGAATTATAAATGATGAAATTTGCCTTTTTTCAACTTTTTGTTATTCGTTAAAACACTCTTTTTATTTTTGTAAACACTTTTTATTTATTAAGGATTCATACATGAAGATATATGGGAAATTTATACGCAAAATTTATTTTTCTAAGAAAACGACTCACTATAAATAAAAATTAGAAATAATTAAAAAAAGGTAAAGTAATATGGATAGCTGATTATAAAACACATCTAACAAATACTTTAGGCATTACCGTAATCGAGGCATTTATAAATTATACAATAGGTTTTACCCCTATCTGCACCATTTATATATAAATATATATAAGTGGAATCTGGATCTATCGTTTTTCAAGGGACCGATTGAAATGAACGATAAATGCGGGAAAACGACAGTTGCGGAAACATAACAAAGCAATATGATCATTGGGACTGGATAAAATGAACGGTACGTACGGAAAAACGATGGATCCGAAAACGATCGATCGAGATTCCACTATATATATATATATATATATATATATATATATATATATATATATATATATATACACTCATGGACAAAAAAATTAGCGCACCAAGAAATAATTGTAGGATCGTAACGAAACTTGCAATGAAGATACATGTCGGGGAGATACGCAAATGATTAGAAATGCAGCGTGATTCCGCATTACGTATAGCCGGTAGAGGCCGTTGAACATCGTACTCTGTGGAGTATAAAACAGGTAACCAAAGCTTGTTTGAGTGTGCTGAATCATTTACAAAGGAAGAGCTGAGATAGACATGCCATTACGCCGTGTTCGAAGACAATATAAGCAGTTGTCGCAATTTGAGAGGGGGAGAATCGTCGGGATGATGGAAGCTGGGTGGTCAGCTAGGCGAGTAGCTCGTCAATTAGGCCGCTCTGATTGTGTTGTGAGGAGGTGTTGGGACCAGTGGACCCGAGAGATGTCATGTACACGAAGACCATGCTCAGGACGCCCTCGACAGACCAGTCGTCGAGAAGACCGCCACATCGTAAGAAATGCACGCGTACAGCCAACTGCTTCATCGGCCGCCATCCAGGCACAGGTAGCACCTTCACTAGGGGCCTCTGTTTCTTCTCGAACCATACGCAGGCGCCTGGCTGAAGGACAATTGGTATCGCGGCGCCCATTACGTGTGCTGCCCTTGACGACCACCCATTGACGCCTCTGTTTGGAGTTTTGCCGCGCACGAGGAAACTGAACTGCAGCGGAATGGAACCAGGTCGTCTTTAGCGACGAATCCAGATTCAATCTCGGCAGTGATGACAATCGTGTTCGTGTGTGGAGAGCCCGTGGTGAACGCTTCATTCCTGCCTTTGCTGTACAGCGACACATCGCTCCCACAGCTGGTGTGATGGTATGGGGTGCCATTGCCTACAATACACGGTCACCCCTAGTATTGTTCCGTGGCACCATGACAGCCCAGCGGTATGTTCATGAAATCCTGCAACCACATGTGTTGCCACTCATGCAACGGTTCCCAGGAGCCATTTTTCAACAAGACAATGCTCGGCCTCATAAGGCAAGGGTGTCACAAGACTGTCTCCGCACTGTTACTACCCTTCCTTGGCCTGCCCGATCCCCAGATTTGTCTCCAATCGAGCATATCTGGGATTATTTGGGACGACGAGTTGGGCATCCAACGAGTTTGAACGAACTAGAGGCAAAGTTACAGCAAATATGGAACGAAATGTCTCAAGACATCATACAGAACTTGTATGACTCAATGCCCGATCGTATCGCATCGTGCATTCGCGCTAGAGGGGGTCCAACGGAATATTAACTCCTCCGTTCTTTTGCCTTTTTCTCTGAAATAAATTATCCATTTTCTTTGATTTTCTTATCATTTACTTATATCAAAGTAGTCATTACGTATGTAAAATTTCGTATCATTTTGACGACTCCTTCTTCGTGCGCTAATTTTTTGTCCATGAGTATATATATATATATATATATATATATATATATATATATATATATATATATATATATACACTGCTGGCCACCCAAATTGCAACACCAAGAAAGACAAGAGATATCACAACAAAATTTATTTTGTAGATAACATGTTGACCAAGTATCAAATGATTAAATATATAGACTTCTGTGAAGTGTGGTTCCTGCCAAAATCAGTAGCCAGAGTAGCCGCCATTGTTGGAGACCACCGCTGCCACACGCCTCGGTATTGATTCAAAGAGACTTTGGATAGGTTCTTGGGGTACAGCAGACGAACCAGCTTCACTCGTTGTCAAAATTGATCTGCTGTGGCAGCTGGGGATGGAATATGGGTCAATCGTAGAGCAACCATGGACCACATGTTTTCTATCAGCGAAAGATCCGGAGAGCGAGGCGGCCAGGTGAGCAATTCAATCTAGCGTTTGACGAAGAACCGTTGGACAATGCGTGCCATGTGTGGTCGCGCATTATCCTGTTGAAATATGGCTGTGGGCAAACCCTGAAGGTAAGGAATTACAACTGGCTCCAACACCTCGGAGATGTAGCGCTGGCTGTTTAATGTACCGACAATGCGTACTAGATGTGTGCGAGAGGAATATCCAATACCGCCCCATACCATAATACCCGGTGCAGGACCAGTGTTGCGGTGCATAACGCAGCTGTTCAGCATCCTCTCTTTACGGTGTCTCCAGACTCGAACGCGACCATCGTGGTGTTGCAGACAGAAGCGTGACTCGTCAGTAAATACAATTTCATTCCATTCTGCCGTCCAAATCTTTCTGTCATCGCACCATTGACGGCGGCGACGTCTGTGGTTCTGCGTCAAGGGTAGACAAAGCAATGGACGTCTTGCGGACAGACCACTCTGCTGTAAACGGCGTCGAATGGTACGCTCAGACACTGGATGATGCGTTGCAGACTGCATCTGCTGTGCTATGGTTCGTGATGTGACTGAGCGATCCGTCACTGCCATGCGCACGATTTGCCTGTCATCACGTGAAGTGGTGCGCTGAGGTGGATGCGATCGGACACGCCGGTCCGTCGTACCCTCCTGCATCCAACGATCATATATCCGCATTACAGTTGTTTGGTTTCTTCCAACACGACTACCGATTTCCCTGAAAGATGATCCACAATCTCGGTAGGCCACTATCCTTCCTCTGTCGAACTCTTATACTTGAGAAAAAGATGATCGCTGTTTTCGACGAGGCATAATTGATCGTTTTTTTTTTAAAAAACCACAAGAAAAACACAATTGCCGAACTTAAAATCGTCGAAATCTCCAAGCCTTAAATAGCGCTTTGAAGTGGTGCCACAGGCGCGCGTGATGTGCGTCTGCGCTGAAAATCTAATCATTTGCATATCTCACCTCCGCTAATGCATGTTGTAAATTTCATGTTATTTGCGTGTTTCCTTCAGAGTGTTGCATTTACAGTGGCCAGCAGTGTATATATATATATATATATATATATATATATATATATATATATATATATATATATATATATATATATATATATATATATATATATATATATATATGTAATAGCACTGGCGCGGGCCGACGAAGGAAGGTCTCAGTGGCATATCCTTTTGAGGTAAACACGGATGACTTGTCGCCCGGCCGTGCATCACAAATGTTCAAATCGTTTCCCGCTTTCCTCTCCACCCTCGGACACAAATGATAACATAAATTTCACGACTACATTTTATTGAGATCACCGACCGATCCGTCGGTATGTATGCAGCGATAGAAAATACAGAAATCCGTCCTAATTCCGGACGTCACTAGTTATATAAACTTCTCCTCATCACGTGATTAAAGGGTGTGTCTTAATGGTTGATTGGTTTAAAGTTGTTGTTGATGTGCAGAACTGATTTAAACCTGCACTGACGCTACGCAACGTCTCTTTAGTTAAAAAAGACAGCCATCTTGAATGATTTTGCCTAAGGCTGTAATAATGGAATTTAACGTGAATGCCCAAAGGAAATTGCATGTTTTAAGAAATTAAAAAAAGGTTTGTAATTTGGAATAGTAAAGTGAGGAATTAATAGTTTTTAAATGTTAAGAGTGTTGAATTAAGAAATTACTAGTTTTTAATAATATAGAATATCCCCCCCGTCCGAGAAGAGGCTGACCTACAATGCCTGCATTGGAGGGCAGACTCACTCAGATGAGTGAGAAGAATGGGCATTAAAAAATGTGGAATAAGTTAACGAATAAATTTCAATTAAAGTTATATTGCAAAAAAAAATTAAAGATCACGTGATGAGCTGACATAACATTATTATCAAATTTACTGAAAAATATATATAAAATCACTAAAAAGAAATACACATAATATTAAATTGAAGATTCTACATAAGTATGTTTTTGAAACCTGTTGAATGGGGACGTCTCCCCACACTACAAAATCTCAGAAAAAAAATCGCTTAAATTTAACTAAAAAAAAAACTAAGTTATCAAATTGTCACTCTACATCAGTTTTAATTTTGATTCGACTCACACAAATAATAGAATATAACAATGAAAATATCAAAATCAAAATGAAAAATGAAAAATATCAAAACAAAAATATTAAGTAAATGGAATAGAACATGACAATAATAATTTGAAGTTATTGTACTTTCCTCCTCAACTCTCACAACATTGGGGTGAGTCCAAAAAAGTTTGTAAGTTTCCCATGGTAGCCTATAATTCACTGTCCTTGTTATGTTAGCTACAGTATGTTGCTTGAGAAAAGTACAAAAAAAATAATCACAGTTCGGCAGGTTCTGTGACCTATCATCTCGCAAGCGCAGAATACACAATAAAAATCACAATATCTTGGCTTAAATAAAAAAAATAGTCCTTTGTAGTTGGTTACATAAAAAAATCACAGTTTTTTTTAGTGCTGTGCTATTTCTGCTTCACAAACGTAGAATACATAAACATCACATTATCTCGACTTGTTTACATATAAAGAAAAATAGTTCTTCAATTACATAAAAAAATCACAGTTTATAATAAAAAATCACACTTTCAATAAAAATCACATTTCAAATATATAAATTGTATATAAAAATTACAGAACATATTATTCATTATCTAGTTTTCGTATCTTTATTTATCTCATTATTTTTTTCTTAATATCCATTATCTCCTTTATTTCAATATTACTTATTATCAAAAAAAATCTCTTTTCAATATTCTTTATACTTTTTATTATTCTCACTTCATCATTTCCTACATTCATTTTTATTCCGACAACATTTATTCATTCCAAAATTCTATTCAATATTCTTTAGTTATACTTATTCATATTTATTCTAACTTTATTTATTTATTCTCAATACTTTTCACTTTATTTCAAATTATTTATTTACTATTCATTTGTGTACACTTATTTTAATTCTACGTGGATATCTAATTTTTTTGTGTTGAAGGTACCTTGTTGTATATGTGTTCCCCAACTCTTAGTCTCAAATTCTTTAATTCTACCTCTAAGCAGTGAGGGGTTGTGTTTATGTTTGTGTAACTAGTGGTTTTCTTTCTCCCTATTGTTTTCTGACTAATAAGGAGGAAGAGACTTTTAGCCGAACAGTGGACTCACCGTGAATCTCCGACAGGATATGACTGCATTGAAAAACAGCATCTTGCATAGTACAAAGATGGAGAAAAAGGAAAATGTGCAGTTGTCATACCTGTGGGAGTATAATATATAGAAATGGGAGGACAAAAGGAGTGGCCATCCCAGCTCTGTCTTAGTCATTACTCAAGCATATAGACTTCACTTTAAGTGACTGAGTTGATGAATTAAAAACAAATAGCAAAAAAAAATTTAAAAAGATCTTAAACAGTTGGGACGACATCCAACGCGCTTCTAGAGGTGGGTGATAGGAAAGTGTATTCAAGGAATAGAAAATTTACTGAAAGGTTAAAGATGTAGAGTTGTCATAGTCGGTGTTTAAATTGAGATCCAAAAAATTCACATATATAGTATTCTTAAGAAGAAAGTTTAAGTAAGACAGTTTTTTTTAATATCTTTAGTAGGACAACACATAATTAATTATATCACTTAAAAAAGTATAATGATGTTAAGCATCACATAGAAAAGAAAAAAAAATGGATCTAATGTTTGTCATTATTCGTGGTGTAGTTTTAAGTTCTCTGGTGCATTATAATATCTTAATGTGCAAGCATGGACAATTTCAGAATCTCGTTTAGTGTGAAAATTTGATTTATCAATTTTATATTCAATAGAATCAAAAATACACAACATATGAAAGTATTAAACACACAATAATAAAATACTCCTAATACCAATTATAATAATAATAATACTTTAATATTCTCTATCAATTGCCATAATTTAATGTTAATGTTCAAATTTCAAACTATTATTCTATCAATTGACAGAAATAATCAAAATTTTTTTACCAATACCCATCTCAGTTTTATTAAGTTATCATGAAATCGATAGGCCAAAAACAATTTTCCTTTTCTTATATCACATTTTGGTATGAATCCTCGCTGTAAAGTTCCTAAATATTCATCATTTGTATTCAATATCTCACAACAGATTTCTCATTATAATATTCTCTTTTCTATTTATTTATTTTTCTTCATTATTTCTATTTCGAGAATTTTCTGGGGCGGATGAACCAAATATAACATACAATGGTTTTTTCAATTCTCCAATTGTGGTTTTTTTTGGCACCCTAAGTCATGTTATAAAGACGTTCCGTTTATATGAAAACCGCAATACGCCTTTTAACTGTCGACTAAAAACCTCCGGAAATCTCCTTTACTTAAATTCGTAGAACTAATCGAGGGCTCAAAATCAAATGTAATATGTCAAATTACCTAAGTTATAAAATTTTCTTGATTTCTGAAATAATTACTATGTCATCCATGCAGATATTTTCCAAAATCAAAACCACAAGCATCTGATGTTTAGATTTAGAAAAGCTCAATTGAAAACGGCAAAAATTATAGGTTAAATGAATCAAAACAAGTTTGGCTCTTTTCCGTGATCCTGTTTACAAAACTAATGCTGAGCATTCAAATTTATTGCTTAGGCGACCTTCGAAATGTAATACAACGGCGCTCGAAAACGGAAATGATTTACGTTATTATTATTTCTTCTTTTTCTCCGCGACGATTTTGAACTGGGTGCGAAAACAAATACTTATAGGATTACTACACGCATTTAACATTTCAATTTAACGTAACCAAGGATTATTAATTTTCTTAAAACACTAAAATATTCATTATTAGAAAAATAACATAGAAATATTATAAAAATTACACTAAAAACATACACTTATAATAAATTTATCAAATATAAGTCTCAAAAATTTCTTTAATTTCAAATCTCTTATAATCTAAATCAAACATATACTTCATAACTCAAGAAAACCCATAATGTAAAGAAATGTTCATCATTGATTTAATCGTTTCATCGTAAAATAATCTTAATTAATCTAGAATTTCATGAAAAAAATCTCCAATCTCTTTAGTGCAATCCAAATAAAAACAAACATTCATATTACTGAATTCAGTTCAATAGTCAAATGAATCTACTGAGAACATGAATTGGTTAATTTTTCTGTTCACAAGCTAAAATGAAAATGTGTCAGTTTAGGTTTATTCATTATTTCAAATTTTAATATTTCCAAAACAAATCTTCTATTTCATTAAATCTGACACATCCATTTAGGGTATAACCATCCCTAAGCATTACCTTTCCCATTAAACATTTTCAAGAAATTACGTACTTTTATAATATGAAAATATATACACTTAAAATTCTATCCAAATGCAAATGAAAAAAAATAAAACATTTTATAAAATAAAAAACTACAATACACATTATAAGCCATTGATTTTTCTTCACTTTCGTTTTAGTTTTATCATAGTTACTTAACTAAATCAATAACTTGAAAATACGTTCACTGAAACACATTTATAATAAATTTTTATCAATATCTAGTATTTCTAAAAACATTTCACCC
Source organism: Dolomedes plantarius (assembly GCA_907164885.2). NCBI lineage: Eukaryota > Metazoa > Arthropoda > Arachnida > Araneae > Dolomedidae > Dolomedes > Dolomedes plantarius. The sequence continues at coordinate 210,133,184 of OU015490.1, read as the reverse complement.
TCAAAAAAAATAATTCGTAAATTTTAGCTTACCAATTGAAGTGGTTACCCATAATCCTTACAATTATCATTATCACCATTATTATTTCCAAATTAATTATACACATTTTTCACATATTTAACATCTGCAGCTCTGTTCTGAACTTATTTTGGTGAAGTCCTTGGCTTAGCTAGTCCCAAGGTGACAGTTTTTGTTTCGAAATAGTCCTAGAACTCAGTATCCCAATTGGAGATGACACTAGATGAAAGTCTCTCATAAAAGTGAATTTCCAGTCAATTACATTCAAAACTTCGCATGTTGTATCCAACAGATTATTCCTGAAGTTCTTGGGAACAGGACAATTTCCTAATTTCGATCTCACGATCGTTTGATTTATCATACACAAGTCTTTGATATTTTTAGAGTACTTCCTCCGGTAGTGTACGGGGGTGTTGAATTAATAATATTTCTTCCACTGCACATTTAAAATTTGCACACAACATAAGTTTTCGCAGAATTTCTCGGGATATTTTTATCCCCAGGTCAACGATTAGTGAAAATCGACGTTTCACTTAATCTGAAAACACTTTTTCACGAAATCTCTGCCACGAAACTCCGGAAGTTCACACATGATTCGACGACTGAAAAAAATTCACATTGCAGTAAACAAAAATAACACTGGTGGTCGACAACTCGTCGTTGAAAATCGTAAACAGCAGGTAATCCACACTCCGAAGTCAGCGACATCATCTTGGCTTAATGTAATCCGGAATTGAAACTCTTCTTTGACACAAAAATTTAATTTTCAGATTCAATCAAAGTTCACTTCGTGGGAATCCACGGGATTTGTACGCGACACACTCAGCACAAATTTTTTTCGCAGCACATTTGAAAGTCGAGGAATTTTAGTTTCTGTTCGGACCGACTAACGGCGGCGTAAAAATTACTGCCTGTATCCGAGGGGAGGCCCACACTGCCGACTCTTGTAATAGCACTGGCACGGGCCGACGAAGGAAGGGCTGAGTGGCACATCCTTTTGAGGTAAACATGGATGACTTGTCGCCCGGCCGTGCATCACAAATGTTCAAATCGTTTCCCGCTTTCCTCTCCACCCTCGGACACAAATGATAACACAAATTTCAAGACTACATTTTATTGAGATCACCGACCGATCCGTCGGTATGTATGCAGCGATAGAAAATACAGAAATCCGTCCTACTTCCGGACGTCACTTGTTATATAAACTTCTCCTCATCACGTGATTAAAGGGTGTGTCTTAATGGTTGATTGGTTTAAAGTTGTTGTTGATGTGCAGAACTGATTTAAACCTGCACTGACGCTACGCAACGTCTCTTTAGTTAAAAAAGACAGCCATCTTGAATGATTTTGCCTAAGGCTGTAATAATGGAATTTAACGCGAATGCCCAAAGGAAATTACATGTTTTAAGAAATTAAAAAAGGGTTTGTAATTTGGAATAGTAAAGTGAGGAATTAATAGTTTTTAAATGTTAAGAGTGTTGAATTAAGAAATTACTAGTTTTTAATATTATATACATATATATATATATATATATATATATATATATATATATATATATATATATATATATATATATATATATATATATATATTGTAAAGTAGAAAATGGCCACTATTGTCTATGACCGTCGCCGTCACCATTGACGGCGAGAAAAAAAAAAGGTCATTGTCTATACAGGTGAGAAATGTTGTAGCTGTTCTTTTTTAAAGTGGTGAAGTGACAAAGAGTTCACGGCATCATTTCTCTAAAGGTGAATTGTTCACTACTGGCACTAACTCTGTAAGAGAAGAATTGGTACTGCAGAAATGTTCGCCATAGAATCAAAGTTCGTAATGAAGATTTGCTATATTCCGTCATGGACGACTACCGGCCAGAATGCTGAAGAAACAGGTGAAGGACCTCATTAGCGTCAGGAATTCCAAACCATGTAGATATCCACTTCGTTGACTTGGAATTCACCGGCTACAAATATGACATGTCTGTAGCGGAAACAATACTGGAATGGAATGAAGGAGCATCGGACAACCGTTGATCATCAACCCCAGGAAACTGCATCATCTCACACGAACCACGATGACCAAGACGCTCAATGCAACGTCTATTGAAACCAGGACGTGCGTTAGTTCGTTTGTGCAAAAAAAAAAGAATTTCGTTGTGGAAAAGTACTGCGATGTTTCCAGTTAACAAACAGTTTTCTTATGCACAGTCCTCAGCTGGGTAAAATATTCAAGAGAACGAAAAATAAAAGTTCGCAAAGTTACTGGTCATACTAACGGTGATTTATTCATGTAACAGCAAAAATATAGCAGGTATCTTCAATACAAAAATATAATTCCTGATTAATTATAGTCAGATACAATTATAGCGTACAAATACGACAGTCATGGTCTTTAGCATACTTAAAAAAACATTCGCTAATATGAGTACATTGAGGTGATCTGTAAATGCAAAACTAAAATAAGCACCCCCAACAAATTCAGGTGATGCCTTCTTCCGAAGGGGGAGGGGGATCGTCGAACGAAAACCTGCGAGCAAGACGCAGTCACAAATTGATAAATAAAAAATAATGTCTAATATATTTTTTTTCAACACTGAACAGAGAGAGAAGAGAGCGAGGGTTGCGATAAACCGTTACATGCCATAGCGCGCCATGAGACATACGTTTCAACGTCGAGCGAAGAAATAATTCTTCCCTTGCATCGGTAAGCTAGCAACGGTGCATAAGGAGAAAAATGGAGATATCTCCCAAAAAGCAGCACCCCTACGTTCGCCAACACAAACGAAGGGCGATTTTGAATAGAGTTATTGGTTTAACGTGAACCGACGTCACCAATAGTGAATGGTCAACGTTTCGCCTGCGCGCCAAGCGAAGAGAACAGAAATACGACATTTTCAGGAATTTTTAGTTCCCAGAAAATGAGTAAGACGCAATTAAAAAGAGGAGACTTTTAAAAATCAAACGTCCGGTTCTTTTTGTAGAGGAAATTCCCTGCAGAGCACGGAAATTGAACATACAATACAACTGCGTTTTAGAAGTATAGAACATTTCTTATTATGCAGAAAATGGGAAACCCTAATTGGAAAAGTGGGGCACTCAAAGAAAAGACTCCGTGCAATTAAGTTTAAATTTCTGTCGTAAAAATACTGCACCCCACTGAGTCTAACTAAAGGAATCAGATAAGTGCATTTTTCCCCCAACAGCCACAATGCACAGATGTGTACGGACCACACATATACAAAAACACACAAACGGAGAAGCCCAATTATACAGAAGAAAGAGGCTCGAGAAACGATCACCCTAAGTGCCGGTGCACACTTGCGGCAAACGTACTCGGGACGCTGCGTAATTTTCACTCTGAGTGGAACGCCTTTCCAGTGCATACTTTCCCGGTGATAGGCATTAGAGGCAGTCTTGCGTTTACCACCAACCGAGATGGATCGTACGCGCTCCCAATTATTTTAGAAAAAAGTTGTTTTTTCTTACTTAGTCTACAAGCATGTTAATCATGAAAATAAAATTAGAAAAAGGAAGCACTGGATCCATCCATACAACAGCCAGAGGTACTCGAAGGGAGCGTTTAATGTATGCTTCATGGATCTCAGGGAAGATGGTGAAAAGTTTTTTAATTATTTTTGGATGTCAATTCGATCCTTTGACGAATTGGCCGGTCGAATCAGCGACGCACTTCAAGGGAAAGAAACCTACATGAGTTCTCCCATACCAACATTGGAGATGCTGGCTGTAACACTGAGGTACGTAAAATACTTCAACTTCATATTTTCTTTATAGGTGATTAAAATTATGTTATCTTATATTTAATATGTCTACTCGCACGGTGCGTAAATTATTTCAAATATATTACATTTTTAAATAGATTCTTTGAGAAGGAAAAAATTATAGATTTATTTATTCATTTTATTATTATTTTTTATTTGCATTAAGCGCATCAGCATTTTGCAATTAGCACTATTTTAATAATTAATTTAACAATATTATATTTAAATGTATAATGAAGGAAATTACAAAGTATAATAATAAAGTATAAACAATATAAAGAAATAAAAAAAGTCATTAACACTACATCTAATGATCTAAGTACCTAATTATAGGTTAATGATTTTCCAAAACTTTTGCATTGTCTGTAGTTAGGGGTAGTTGGGGCAAAGGCTTCTGCGACGGGTAGAAACCGGTACGAATATCTGGTGAAGTTGCAGTCGTGGTAGAAGAAGATGGCACATAAGAATTATATTGAATGGATGAAGTTGGAGGGAGGTTGTGTTGAGGTGGAGGAAAATTAATTTACTGTGTTTGAATGGGCCTGAATTGATGGTAGCTCGGGGAAAACATTGCAGAAGGAAATGCCATGGATGGAATCTGAGTTTGATTTTGACGTTTTATGATTTGGACAAGGTCAAGAACTCCACTTCTAAAATCCAACCTTTGATCCTTGTTGAAATTTTTATGGTTGGAAACAATGAATCAAAAAATGATTTGTCTTCATCCGGTGGCTCGACAGTAACGGGTGAATTTATGTATCGTAAAAGTGACGACTCAAACTCTCTTTGCCGTTTGGATGCTGCTCTGGTGGATAGTACAGATGGGGGTGGTGGAGTAGATGCAAGTGGTAATGCAGGAGAAGTCACAGATTCTGATAGGTATCCATCTTCTTCTTCATCTTGTCGGGATTGCGGGTGAGGAGAGTCATTGTTGTAAGGATTCTCAAGAGTTGACTCAGTGGTCGCCAAAGCCATCGATTCCTGCAAGAATGACAACTGTTTTGAGTATATATACTGTCGTCCAGCTCCTGCTGGTTGCCCTGATTTTGTCATTTTCGTACGCTCTTCGAGTAGTTGTATTTCAAATTTTTCCATTTTTGAGCGAGCTTCTTAACTGAAATTTTTAAAAAATATATTACTAACAAAAAGTTCATCTCAATAAATGAAAAAGTTCATTCTCTCGTAAAATTTTATTATTATTAATGTAATTACTTCTTCTCATATTTATTTTGTTATTTATTATTTTGGTTCCCCAATTATTATTTTTCTAATTTGCTCACAAATATTTGGCTTTGTTGCTATTACAGATATCTAGGGAGTGGATGTTACCTCAAAGATCTCCATTACTCTTACTGGCTTGGACATTCAACTTAATGTAAAATTGTCAGGAAAGTTTGTGCAGTGATGTGGCTAATTTTAAGAGAAGAGTGTTTTCCTACTTTTAGCACTGAAAGGTGGTTGGAGATTTCTTCAATGTTTGAAAAAAATGCGAACTTCCCCCATTGCCTGGGCGCACTCGACGGAAAACATATAAAAATAATTAAACCAACCAAAAGTGGGTCGTTGTACTATAATTATAAGAATTTTTTTCGATAATTTTATTTGCCGTGGCTGATGCAAATTACAATTTCCTTTACATAGATGTAGGGTCGTTTGGAAGAGAAGGGGACAGCACTATATTTGAAAACTCTACTTTTTATAAACATCTAATGAATGAATCGTTACAATTCCCAGGAAATAAACCACTTCCAGGTACCCAAAGCCCAAACCTTACCTACGTCTTTGTAGGTGACGATGCGTTTGGGTTATCTACTCATATTATGTGCCCGTACAAAGGAAAAACCTTGTCAAAAACAAAGAGAGTATTCAACTATCGGTTGAGCCAAGCCCGCCGATACGTGGAATGCTCTTTTGGAATTTTGTCTAATAAATGGAGAATTTCTCACAGACAAATCAACGTAAATTCAGATTTAGCTGTACAAATAGTCAAGACTTGCTGCCTCCTTCATAATTACGTTCGTCAAAGGGATGGATATAATTTCAATGAAACGCTGTCGATAACAGGACTTGGAGAAGAAGCACACACAGCTACCAACCAAGCACGATCTCGCCCTACGGTTGTTGCTATGAGAAATGAATTTGCAAACTACTTTGTGAGTGAAGCTGGTCGACTGCCTTGGCAAGACAATTTTACATAAATAAAACTAATAGACACATTTAAATTCAATAATTTTAAATAGTTGCTTTTTCCATCAGCCATTTTACTAAAAGTTAACATTTTTCAATTTCAGTTTTATTTCAATGAATATTAAATAGTGATTCCATGATGTAAAAGTTATCACATAATTGTTATTGTTCCCTCAGAAAAGGCTAATTCCTTCAGAAATTTTCATATTTGTGTCTAGAGTTTACCAATTTAAAAAAGGGTAAAATAATAATAATAATAATAATAAAGATAAAATAAATTATAAAATTATTTTGTTTGTTTTACATAAAAAAGAAATTTCATATAATTTTATCTCATTTATTTCAAATTATTTTTTAACTAAATAATTATTGGTTAATGCTAATCATTGTTTGCTGTTGCTCTTATGAAAATCAAAAGTGGGCCCCAATAAAATTCGGTTATTTTATTTTAATTTTAAATTGCTTCATTTATTTATCAACTTAATATTTTTTGAGAATCAGCTCAGATTAGGTAAGAAGAATTGCGGTTGAGCAAATATTCCGCCACTTCCCCTATATATCTGTTCCGCTTCTTGAGAATGACCTTGATGATGGGTTTCTGAGAACAAAAAACTTGTCTTTTGTTTAAGACAAGTTTTTATTCTCAGAAGCCCATTTACAATCATTTTAACTGAATATTATTAAAAGGACAACGACCCACTTAAAATAAACTTAAATACTTGACCACCTAAAAGATTTGTTATCTAATGTACTTATTTTAATAAAAGTTGTAAGAAATTATACTTACTGGTTGCAGTTTTTCCATTCTCCGTTTTTTGGCTGAAGTTCTCAATAATGGTTTCACAAATATATTCCCAAGCAGACTGTTTCTTTATTCGGTCTTTATAGTCCTCATGACTAACATCCCAAATTATCGGGCGAGATTTTACTTCGTCGATGACAAGTTCGACATCCACATTTTCATGAGACATCGTGTAAAGAGACCTCACGAGCTCGATAGGAGATAAAACGCGCTGCAGATGTGCACTGCCCAGTAGACCAATGAGTACTACCAGCTATCGGTTTACAGGAATGTGCCGCGCGTTCCACAGGAACTTGCGTCGACCTGGGAGTGGCGCCGGTGGCAGTTAGACACCGGCGGCACGTGTGAATCCCAACAGCAGTTGCTCTGCATTTCTTCTTATCAGAGTGAAAATAACGCAGCGTCCCGAGTACTTTTGCCACAAGTGTGCATCGGCACTAAGCGTGGGAACATATAACAAAATGTCCATCAGGGACCAGATAAAAATTAAAACAAAACAAGTTAAAGGTATACTTTCAGGCAAGACATTACCGAAGTTAAATAATTAAAAGGTTAAAATTAATTAGGGAAAAACTGTAACGAGAAATCATCGTTACATATACAGAGGATGTTCACACATTTTTAGACGATGTATATTGTATTCACAAAACTAAATTACATAAAATTCTTGTGTTATAAATGTTCTATTTGACATCCCTTATTCTTAACTATCTTCCGACACCGCAATTTCCAGGATAATAATGCCTTTTGAAGTGTCAGAAGAGGTATTCTATCCCATTCCTCCTGAACAGCTTTCCAGAGTCCTGTAAAGGTTTTGGGAACGACGTTTGGATAATGAAGATTTTAAAAGTCCGAAAGCACAAAAATCCATAGGTGATACATCGGGAGATTTAGTAGGGATATCAGTGAAGGGTATGGCCTTGATACCAGTTTTTGTTCCATTCTTTAGGAATTTACAGTGGATTTTGATGTGTGACTGCTAGCTGTGTCCTGATGGAGTTTTCCACTCATTTTTTTCATCCCGACATTTTTTCCACTCTCTTTATTTTTAACTTGCCATTATAAGAAAAACCAGCAACAACCATGAATCCCTTAGAAAAACTTTCTTTCTATTCTTTGAACCATTTACTTAAATTTATTTCTCCCCTTTTATTATAATAAATGGCTCTTTTTTGTTGCAATCATTTAAATACTCCCATGATTCATCTATTGTGACAATTGTTTTCCATTTTTCTTTGTATAAGTGTTTCTCATATAGAATTCTGCAGCGTGCCCTGCGTTCAGCGATATGATTTGGAAGAAGACAATTCACATTGCGTTTTTTCGCTTTCTTAAGATTTAAATCAATGTTTATCATTTTGTTTACAATGGACACCGAGCATTTTAATGATTTTGCAACTGTCCTTTGACTAGGGGGATTTTCTTTTAACATTAAACAACGTACCTTTGCAATAGTCGAAGATGTCCGTTTTTTTCCTTGGATAGTTGTTTGGAATTTTTGTCCCACTTGAGGCTCCAATTTGACGTTTTTTTTTTCCTTTCTTGTTCACGATATTACCTATCGACGCTTTAGATATCACAAAACCATGACTCTCACATCGTTTTTGGATAACGGAGTATGCATATTTCTCTTCGGAAGGAGCATAAATGTAGACTTCGAACCACTGCTTTGTAAAAAACGACATTTTGAATAACAACGAAACTTTCAAACCGCAGATGATAATTTTGACTTTTAAAAACATAGTCAAATTGCAATTATTTCTTTTGCAGCAAACGATTTTTATTACCGCTTACCAACTCGTTTAAAAATGTGCGAATAGCCTCTGTATATATATATATATATATATATATATATATATATATATATAATATATATATATATATATATATATATATATATATATATATATATATATATATATTTATATATATATATTTATGTGTGTGTGGACAATTTCTATAAGCTTATTAAGCTTAATTGCTTTTTTCCAAAAGTGTTCTATAATGAAAGAAAAGGTGTATTTGTTTACTTTATTTAGTAAAAGTTAAGTAAATGTGCTTATTCATTATTTTAAATTATAAAGAACTTAACGTATTTAAGAATTAAATATTTATAATATGTTAATCTTCATGCATAAAAGTAACAGAATGATAAATGAACTCAGTGTTTGAAACTCAGTGTGAGGGAAAGCACTTGTCCCAGCAGTTCTATGCAACATAATTGAGGAACATGTGATTTAAGTGGATGGAGATATTTAACTGAGAAGCTTGAGAAGCGAGAAACATGACTACTCCTGGATACTGGTGCGTGAAATAATTTTAGAGAGAATTTTACTGTGAAAAATCATTACTGTTTTCATACATTCCACATTCAACTTTAAACGGCAGTGTTTTTTCTTCTTTTGTAAAAATTACATTCAGTAGGTTTGGTAAAATGGTTTTCTTGTATATGTTGTAAGGGAAATTTTTTTAAGGCTTTTGCTGTAACACTCTACTGATATATCGAAGCTATTAATTTGCGTAATTTTAAAATTTTATTTTATGTATTAAAATCACAAAAAAAAATGAATACACTAACATACACGATAAATCGTCGCTCAGTGGATAAGTGGATAAGGCATCAGCCTGCCACGCCGGGGGTGTGGGTTCGATTCCCGCATAAGACTTGGCTGTATTCTGGGGAACCGGTCAGTCTTCCGCCTGCAGTTGGAACCCCGTCTAGAAAGGGGGGCTGCAACCCATCGTCCATCGCCGGTGTCATCGTCTGTCAATAAAATTCTTCTGTGATTGTGTCATTTGTCTGTTTCTATGTCGTATATTCATATGTACACCGGACTGGGGTGTAATGTTGTCATCCCCCAGGGACATTAGCCACACACACACACACACGATAAATCATTTGAAAAAAAATATTGTTTAAAAATTTATATGATACAATAAAATTTTATCTAAAATATTTTCTTTCATTTTAATGAACTTATTACAAATAGAAAGAAAATCATTAAGGTTTCACTTATAATCTACATATCTATTAATTTAAAAATATCAATAGTTTCTTATGCTTTTGCAAAATAAAGGGTGGATTTTATTAAACTCATACTACTCAGAGCCATCTGTAGCATGATCTATCAACCAGAATTTCAGTAAAATCGATAGAGGGACTAAGGATGACATCGGAAATAGTATCCGGGAAAAATAAAAAAATTGTTCCAAAAGTCACCGATAGGGGAAGATATGGCTTTTTGTTGTCGGTGCACCCGATAATTTGCATAAAAAGCAAGTAAAACATAAAAATACACACTATGTAGTCGACAGCAGCGCCAGCATTTCGGGCTATAAAGATAAGGGATGAATACCGAAGAAGTTGTAAGCAAACAAATGAATAACTAAGAAATTTCACTGCAACACCACTTTATGCAGAAAATCCACTTCCCCCTCCTTCAATGTGACCACCATCCTGCTGGACGACACATCCTGAACACTTCGTTCTCAACAGCCAAGTGTAACATGTCACCAGGAATGTTCATCGCATGCCGGGATATGTTGAACTTTAGGGCCGCCAAGTTAGAGACTCCACCAAGATACAAATTGGACTTTAAATAACCCCACAGAAAGAAGGCACATGGGTTAAGCCCGGGGAGCGAGGTGGCCATGAAACGGGGAAAAAGTGCCTGATGACCATTTCTTCTGTAAAGAGATGGCGCAACAGATTCCGAACTGATCTTTATAGCTCAAAATACTGGCACTGCTGTCGAATATGTAGTTATGAATTTCCATTTTGATGTTCTTCCTGCGTTATATGCAAATTCTCTTGCGCGCCGACAACTTCCACTACCGGCGACTTTTGGAACTAAAGTTTTTTTTTTCATGGAAATTCTTTCCCATGCCGTCCTTAGTCCTTCTATCAATTTTCGTGGAATTCCGGCTTATAGATCGCGCTACAGGTGGCTTTGAGTAGTGTCAGTTTAATAAAAATCCCCCTGTATACTTGATGCTAATATGATGACAATCCTTGATGAGAGATTTTTCTTTGTAGCAACTTTAAACAAGGATGTTATTCCTTCTATGCTAACACAAATGATATATCGAGGGTTGGAGTATAAAATGTATATTTAATGTATTTTTATATTTCTCTCAACAAATTCTTAATAAATCTGTTTTGTCAGTATCAAGGGTTGAGAAAAAATTCTAACTAGTGAGCATTTTCCTATTTAATCATGATCAATCTTAGGCCGTATATTAAATAATTTGTATTTCTTTTTTTTTTTGGATACACTTTATAATGTTTTGTTAGCATATATGATCACTTGAATCATCTAATGGAGATGCTACATAAGAAAATTCAATAATTTATACATTCGTGTTCATTGACAAAAAGAAACGTGAAGCAGAATGTAAGGGTTTGTTATTACTTTAGTCAAAATTAAAGAATATGTCCAAACGGACGCGAGTAACTGTGTAAAGATAATATTTCAAATATTTCAACCAAGAAATATCTGATTAAAATGCTATTTTTAATAATCTTTATTACAAAGAAATAAAAACTTTAAATTTGATGTAGGTTATTGATACCGGAATCTCTTAGAACAAAGTTTCAAAAAAATTCTTTCTGATTATGTAATCTTTTGACAACCACATCGCATTTAAAATTTTAATTACATGATAATGATATATTTTAAAATTAATTATCCCTCTAAATTTTCCATTCTTTCTTAGGTATTCTTGTTTAAATTCCACAGACTTTAAGACATTATTTTTTTTCCTCCTGTATAAAAAGTTTCAACCAAAAGATTTTTTACAAAAAAAGAGAAAATTATAAAATACAATTGCATTTAATATGCCTGTAATTTCTTTCCGAAATAAAAGCTTTTAAATTACAAGGCTTCATAATTTATGTATCTTTCAGTTATATTGTTGCTAAAATGCCAAAATAATAAATAAAAAGGAAAATGACTATTTTCCGTAACGGGTATTAGTTCTTGAAACCTAAAATTAAAAACCTGGTTTGACATCATACCTACATTACTTCTTAGATTTGATTTGAACAGACAACTATTCATGTATTTTTACTTTTCTTGTTTATATTTTAACTAAAATTCTTTAAAAATAACGTTTTTCTCTAAATTGTTTCATTATAGAAACATTTAATTTTTGCAATACATTTTCCAAATATTTCCCAAATATAAAATAACACGTATTTCGTCATTTATATAAACATGATTTCATTTAATATATAACGTATTTCTTAGATTTGTTGCATTTTGTAGACAATTAATCGTACTATTTGTGGCTTTTTGTTTAATATTGTCTTAATTTAATTTTCAAATGTCTTGTGTCGAGAAAAACTTCAATTTGGCGAATAAATTTTCCCAGATAATATCATGCATCTAATATTAATAAATAAACTGATTATACCAAAATCAGTATTTTAACAAATAACAAGAAGTTGAAAGACGGCATATACACTCAAGAGCCAAAACATTATGACCACCTGTCAATAACGAGTTGGCGCACCTTTGGCGCGCAACACAGCTTCAACCCGCCTTGGCATGGATGCCACAAGTCCTTGGTAGATGGCCGGAGACAGATTGTACCAGATGTTTAAGCAACGGTCACGCAAATCCGAGATATTGCGAATTGGTGGTCTTTGAACTCTGAGCTGCCGTCCCATGACATCCCAAATGTGTTCTATCGGATTGAGATCCGGTGAGTTAGGCGGCCAGGACATTAACTGGAATTCAGCATCATGTTCCTGGAACCACTCCAGCACAATTTTAGCCTTATGACACGGGGCGTTGTCCTGTTGGAACATTCCATTTCTAGCTGGAAAAACAGAGGCCATGAAAGGATTCAACTGGTCAGCAATGATGTTCAGATACCCTGTAGCATTCATGGTCTTCTCTACCACAACCACGGGTCCCAGAAACGCCCAAGAGAACGTCCCCCAAAGCATAATACCGCCATCACAGGCCTGTGTATGACCTACTGTATATTGAGGGAGCAACAGTTCGACTGGAAAACGTCGTATCCTGACACGGCCATCGGCGTGATGAATGACAAACCGTGATTCATCTGACCAGGCAACTCTCTCCCACTGATCCATGGACCAGTCGCGATGTTCCCGGGCCCAGCGCAGTCGTAGTTGGCGATGACGCTTGGTCAGCAAAGGCACACGAGTGGGACGTTTGCTGCGTAGCCCCATATCCAACAGTGTCCGCTGAACAGTGTGCTGCGATACTATTCTACTTGGCCCTGCATTGTATTGGGCTGTCAGCTGAGCCACTGTCTGACTCCGGTTTTGCTTCACCATGCGAGACAGTCTCCGACGACATTTTTCTTTGATAGCGTGTGGACGTCCAACACCATGTCGTCTACTGCTGGTTTCACCGTCATTCATCCACTTTGCATAAGTACTAACAACTGTAGGTCGCGAAAAACCCGCGAGTCGTGCAGTTTCGGAAATACTTGTTCCGAGCCTTCGAGCCATTACAATCTGCCCTCTATCAAAGTCGCTTAGATCCGCAGCCTTTCCCATCACACACAGAAGTAAGTGAAAGAATGATTCTTCAGACTCTCCAGCAGCAGTTAAATACCACTTCTACCGGATCACGGGCCTTCCACGTCATCCAGGAGAATTCATTGCAAAATGTAGGGGTGGTCATAATGTTTTGGCTCTTGAGTGTATATTCATTTGTAAATACTGGTAAGTCTTTCATTTCATTTTTTTCGCTGCATTTAGGGTTTCAGCATATTTGAATTTGTAACACTTTTCAGTTTAAAATATTCAAATAAAGTATTAATTTTATTTTTTTATGAAATATTTTCTCCTAATATATTTACCGTGTGATTGTGTTCATTTACATCGGTAAGAAAGCTTACGGATCTTCTTCAGAATGCAGTAATACACATTTGGCGATAAACAAATAAGTGCTGTGATTAACAACAATTTCTTATGAAACGTTGATTAATGTGTAGCCATTTTACACCTTATCAATGTTTAATAGTTAAATAAATATTATTTTAGCTGTATGTAATTTGGCATGACGAGAAGAAAAGCTCACTAGGGATTCAATTCCAGATCTCCTGTGTTCCAAAAGTTTTGCTAAGAATGTACCATTTCTCCTTTTACAAAGTAAAAATTAAAATATCCCATTTGCTTAAGAAGTAAAACTTTTTTTAAAGATTACAGCTGAATATGATTTACAAGAAATTAATTTCGATGCACAAAACCTCTCAAAAAAGTTTTTTATTGCTTTAAAACAATTTTTGTTTTCACATTCATATCATCAATTTAGCACATCATAATGAATATTAAAATTTTTGGAAATATCATATTAGCTTACTATCATCAGAAATTCAAAAACTTTTATCTTTATTATTACTTTATTATTTCTTTGAGAACTCCATTTTGGCGTGCCATTGTTCCCATATATTATCATGCGTATATTATTAAATATATTGATTATACAAAAAAGATGTGCTAACGAATAACACAAAAAAAGACAATTTTGTTATTTATAATATCGTGGTTTAAGTTAACGCCTACGATATTTCTTAAATTCATATTTTATAGTCAACTATTCATATTATTTTGCCCTTTTGAATTAATTTTTTAGCTAATATAATTTATACTGTGTATTTTTTCCTAGAAAAATTAATTTTACGTATAAATTTACCCAATATTTTCATGTTAATTTTAATATATACACTAGTGGCCAAAAGTATTGCAACGTTTGAGAAATCTAACATTTTTTCAAGAATAAGCATCAAAAATTAATATTTTTTCAATGCAACTGATATTTTTTATTCTCAATATGTTAAATTATTTTAAATACAAGATATGATTAAGTTATTGAACATAAATAATTATTCAATTTTATAAAGAATAGCATACAAAAATGTACAGATTATCAGAAATCAGCACCCATTTTGGTTCCCCGGTATAAAATGAAATAAATATACAATTTCAAGTTCAGTACAATTCAATACAATTCAATACAGTTCATACAATTTCAAGTAATAAATACGTGTAATTGAACCGAAAAGCATTTATTATGTTGTTGTGCAGCCTCTGGCTTTGATCACAACAGCCACTCTTTTAGGCATGGAATCCACAATGTTTTGCAACACTTCTCTCGGTATTTCATGGGGCGAATTTTAATTATTGTTTCCCGGATCTCTCATTTTGTTATAGGATGATTTTGAGATATATTCCTTCCAATTATACTCCTTAAATTCTCAATAGAATTTAAATCTGACGAGTTTCCTGGCCACGGGAGAATATTAATACCATGTTTTGCAAATTTAGCCTTAACTTAAAATAAGGAATGTTTCGATTTAGAGTCCAGAATTGAACTATAATGAAATTTAATTTAATTTCAAAGTTTTTCTTGCCTTTTTTGATGTATTGCAGGGTGCTAAGTCTTGCTGAAATACCCATTTCTGCCTTGGGAACTTGTCATGAGCACTAGGAAGCAATCGATCCTTCAGCACACTAATACAGTGGTCACACTTCATAGTTCCCTGTACAAAAATATGTTCTAAAATCTTTTGTAAGGTATATAACTGTATTTATATGTTGTCATGTAAAGTTTGTAATTTGTCTTACATCGGCCAGACTAAAAACACATTAAATCGTACACTAAACCAACATCGGAGCAACATCTATCGATGTCTTGATAATACTGATGAATGGTCATTAGAAATACTATATTTTAAAAACCATGGCATGGAAAATATCATCGTTTCTATAATCGATATTATTCCAGATACTAAAACAAGAATATGGTGGGAAAGCCATCACATTAGTATATACAACACTGCTTACCCATACGGTTTAAACACAAACGTTTATGATAAAAATTATAATTGGTGCAACATCGTAAAATCATCTACACCTAGTGTATTAGATCAAAATATTAGTTGTTATCATAATACATTAACGGTTAAAAACGCAACCAACGTGGAGGTCGTGGACGAAAACGTAGCTTTAAAGATCATATCGTCCTTTTCAATAAGCTATGTGAAAAAATTAACAAAAAACCGGATTATCTAATAAATTGGATTAAAAACTTTATTTTTGGTTTTAAAAAAATATGGTTACTAGATTTGTGGAAAATGGTAAAAAGCAATACTTTACAGCATCTTATTCCAACTAATACGCACTTCATACCTATAATAATAGACCTAATTAAAAAAATGTGCTATAGTTGTGGTATAGTATTACACGATAGTGAGCCAAAAAGCTGTAGTAAATTATATTGTATTACCGAGTATGCCAACAAAAGTTTCGATAATATACCCTTCTCTAAAATTCTAAATCAAAATATCAGTTACTTTCCTGTTAACAATGTAAAAATTTATAATAGTTTTCGGTATAGTAGGCCGATTGGTCGCTATATTTTTAATTTTAATAATATATCTAAAAATTTGGTTAATGAAACTCCAGGAAAATGTAAGTGTATTAAAAATATGATTGGTTACAATGAACACACAGCCACATTATAACGGGTAACACTAACATAACTGATAATACTGCGCTGTCAGATTTAATGAATAATGGTACAGGCTTTCGTATTGATTACAAAAAGAACGTAATCCAAATTTTCAAGCAAAATCTTGAGCAATTTATTTACAAGACAGCTATGACTCATAGTATGCCGCTTAGTACTTTTGAACAATGGAAACATCATATTATTAATGATTTTAAAACAGCTTATGTAAGTTTAAGGTACAATGAAAAACTAATAAGTTTAAAAAATATGATACTGTCTATTAAAGCTTTACAGGATTAATTTGCCATAACTTATGTAGATAAAGTTTCATCTAATTATGCATTTATATGTAAAAAACTATATTGTGAAAGCTTAATCATGTGCTATAATGACAACACGATATATCAAAAACTGAATCCTGAACAGAGTACTATACAAAATCTTATAAAGACTTTATATCGCCGTTCAGGGTATGAAATTAAAAACATTAAATTCCCTTAGTTAGTATTAATCCCTAAATTTCATAAGTTTCGAGTTAAATTTAGAACTGTTACTGTAGGATGCAGTACTTACTTAACACTAGCAAATAATAAACTTTTGAATCTTCTAAAAATAGTTTATAAAGGGTTAATTTCGGAAGGAAATTATTTCATAAATAATAGCTATGAGCTAGTAAAACAACTAAAAGGTAAAGGTGGTATCACTGGATTAAAAAGTTATGACTTTTCAGACCTGTTTAACTCTATTGACTTGAAGGACCTATACAATATCATACTTAGTCTATACGAACAGTATGATTTGCAATCTTATATTACCATAAGTAAATACCGTGCACTTCTGGACCTAGTCCTGTACGAAACTATACTATATGACGGAAATTGTTTCTATAAACAAATTAAAGGTATTCCAATGGGAGATGGATGTTCATCTGCATTAGCGAACATCTACCTTCATTTCTATGAACGAGGTGTCATGATATTAAATGAACTACTGTACTTCAGATATGTAGATGATATACTGGTGTGTTTTAATGATAATTTAACTTTTTTAGAAATTAATTTTTATCCTGAAAATCTTAATTTGGTAGAAACTGAAATAGACAATGAAGGTAATTTGGTATTTTTAAACTTATGTTTGAAAGTAAATAAACAAAACAACGTCTCGTTTTGTCTTTATGATAAACGAGATCATTATAATTTTAATACGGTTAGGATTATGTCTTGGAATAACGTACTTCATAAAAATATAAAACGTAACGTAATAATAAACAAGTTAACGCGTTGCCTACGCTTACATTCAAATGTAATAAACATGAATATTAGAATAAAGAAATACATAAAATTAGCTTCTGAACAGGGTTTCCCTATAAAATTCATTACGTCAATCTTAACCCAGTTTTTTAATCTAAATAATACAGATTGCAGGCAACGTTTCATCTTATAGATGACAACAGTAATACCCTATATTTGACTATAAAAGTGTGTGTGTTGGTGAGTCGTGACGCTGGCTTGGTGAGGTGGTATGTCCTTAAATGTATTGATGTACTTTATGTTTATTTTTATTATTATTTTTAATTTATTTAGTTTCTTAGCGTTTTAATTAATATTATTTAATGATAATCTCTGGTTTAATTTGTTTGTCTCACTTTAATTGTTTTCACTTTTTTATCTATAAGGTTTTGGTGTTGTAGCTGACCACCGGGAGTGTTGTCCGGGCAGAAAACATGTTTAACCGGGGATGGGGTTTCACAACTCCCTCGAGTCATCAACTATAACACCTCCATTTCCTTTTCTGTTTTAGTACTATTCTATTTTACATTATTGATATCTGGGTTTACCGTATTATTATGTCACTGCATCCCCCTATAGTTTCTTATTTTTCAACTATCTAATATATATATATATATATATATATATATATATATATATATATATATATATATATATATATATATAGTAGAGAGATAAAAATTGACACACATGCTTGGAATAGCATGGGGTTTTATTGTAACCACAAAAAAGTTCAAAAAATGGCCAACAGATGGCACTGGATAGAAAAACGTCAGTGACGCTGTATGAGAATCGTGTATAAAAGG
This sequence comes from Dolomedes plantarius, assembly GCA_907164885.2. Taxonomy (NCBI): domain Eukaryota; kingdom Metazoa; phylum Arthropoda; class Arachnida; order Araneae; family Dolomedidae; genus Dolomedes; species Dolomedes plantarius. The sequence goes on along the minus strand of OU015490.1, from coordinate 210,114,809 downwards.
AGCTGTAATGAGAGAGGGAATCAGATGCACCAGCAATCGCAGCATGTTGACGTTGCCAGAAAAGGCACTGTTAGAGAAGCTGTACTACCAGAATGGGGAATATGCTACTGCAGCTTTACGATCCTATCACCATAGGAAGGGCATTCGAACGGGTAAAGGTCCTATGACAATTGCAGCTGGTGAAGAGAAAGATTTTGATGTTCACGATGAACCGACATCAATAGGGATGCTAAAAGACAACATCCAACGCCATTGTTTCACCATAGAGATATGCTGCACACTGCTGTTCACAACATAGTCCCTCGACAACAGCTATTGATGAGGAATGACGGTCGAAATGGTCAGCATTTGTTTAGAAGAACATAATCTTTGATTTGTCATATTTTGTTATGCTAATTATTGCTTTTGTTATCACATGAAGCGCCATCTGTCGGACATTTTATTAAGGTTATTTTTTGTGGTTGCAATAAATTCCCGTGTCAATCCAAGCATGTGTGGCAATTTTTACCTCTCTACCTACATTATTCCATGAATTATTACTTTTTCAAATGTATACTGACTTTCTGATCACCCTGTATATATATATGTGTGTGTGTGTGTGTATATGTATGTATGTATATATATATACATATATATATATTTATATTTATACATATACATATATATATATATATATATATATATATATATATATATATATATATATATATATATATATATATATATATATATATATATATATATATATATAAATATATATATATATATATATATATATATATATATATATATATATATATATATATATATATATATATATATATATGTATATATATGTGTACACTCATGGACAAAAAAATTAGCCCACCATGAAGGAGTCGTCAAAATGAAACATTTTACATACGTAATGACTACTTTGATATGAGTAAATGATAAGAAAATCAAAGAAAAAGAATAATTTATTTCAGAGAAAAAGGCAAAAGAACGGAGGAGTTAATACTCCGTTGGACCCCCTCTAGCGCGAATACACGATGCGATACGATCGGGCATTGAGTCATACAAGTTCTGTATGATGTCTTGAGACATTTCGTTCCATATTTGCTGTAAGCTTGCCTCTAGTTCGTTCAAACTCGTGGGATGCCCAACTCGTCGTCCCAAATGATTCCAGATATGCTCGATTGGAGACAAATCTGGGGATCGGGCAGACCAAGGAAGGGTAGTAACAGTGCGGAGACAGTCTTCTGACACCCTTGCCGTATGAGGCCGAGCATTGTCTTGTTGAAAAATGGCTCCTGGGAGCCATTGCATGAGTGGCAACACATGTGGTTGCAGGATTTCATGAACATACCACTGGGCTGTCATTGTGCCATGGAACAATACTAGGGGTGACCGTGTATTGTAGGCAATGGCACCCCATACCATCACACCAGCTGTGGGAGCAATGTGTCGCTGTACAGCAAAGGCAGGATTGAAGCGTTCACCACGGGCTCTCCACACAAGAACACGATTGTCATCACTGCCGAGATTGAATCTGGATTCGTCGCTAAAGACGACCTAGTTCCATTCCGCTGCAGTCCAGTTTCCTCGTGCGCGGTAAAACTCCAAACGGAGGCGTCGATGGGTGGGCGTCAAGGGCAGCACACGTAATGGGCGACGCAATACCAACTGTCCTTCAGCCAGACGCCTTCATATGGTTCAAGAAGACACAGAGGCCCCTAGTAAATGTGCTACCTGTGCCTGGATGGCGGCTGATGAACCAGTTGGCTGTACGCGTGCATTTCTTACGATGTGGCGGTCTTCTCGACGACTGGTCTGTCGAGGGCGTCCTGAGCCTGGTCTTGGTGTACATGAAATCTCTCGGGTCCACTGGTCCCATCACCTCCTCACAACACAATCAGAGCGGCCTAATTGACGAGCTACTCGCCTAGCTGACCACCCAGCTTCCATCATACCGCCGATTCTCCCCCTATTAAACTGCGACAACTGCTTATATTGTCTTCGAACACGGCGTAATGGCATGTGTATCTCAGCTCTTCCTTTGTAAATGATTCAGCACAGTCAAACAAGCTTTGGTTACCTGTTTTATACTCCACAGAGTACGATGTTCAACGCCCTCTACCGACTATACGTAATGCGCAATCACGCTGCATTTCTAATCATTTGCATATCTCCCCGACATGTACCTTCAATGCAAGTTTCGTTACGATTCCGCAATTATTTCTTGGTTTGCTAATTTTGTTGTCCATGAGTGTATATATATACTGCTCAAAACAATTAGAGGAGCACATGGTTTTAACGAAATTACGCAAATACTTACACCGATAAGTAACATAAAATAAATCATCCATAATTTAAAGCCTAGCAGGAAACAGAAGAAGAAAACTTCATATGGAAATCAAAGTTCATGACGTCAAAAACCAGAAAAAGAACATAAGGACTGAAATCGGGATGTTGCAAAACCGTCTGTTTCAATGCCTTAACTGTGAAATTCGATTGCTCAGTTATTCTTTTTGAGAAAAGGTGACTTGAAAATGTCTCAACAGCGTGAGTTACAGGAATCCATGGCATGGCGTATTATAGGCAGACTTGAATCCGGGCAAACACAACGTAGTGTCGCGGACGCTGTTGGAGTCGCCAGATGTGTCGTTGCAAGGCTAATCGATTCCAAGAAACATGGAATGTTAGACGTCGACCAGGGCAAAGTCGGCCACGCTCCACTACAGCAACTGATGACCGGTATATACTGTTAAAAGCTCGTTGAATCAGAACAGACAATGCTAGTCAGCTGCAAAGACAGTTGCTGTTGGCAACAGGACGAAGGGTGTCCAGCCAAACAGTACGTAATAGGCTTCATCAGGGAGGTCTCTATGCACATAGGCCAATGGTCTGCATTCCGTTGACCTCACGCCACCGTGTGGCCCGAAAAAGATGGGCTGCTGAACATCGAGATTGGGAGCAACAAGATTGGAGCCAAGTGCTGTTTAAAGACGAGTCCCGATTTAGTCTGGAGTGTGACACCTGACGTGTTTTGGTATGGAGGGAAAGGGGCACTCGAAATAACCCCACATTCGTTCGTGAAAGGTCACAATACAGATGAGTTGGTTTTATGGTATGGGGTGGAATCCGCATAGGTGGACGTACGGACCTGCGTATCATTCGGAATGGTACTTTGACGGCCGGAAGGTATGCAGACGAGATACTGAGACCTCATGTCATACCTTACACTGCAGCCATTGGAGATTCCTTTGTTTTCCAGCATGATAATGCCTGACCGCAAACAGCTCGTCTTGTGGAGAACATGCTTGAAGCTGAAACAATACAGCGTAGGGAATGGCCTGCGTGCTCTCCTGACCTGAATCCAATCGAGCATGTTTGGGACATGCTCGGACGACGCATTGCTGCGAGACCAAGGCCTCCTTTTACTCTTCGAGACTTGGAGATTGAACTTCTTGAGGAGTGAAACAGTATTCCCCAAAGTCTTATCGATAAATCATAGCATCCATGGAAATCAGGTGTTCAGCAGTCTTAGCTGTTCGAGGAGACCACACGCCCTATTAAAAATCTTGCATCATTTCTAAAGAACACTTTTTTATCGTTTACATGTAACCAAATTGTTGCCCTAAATCTTCTTTTCATGTTTTTCCATGTTATCAAAGAATTAAAGCTTAATTACAATTGTTTTTACGTCTTTTTTTTCTGTATTGCGCATTGATACGCGTGTACTATCCATTTTATGCCAATACGTGGCTGTCTCGCAATGTTTTTTTAACTTCTTTGCTTGCTCCCCTAATTTTTTGAGCAGTGTATATATATATATAGGGTTTATAAAAAGTAAAAAATGTGTTTTAACGAATAAAAAAGAAGTTGAAAGAACACATATTTGATCATTTATAAAAACTGGCTAATCTTTCATTTCTTTATTTTATTATTTTTATCTCCCTATCTGATTGCAATTTCAGGCCACCAGACCGTTAAAATTTCATTCTGAGGGAAGAAAAATTGTATGCTGACATAAACCTCACATAACGCTTTAGAGATTAAGCACTTTTAAGGTAAAATAGAGGGCAGTTTCGTAAGTAAACTGTTATTTTCATGAACAGATTGAGATGAAAAGAAACCCCTCCGTTATTTACTGTGATTTATAAAATTGAAAGACAGGGTTTTTTTCATGATATCTAAAATAATTTGTTCAATAAATACATTTTATTTTCAGCATGGTAAAGGAAATTTTGAAAGGCATGAAGTTCCCTTTTTTTTAGCACTCAAAATGCCCTCTAAAGAAACGTCATTCAGAGCGGAAAGAAATATTGATATTCATAATATAACCCTGGTAATAGGTATGTGATATATATGTAGTAAATAAAAATAAAAAAGAGAAAGATATATTAGTATTTGAGTTTGTGTAACATGAGACTTTGATTCTGGAGATAAGTTGCAGCAATAGAAAATATTTCATCATTGAATATATGAATTTTAAACTATGAAACTTACACATCAATCTCATTCATTTTTCTTAAACTTTGAAGTGAATACTTTTCATCATTTGAACCTTTTGTCTTATACATTTATTCCCGAATTCCGATGCTGGGAATTTATTTTTGTTTTTATAAAAATATTTTTTTTTTATTTCTCTCAGGAATTAGTAAAACTAAAATATATATTTATATGAACATTTTATTTCTTGGAACAATATTAAATGTGACCATGTGTACGTGACCACGCGAGACATGAAACATAGTAAAATAATTCAGAAACTTCCAAGCCGTTCCGTATGGAGTAGCTAGACAAAAATGATGATTACATTTACATAAATGTGTTTTTATGTTTTTAATAATAGTTGATTTTAAATTCCATTACATATGAAAATCTGTAATTATATTAACATAATTTTTTTAAGTAAACGGAAATTTTGAGGATAAATTTCAGATCTTTGGGAGTAAAAAGAGGAATATTTGATTATCCCTATGTAATTGAGAATTTTATTGGAATAAAATAAAAAAATCAAGGTTTTTTTCAAATTTAATTGAGTCGAAAAGGGGTATTTTAACAATATTTAGTCTGTTTTGTTCACAATTTTTAACAAGAATTGTAACATTTATCAATTCCAGGAAATTCATTCGATGTATTTTTATGACTATAGGAGACTTCATTTTCAACGTAGATATGCAAGTATATTCCATTTTCCATATAATTTATTATAAGTTTTAGTTTCTGCCATAATAATTGTTGCCAATATCCACAATTTATAAATTTTTAGAAAATATTGTAATATGTTATAAATTGTACTATCAAGAACTTATTATGTAATGCACAATAAAAAAGGATTCTGACCATTTTTAAAATATTCTATTAAAAGTTTGCTTAAACCTTTAAAGAAGTTAAATAAAACTCAAGATTTCAAAGATCACTATCTTAAAAATCTGTCAAAAAACGTATCTTTTCTTTACGAAAGAAGCAAAATCTCATAGATTTCTAATTAAAAGAAAACTTTTGAGACCTGTAACATAAAAACTTCTGAACTTTTAGCTTTGAAAGACACTATTAATAGTTCTTCCCAGCCTACGTTTTCTTTTCATAAAATATATTAAGCATCTGAATGAAGCAACTGAAACTCTTTACTTTTCTTCCTTGTGTCTAAAATTTTACCGAAACTGAAGATTCAATGCTGGTAATTATTTTTGTCAGCAGAAGTTAACTTTTTTGATAAAATGTATATGTTTTATTTAGTTTTTAGTCAAAATCAAAAGAACGTAAAGTTTTCTAAGAATGGGATGTTTTGAAATTTTCTGTAAGACTTCAATGTTTAAATAAAAATATATGGACCAACATATATGTTTTTATTTAAACGCGGAATTAAAGTATACATGCTAGAAAGCGAAAAGTGACGCATAAAATTAAATATATATTCTCTTCAAGAACAATATTGTCTTATAAAACACACAAAAAAATTAAACATGTTAATGAGAAACTTACATAATTAAAATAAAATCAATTGATCATTTCAAACTTTATATTCTTTATATAATTTCCAATTGTACTGAGACATTTTTTCGAAACATTGTTAATTAATTTGTCTCACAATATCTGAACACAACGACAGTAATAAATTGAAGACTGCATAAGGATTTACTTCTTGTTTAGTATCAGTAGCAACTACAAACACGGATTGAATGTAAAACGAACAGTTTTGTACCCGGAACATTCCATTTTCTTACCTCTCAATGCACTTTGAATGGTGTAAAAAATGACCTGTACGTTCACCTCTGTCTAAAGTAGGTAAAATTCAAAATTTAAAGTTAATACCTGATGAAATAGGAAATTAAGCTGCATTGGTTATTCAGTGTATTGAAGAATTCACCTCTGATTACGAAAGGATATTCGTGGATTTTTAAGTAAAAGCTCTTAATTTTAATTTTAAATGTTTGTTCCATCTCTTGATTATGTTTTCATTTTATAAATACTTAAAACAATAGAAAAAGAAGTGAAAAGTAATACGTATCGCAAATATCACAAGTAATTGGGTGAACCTTATTATTTCATGTTTGTAAGTGGGTTAAAAAACGGCGTGGAGAACCGACCGGAGGTCAAGTGTTGTTTCTGGCTCCATACCGCCGTCAGTCTTTCGCCGAATTTCACCTATTTGCCATCAAAAGAAGTCAATTTTCATACGCTGTTTAATATGACAACTTTCATACATTCGCTTATGTTTTCTTTGGTAATATTTTATTGGGTTGTTTTATTGGGTTGAACAAATGGTCGAACTTGGTTTTTCACAACTGACGTCGACCAGATCGTTAGGCTCAAGCTGATCCATAGAACCTTTCAATATCCTCCGTAAACCAACGCCGGTCCGACGGAGTTGTGTTACTTGGGATTATATCAAAGCCAAGGTTAATAAACTTTATACAAAGATTTCCTTAAAAATTTTCGAAACCAGTTCAATTCCGAGCTGATAGTTACTAAATTTGTTTACGACGATAATTTTTAAAATTTTTTTCATAAAAACCTCTTGTTCATAAAAACCTCTTGTTATTGTAAATTTCTTTAAAATGATGATCATTTTCCACATGAATCAACACTGTGTTATTAATCTGAATCTTTGTCATATGATAGCGTGTCATATGATAGCGATTCATGTAAACAAAAGAAAAAAAATGTTTTCGGTTTTGTTTAACATTAGTCTTCTTCGTTCTTAACTAATCTGTTAGAAACAAACATAATTGGTAAAAGGTTTATTAATTTATAATTCAAAGTACTAAAATTACACCACAAATTTATGTTAGTACTTATGATTCCAGATGTAATAACAGTAAAACAATTAATCCCGAATCAAGCCTCCTTTAATGCTGCTGTAATCAAAGCAAGTCTAATCTTTTCTATTAAGTTTAGAAATAAATTAACTCAACAGCAATTTTTCAAAAAGCTGTAAAATTTATTAAATTATATAATTATTTATTGTATAGTTTAAAAAGTATTTATACGAGGTATAGGATATAGAGATAAGCGTATATATTAAATGTTGTCTGTGTTCCAATAAATGCGTATATTTAAGAAATATAGCCATCCATATTTGAAAAAGAAAAGGTAATCGATGAAATGTTCTGTGCATTTATTATTTATTATCTCTAAAACATTACTTATAGTTTAATGGGTTCCATACAATTTTTCAAAGCTATAAACAGCGCTATTTACATATAATTACTTCTTTGTTTCAAATATGATATCATTGGTAATATTTCACAAATTCTTAAATTCAAAAAAAATGTAAACATAGATAAAAGATAGTTTAACTTTTTTTTATTTCCACTTACCTTTGATCTATAATCATTTGTTTAAGACAAATGTTTAAAACAGAACTTCGTAAAATACGTTTTCTTTTCCAATAATTAGTTAGGGACCATTTTTCAATTTTTTTTTCCAAATTCAAAATGCTGATAGGAAGAATAATGCAACACTTAACTATCTTAAATGTTCTACATCGTAAATCTCCACTTCATAATTATAAATTGTTTTACCATTCAATTCAAAAATACGAAACAAAAATTTATGATCAGTTCAAATGGATTATGTTTGTTTTAAAGCAACAACGGATTCTTCTTCTTCTTCTTGTTTCTGGACGTTTATTATCTGATTCTATATCGTTGTTATCGAAATAAAGCGATGTAAGCTTATCTGCTGTAAAATGCAATATATTTTGTAAATTTATAATGCTGTGACTTTATGGTTTGTTATTATGTTTCCAAAAAAGGGTTTTTTTCGTAACGGCAATTAATATATTATCATGTTATTAACAAATGTTTAAACAAGTTCTTGATAGAACAGTACTATCTTCATTAGACATATTTACATAAATGAATAAATAAATTATATATATATATATACAGATTAGCACATCCGTTTTTCTTATCTACCTTAGTAAGGTTTTTATCGTCTGGAATCAATTCAACTACTGTTTTTTTTTTCCAGCTGCCCTTATATCCGTTTTTCTAATTTTTGCCACACTCGGAATTTATATGGTATTTCTACCACTTACCTTTGTATGACATTTCAAGGCAAAAAATACAAATGTATTAAATTTTAGTGCTAAAATTGAAGCAATTAGTACATTCTAGCGATGTTCTTGTGGATGGGAGACATTTGTCTTTGGTCTCGTACTTTCTTAGCAATAATTTTGAACAAGATATTTTGATATGTGTATTTGATTTTAACATTTATAATTATTTGCTATAAAGTACAGCATGTGTTTTTAAAAATAATTGTGAAAAATTAATATATTTTGTGGAACTATTGAAGTGTAAAATTTTAATGTATTTGACACAAATTATTAATTATTTCATAGTTACATTTTATTCATAAATAAATGTGCTTAAATTGCAAGACATATTTGTTAATCATTTAGCACTGGGAGTTTGTCAAAGTGTTTGTCATTTTTCGAATTGATTATTGTAAAAAAAACATAAGGAAATGCATATTTTCTCTTTAGTGCAGAATGAATTATCTTAACCACAGGTATTTCTTTGTCTAATTTCTACACGCAGATGTCAGATTTAAAAGTAGAGATCTAAATAACTATAATTTGAAGCTGCCAAACAGTGCGGTTCAAATTAATTATTTTCCCCTTTTCTTCAAATCTTGGAATGTTTAAATCATGCAGTGCGTATAATTACAATTGTTAAAATAGGAATAAAAGAAAATTTAGACATCCTGCCAATCAAAATTGCTTCTCACAGGAATAAAATGTAGCTTAAAGTATATCCATGCAACACTTTTTAAACTGTCTATAATTTACAATGTTTAATGTTGCCTCCTGAGAATGGAACATCTGTTCTGAGAAAATGTTGGCTCATCTCTTTTGGAGGCTCCTTTTACAACGTTCTTTTAGTGAATTCTAAATAATTTATCCAGTTAAAAGTGGTATAGACACAAAATAAACATTCTTTTCTAAGGCATTTTTAATGTCATACTTTGTGAAGTTTATTAAGAGCGGAATATTCATTCTGATTTATGTATCTACCTGGTAAGTATAGGGTCGGGAACTGCGTAAAGTATATATTTTTCACGAACTACAAATTTATTTACTTGTAAATAATACTTTTCTTAACTTACTCCATATTCTGTGGCACACACTACTTTATGTTTAAATTTCTAAATAAAGAGTAGTTATTTACGGAAAGTACAATCGAAGGTATTTTTAAGGAATGAGGGTTTTCCTGTCAGGAGAAAATAAAAATTTTCAACTTGTTATCCGAAGTTATGTTAGCAATTTAAGTCAAAATTAAATTTAAGTTGGAAATTTTATCGTAGCGTTTAACATTTTATGGAGCGTAACATATTTTACCGTAGTTACGTCAGATAGGCGAAATGTAAAATGTGTGTTATGGCGTACTCAAACAATTTTTATTTCCTTATTATACAGTTTATCTCATAAAATTTATACAAAAATGCGTATAAGAATTTTTCCAAAAAAATACGTTTTGAACTCATATTAGATTTTCTAATATCAAATGAGGATTAAAAAAGATTTTTAATCAACACGAATTACCTTTCAAATTTATGTAGGAAAGGATTTTAGTAAAACAAATCCTAAATCTAATAGCCTAATATAGTAAAACATTCAATATCTTTTTTCTGATCTATTTCATATATTTGCATCTCATATATATACAATTCAATTTCGTTATTTTTGGAGAAAGAAAATATTTTGAGAGTTAAAAATAATTATTTCAGATATTCATTTATATTTAGAAATAAAGAACATTGTTCTCAATAGATAAATATTATACAACTGCTAAAGTAAACAAGAAGTTTTTATGTTCGCTCTAATAAGTACAAAGAGATATAAATCTATTGTGTATCTAGTAACTGCTTTCTAAAATGTCATACCATTCCTAATTTTTAATATTTTCTTTTTCATAATGCGTAGAAATAGTTAATATCTCTGTCCTTCCATTGTGTAGCTTTGTTAAGTATTCATGGTAAAGGTACTTTTTATGTAATGATCAGTATTACAATTTCCACTTCGTGCCATGTACAAACCGAAAATTCACAAAGAATACCTAAATTAATTTTGTTATGGTTGATAGGCTGTTTTCAGCTGGCACTTTTCTTATGGAAGTAAAAATTGTTAGCATATAAAAGTAAAAATGCATATTTCACTTTTCATTATACCCAGTTACGCATATGTTAGATAACGGTATGATAATTATTTGAAAAAAAAATATTTAAAAAGACATAATAATATTAATAATAACACATATTGAGGAAATCTGAATGAAAGTTTCTATGTATTCTTAAGATGTTTAGGATGCACATTGAATCGTGGCACATTTTAATTGAACGATGGAAGGATGAATATCGTTATTATTAATATTATCGTTATCCTTAATATTTCATCCTATTAATGCTTAAAACATCGTATTTTGGGGCCCGAGGTTGCATACTGCTAGCGAGTCGGGTTTGGATCTGAGGATGCACGGTTAGAATCCCGATGAACGCCATTAAATACATTCGTGTCTAGGCAGGATATGTTCACAGTAATTCCGTAGACCGGAAAGTTCTTCTATGTGGTCAGAGAAGGTTGTAGAGGGTACTATCTCCCTATATGTCGCTCTTGGGGATGTTCCGTCAAAATCCAGGGGACTTTAGGAGATACAGTGCCCCAGTTGAAAGCAACCAACATTTCTCTCAAATTATGTGTAAATGTCTCATTTCGCAAGTGACCCGCACTGGAGACAACAACATCGTCATTTGGATACATAACCCAGAGATATTAGAGCATGCCCCAGGACATTTAGTATGGTTAAAAAGGGGATCTTTCAGTGTTAATTGCCGGGTGACATGCCCCTTATCATTATGTCATAATGATAAGGAGCGTACCATTATGTCCTCGCCCTTATCATTATGTCATAATGATAAGGAGCTTGCCATTATGTCCTCGCCCTTATCATTATGTCATAAAAGGACGAGGCTTTTGTATGTAGTCCCTGATCACCCAATTTTTTGAACTGGGGATTTTGAACGTCAAACCAAAGGAGTTTTTCTGTGGTGAGTGTTTTCTGCTTTCTAAAAGTGTGCTATGCAGCCCAAATTTGAGACCGCTTGACTTTAATCGTTGCGAATATGAAAAAAAAATGTGTACTACCTGTGTCTTCCCTCGGATGAAATGAGAATCTCTGACCTTACTGTTCCACATACAGTTTTCATGTACTCCCTTCTGGAAGAAGTCCTTCCGGTGGGTTGTTATAAATATGAGCGTAAGACTGTGCAGGGGAAATATCGATCTGGGACTTTGTGTAATTAAACATTTTGAGATTCCGTTGACAGACTCGTAAATTGTTACTTTTTTTATATCTAACCATCGGATAATAGGATAATTAGTATTTAATTCTATGAACCATAATATTTCATGTTATATAAAATATCGTTCAAATGAAATGTATCATTACTAAATCGCCCTTAAATGAATTAATAAGCATCTGCAGGAAGAATGCCTATTAATGTGTGAAACGGAAATATTGATAAATGGATAAATGATTTATCAACATTTACCTGCATTTCTCTATTTAAGCGTAATACTTATTTGAAATAAACTAAAAATTTAGATTGAAATAAATTCATCGTGAACCTTTTTTCATGCATCACAAAAAAGAAGAAAAAAAAGGAAAAATTTTAAGTAGGATAAAACTCTAGAGTACGTCTAAACTTAAATATTTAAAATATTTTCTGCCTCGAAATTTATTTTTAAATAAACAGTTGAGTTGAAAGATATATTTTTAGATTTTGTGCCCAGCTAGGTAAAGAAACAGTGTATTATGAATTTCACTTTTTTCTAAAAACTTTAAAGTTAAATTTCCCCCACCTTAGAATATTTTTATTCTCTAGCATAGTCATAGAGATGGATAAGAATTTTTTATCTTGTTATTATCTTTAAAGCATCCGATATAGAATCATCAAATACTCATATTTCTAATTCAAAGAAGGAAAATATATACTCTACTAGTTATAGTTCTAAATAATAATATGAAACATTTATGCGATATCGTGGGCACAATTTTGAAATGCTATACGTCTCCTAAATTTAACCACTGGTACAGAAAAAGCAAATTTCTAGGAAACGACGTCATATATGTTCATCTGTTTTTAGATAAAGAAACCTTATTCATATTCAGTCATTTAAAATTCAGCTTTATTGCCATTGTGCTTGAATATTTCCCGAAGTACAGTTTATGAAAGATTTATCTGGAGGAATAGGATTTTATTTTTGCTACCAAGCAGAGCATAAACTATTATTTTACTTCCTGTTTTTTCAAATATATTAGAAAAACAAGTTTTTAACATGCATAAACAATACGTTCAGGGGTTTTTTATCAATTTGATTTTCTCCCTTTTTTAATTAATATTTCTCTTTATTCTTTTTACTGTTTATATTGATTTATATCCGCTAGCGCCAGCTGCTTTACGTTTGAGTATTAGTTTTCTCTGTGATTTTGTGATTTCTTTACTGCGAGTACTTTTTCTTCGTATTTCTTCAATTTTTTACCATATTATCGTCTTTTTATTTAAATAGTTAATAACTTTTATAAAAGACATCACGATTTTGGATTGGAAATATTTTGGATTCCTCATAATTTTGAAACTTTGGTTTAAGGTTTTACTATGTTTAAATTTGTAACATTTTGCAATTTAACATACTCTGTCATATTATGTGTTTATATTTTTGCTATTATTACCTAAAGATGTATTTTAATATATTTTCCGTGAGTTTGTGTTTAGTTACATCCATAAGCTAGCTTACGGATATTTTTCTCAAACAAAATTAGGTACATTTATCGATTACCCAATAATGACTTTGTTTAAGATCAATTTCTTATGAAACGTTGATTAATTTATAAAAGCCTCTTTACAGTTAGTATATAACGTATTTTTCAGATTTGTATTTTGTAGACAAGTATTCACACTATTTTATCCATTTTGTTTAATACTGTCTTAATTTCTTTCTTATATGTCTTTCATTGAGAAAAATTTCATTTTGGCATATAAATGTTCCCAGATAATATCATGCGTCTAATATTATTAAATTAACTGATTATACAAAAAAGTGTGTTTTAACGAATAACAAGAAGTTGAAAGAATACATATTTCATAAAATGTAAAGACTGGTCAATCTTTCATTCTATTTTTTCCCGTTGATTTTCTAGTTTCACCGCATTTAAATTTATAAAAATTTAGAGTTTAATATACTAAAATTATTTTTAAAATACATTATTTTTATAAAATATAGTCTTTTAATATGTTTTCCTTGTAATTATGTCCATTTACATTGATAAGTTAGCCTACGGAGCTTTTTCTAAATGCAGTAATATTGTCGATAAGAAAATAAGTTCTTTGATTAACAATAATTTCTTATGAAACGTTGATTAATTTATAGCGATTTTACTTCTTACAAATGCATAATAGTTTAATAAAATTCATTCTATCACTATGTAGTGGCAAGACGAGAAAAACAATCTCATTGTCACAAATTCCTGATGTCCTATGTAGCAAAATTTTAGTTACCACTATACCATTTCTCCTTTTACTAAGTAAAAATTAAAATGCCTCACTAGCATGAGAAGTAAAGGAATTTTAAGAATTACACCTGAATATGATTTATGTAAATTTAATTCCATGGCCCAAACGTTAAAAAATGTTTTTATTGCTTTAAAGGTATTTTTGTTTTTGGAATGATAAAATGAATTTAGTACACTGGAAAGAATATTAAAATTACATTACAATTTTTGAAAATGTCAGTTTAACTTATTATCATCAGAAATTTAAAAGCTTTTATCTCAAAAATGTTTGAAATAACATTAAAATTATGAGTTGTTACCTTTGAAAATTCTAATAAAGACATCATATGCAAACATTTTTGAATAATTATATTTTCTAATAGTTTATGGACAGCCTTTAAGAAACTTATCGTACAGCGTTAAAAAAATGTTGCAAATAAGTACGAAGAGTTGTTTTGTATATATTAGAGCTTTTTTTATAAAATCTCTAGAGAGCATACCAATAGCAAACATTTTTAAAGCTTTTTATTCAAACTATTCTGACCAATAAAGTAGAAAATTTTGTCTTTTATCTTATTTAGAAAAAAAACTCTCATTTAGGATGAGAAAGTAAATTTTAATTAAGATTTTAATTTATGCTTCATTTCCTGAAAAATTATTTCTTACATTTGTCATTTTTTATAATTTTTTTGTCATTTCTACGAAGAAATTAACCTCATGGAAACAAGTCTACATGCATCATTTAATAAATGCATCATCTGCAAGCAGTTTTATATAATTATGTTTTCTAACATTTTCTGGTCAGCTTTCTATGCAGCCTTACTGCTGTTATTACATTGAATAAAATATCATTGAAACCATAAAATTGATTTTATGTCTATGTTAGAGATTTCAAAATATCTACTGGCATATGAAAATCGAGAATTCGAAAGTTTTTCATACAAAGTATTCTAACCAATATAGTTGAAAATATTTCGCTGTCCTTTAAGACTTTAAACAGAGAAATATTTTTAATTCAAACTGTACTTAATGCTTCATTTTCGGACATATTATATAATTGCATTTCTCGCATTTTAATAATTTTTTATCACATCTACAAGGAAAATAACCTCATAAGTTAATGTAGGTTGTAGCTTATGCCACTTGGCTCACGGCAACATCAGATCAAGGCCCGAAGGCTATGGGCGATGAAGGTGCCGCTTTTGCTTTGACTGGAACCACAAGAGTCGGAGTCCAACTTGGAAAAAGGATCAGTCCCTGAATTTTGAACCGAGTCAAGTGACGAGACCAGAACACTTGACTCCACACCTCCAGAAGTAATTCTGAGAACTTGGAGGACATTGCAGAGATGACATATTTTACGTGAACCAGCCGTCATTGGTGTACACGGCAGTGGATTTGCCATCGACGAGCATAACCAGGTGCTTTCAGATAACAATCCTGCTGATCTTGCCAACTAGACCACTGCGACCGCTTGGCAAGATCAGGTAAAAGTATACGAGTGTACATACATTATTAGTAAAAGTATACATACATTATTTAATTAATGAATGATCTGCAAGTGTTTTGTATAATTATGTTTTCTAACATTTTCTGGACAGTCTTTAAAGAGCTGCTCTTATTAAATTTATGTGATTTTTAAAATCGCTAATAGCATATCAACAAGAATTTCAAAACTTTTTACTCTAGATGTTCTGACCAATAATGTTGAAAACGATTTCGTATCTCCTCTAAGGCATTAAAAGTGAGGAAATAATTCTAATTAAAATTTTGATTAGTTCTTCATTTCCACAGACATCAATTATTGCATTTCTGATTTTAATAAAACTTTTATCACTCCTACAAAATAAAAAATCTCTAAGTACGAAACTACATGCTTTATTGAATAAATGCATCATCTAACAACAGTTTTGTATTATTATATTTTTTTAACATTTCCACTAAAGCCTTTACAGAACTGTTTTTATTGCATTGAAAAAAATGCCAATTATATCTCAAAATAGATTTTACGTGCATAAATTAGATCTATTAAAATCTCTAGCTAGCATATCACCCATAACGTTTTTTACTCAAATTCTTCTGACCAATAAACTTGCAAAATATTTCGCTTGACCTCCTAGACTTTAAAAATGAGCAAATAATTTTAATTAAAATTTTAATTAATACTTCATTTCCGGAGACATTATTTATTACGTTTCTCATTTTTAATAAATTTTTTATCACTTCTACAAAGAAAATGAACCTCATAAATACAAGAATACATTACCATCTCTTCCAGTCATAATCTTTTCTCTGAAATTCCATTTCAGCCCATCTTCCTTTTACGGCATTTCATTTTCTTCCGGAAGAAATATATGACGTTCGATGTAAATGGGATTTTCTTTGTTTAACTTTCTTAAGTCTATCCAGTAATGATGAGAAGGAATATTTTATCGGCTTTCAGATTTCAAGATCTTGATTACATTCAAGTTTCCAACTCTATATCACGTGAAATTCCTCTTTTCCTAAAATGTATAAAGGAGAGTTCAGTGTTCCCGGATGGAATGTAATCAAATATTTTTAGTATACTTTATGAAGCTTTACTGGAAAAATATCTTCATATGAGAAACTTCTATGAGGACTTGAAGAGCGTCGCCTATTAGATTCTGCGATACAAATAATTCCGTAAATGTAATATTTTCTCCCTTTACAGATAGGTATAAAAACCCATGAAATTGAAATATGTAATATTTTAAAATACGCATTTAATAGAAATACAGAAAAATCCATTTTTACAAAGGAGAATATTGTGTCAGTAGACACAAAAGAGAACATTTCATAGATCATATTTACACTTTTTACAGAGAAATGTTTTGCCTTTTAACCTTAACCCCTTCTGTACCAGTAGTCCCACGTATGGATACATGGCCTGATTCTCCACAAGCACCAATAGATCCACGTATGGATCCACTGGTGACAGAACTATAAATTAAATTTTTTATGTATTTTTTACATAAATCGATTTAGATATCGTTATATTTCTATGTGTATCTATTTAGATATCATTATATTTCTATGTGTATGGATTTAAATATCGTTATATTTCTATATGTAACGATTTAGATATTAATATATAAAGGTAACAGAACTGTAAACTTTTTAATGTAATTTTTACATAAATCGATGTAGATATTATATTTCTATATGTATCGATTTACACACACACACACACACATATATATATATATATATATATATATATATATATATATATATATATATATATATATATATATATATATATATATATATATATATATATATATATATATACATATATATATATATATATATATATATATATATATACACATATATACATATATACATATATACATATATATATATATATATATATATATATATATATATATATATATATATATATATATATATATATATATATATATATATATATATATATATATATATATATATATATATATATATATATATATATATATATATATATATATATATATATATATATATATATATATATATACACATATATACATATATATATATATATATTTATATACATATATATATATATATATATATATATATCGATTTAAATATCGATACCTATATCTCTTCTTATTAATATGAATAAAAGCATCTCATTTATCTGAAAACTATACAGAGAATATACTAGGGGGCACTCTATTTGAATTTGATACAAACACAGTTTATACATGAAACAATGTTTATTGAATTCGTTGCACATATAGAATTTGCTTTTACAGCAATAAGCATATGTACTACTTGTACGGAATATATATATTAGCATTCAATAAAAATACACTTTGACTTACTCACAAACCAGCAGAGAGTCAAACCAGCAGTTCTTGCACGTAAACTTTGGGCCTGCTAAGCACAAGCGCCGGTTAACACCTGGATCTGCCTACTCGTAGCTCCCCTAACTCGCCTATCTATCAACCTTAACAACAACCTTCCTTCAACCTCCGTATTAATCAAGCTGCTTGGTATTTATACCAAGCGCGTATGCCGAAATTAGCATATCTCAAGCATCTTCTTTAATTCATTCACTCAAAAGTTCGATTCTTGTGAATCGAATCTTATGTATACCTTACAACTATTACTTAATATTTTAAATCTAAATGCCTGAAAAACTGGTTTTGCATGTAATCTTCATATACATATGCTGGTATGGAAGGGGTTAAGGGGACACAGGACCTTGAAGCTCGACGAAATGACTATAAATATGGTCTAATTATAACCTCAAAAACTCAAATAATATTAGAAAAATAAATTTTCTTTCTTTATGCATGTAAAGTACATATAATTAAATATGTCATATATAAAAATGGAAATTATAAAAATCTATAAAAAATTTTCAAATTAGCAGTTTAGAATTTTATATGATTTACTGCTAATTTTAGTTTGCGCGCAGCATTACTTTTAAACTATCAATAGGAAACTGATAAAACTACACGCATATGTATATTTCATGGTAGTCTACATTTTAAAACCAGAAAAAATTGTGCAATTGTGGAATTCATTTTTTATGTGGGAAAATTATATAAATAATTGTGATATTTTTTGAAGTTTTCCAATATTATGCTCATTTTTTTATTATAAATTATATTTATTACAATTTATTTGGTTTTGCATTACAAGCAAATATATTTCACGTGGAATCTGACCATTAATTATTTTCTGTCAGCATATATCTCAATTTTATGAGGCGCACAGCACTTTACGACTTTTAAACACCACTTAATCATAAAAATTCTAAACTGCTAATTTGTAAATTATTTATAGATTTATAATTTCCATTTTAATATAGGACATATTTAAAGATATGAACATTATACGCATGACGAGAAAAAAAATTCTAATATTGTTTGAGTTTTTGTGGTTAGAATTAGTCCCTATTTATAGTCATTTCATCGAGTTTCAAGGTCCTGTGCCCTCTTAACAATAAATGTTTAGGGGTAACAATAAATGTTTACTTTACATTACAAGATTGATATACTTTAAGTTAAAATGCGTAAAAATATAGCAAAAAATTAATAAAGAAAGAAATACATATACGTGCGAGAATTGTTAGCATAAGTACTAAGTGCGAAGCTAAAACTGGAGCACACAGCTTTTTAACACTAAAACCGCCGTCAAAAAAGTATACCTAGAACCGCCGAAGCGGTCATTTTGACCGATGTGGTCTACAGTGCTTTACTATTGCATACTTGCCATTTTTATTCTTAATATCGTTTATTACTATTATTATCAGCATTTCCAATATTATATTTTATAATTATTTCTATAATAAAAAATGTTTTTCTCGAGGAATTGCATACACTTTTTAAAGAAATTTAAATAAAAACAAAAAAATCATGAATGAAATTAAACACTGTGCAGTATAGTATTTCCATTATATATTATACAAATTAACACAAATGATACAATTAATAAAAATGATACAATTAATAAAATTGATAAAGTTAATACAAGTGATACAATTAATACTAATTCCTGATATCAAGTTCTGATTGATACAAATTGATCAATCAGAACTTGATATCAGAAATTGATATAAATCAATTTCTGATAGGAATTACTAACAATTCCTGGTAAATAGAATTTAACTGAATGGATAACGCACACATAGCTCATATTATACTTAGTTATATTTTTTCTTTCCCGTGGAATAAAATCAAACACATTATGTTATTTTTGGCTAAAATAAAGCTAAATTTTTTCCCAAAATTTAGAGAATGTACTGCATGTATGTGCATGAACTGAACAATGTATTTCACACAATTTTCACAAAAAATCTTTTTTTACCACTTGAGCGGTTCATTTGGCGCAAGTCGGTTTCTTGTAAACTTCACACTTGTTCATTGTTTTATTCTGTTTGCAACTAGAACTTTGGCACTGCTTTCTCTTCATAACTTCTTTATCGCTAGTAAGTGAGGAAGTACTTGGTAATGAAATCTTCTATTCTTTCATCAAATTTGCATATGATTCTCGCAGCTCGGATCTTAATTGCAAAAGTAAGTCATGCCATCGAATATTATTTCAGGTGACTTTCTTATATAGTATCCAATAATTAATGCCCGCGAGATCAAGAACATTATAAAATACTTCAAGATGCCACCGTCTAGAACAAGCTTTTGTGGAATACTTCCGTGTCATTTGGTCTAGCACGTAAATTCCAAATTTTGTTGAATTATAGAACTTTACAGATTCTGGTAAGGGTTTCTCGTCCGTTCCCACTGTAACTGATGAATGTAGGGAACTTAATAGTAAAATATTTTTACTCTTCTTTCATTGATATACTGTCAAAGTTATATCATCTTTACGAAGAACTTTCCTGCTGAACAAGGCATTTTTCTCATTTTTTATGGCCTCAGGAATTTCTTTTCTTCCGCTATTGAGTGTGCCAACAATGCTTGTTTTCATTCACTTTAGCTTTTCTGCAAGACGCAGTGAAGTAAAGAAGTTATCTGTTGTAATATTGTAACCTTTGTTGAAGTATGGTTTCATTAGATGAAGAACATCATATTCGGATAAACTTTGATTGCTTGGTTGGTCTTCATTTTTACCCAAGTAAGGGAATACATTCAGTAAATATCTTGTTTAACATCCGCAAATTGCAAAAACTTTATGCCAAATGTATCAGGCTTCTGAGGCATATACTTTATGAACTTGCATCTTACTTTGTTTGGAAAAAGCTGCTCATCGATGGTCAAGTTTTCCTCTGGATTATAATTAGAAATACAATTCTCAATAAATGGATTCCATATTTAGGATTCTAATGCAAATTCATCTCCTACAAGGTGTTGTATTCTGGTTTACTTTATATAAAATCGTATGTATCTCATTATTTCACGAAATCTATTTCGAGACATGATTTCAGTAAAAGTAAGAATTCCACATAAATTATCCCACATACTTTCTAATTCAATTTTTTTAGCCTCAAATGTTCCTCTCGCATATAGTAGGCATTCAATAAATGCATCCAATTCATCTAACGACATCTACTAGGAGAAATATGCATTAAAAATTGTTACGGTCATTTTGACCGCTCCGGCGGTTCTAGGTATAGTATCGCCATACTTCACAAATTTTGGCTAAATGGAAAATTTATCACCGGGATATCCTAACTTATTGTATTTTGGGAAATGCCAAGGCAGCTGAAAGTTACACTCATAAGAGAAACAAATTGACAATAAGTGACAGTTTCAAAACTGTCAAAATGACCGCCTTGGCGGTTCTAGTGTTAAAATCTGCAATAAACATTGTAACTCATAATTTAGTATACCTTGATTATGTAAAATCTTACTGCTTCTTTAGTCCTGAAAATAGCATTGGCGATTATTTTGTTGGTTCATTTTCTAAAGTGAGAGTTATAAGATTAGCTTCAGAATCCGAGGAATATTTTGTTTGTAACAATATTGCATAAAATATTATGCACAAATGTTTAAAAATGTACAGGTATGCGTTTTATATTTGCCTACTCCTCAATACATAAAAAGGGGGTTGATTCTCTAAAAAACTGAGTATTTCTGTCTCTAGTAAAGAATTTTAAAAACGCACTTGGTATGGTGTTCCACATACAGTAAACTTTATTTTCAATGCTACTTAATGTACAGCTTCATGGATAACCGGATATCCCGGATAACATGGCCTTTGTACCATATATGTGAACTCGCTGAAAACCCGTACTTCGCTAGAGTACATTACAATTAAATTACAACGGTCAATGTTTACAATTAATGCCAAAAATATGTATAAATATATTTATAATAAATGCAACGATCAATGTATGCAATTGATTTTTAAAAAAAAAAACGAAAAAAGCTATACTAATATATAAAGAGAGAGAGGATTTTGTACGTGGATGGTAATCTTCAGAACCACTGTACCTATTTGAAAAATTCTTTCACTGTTTGAAAGGTACATTATTCCGGATGGACATAGGCTATATATTATGTATATCAAATCAGTAGAAATAAAGTTAGGGGCTTAATCCTAACAATCTCCATTGTTACCGCTACTGTCCTCTACCGCTTTTTGTGGTGAAGTCTTCAACGATCCTTAGCGTGGTGCTATCTATACTAATATATAAAGAGAGAGGGGATTTTGTACGTGGAGGGTAATCTTCAGAACCACTGTACCTATTTGAAAAATTCTTTCACTGTTTGAAAGGTATATTATTCCAGATGGACAAAGGCTATATATTATGTATATCTGATCAGTAGAAATAAAGTTAGGAGCTTAATCCTAACAATCTCCATTGTTTCCGCTACTGTCTTCTACCGCTTTTTGTTCCGAAGATTTCAACGATCCTTATATTGGTGCTATCGCGGTGGGCTTCTGTTCTGACGCTAGCGGTTCGAACCTAGCCGTTCTCCGGCACGCTTTTTACTTTTAAAAAATTTATTTTAATTATTAACTAACATAAAATTAATTTAATATATTAATTAGGTTATTATTAAGGTAAAAAAAGATTTACAATTTATTGGCTATCAACTGGAAATTTATTGGTATAATATTTTGTTCAACCCGGACAAAGTCGGGACGGGCCGCTAGTTTATTTATAAAAAAATCGTGACGGATATTTTTATAGACAAAATAATGTAGAAGAAAATATTCAAATTAAATCTAATAGAACATACTAAATAATTTAGTACAGTTAATATAGTACAGCTTGAGGAATATTTCTTTTACTATATTTTACTATTTTTTTAGATAATGTCCAATCGTGTGCCGCATTACTAAGGAAAAAACTTATTTTTTTGTCTAATTCGCTGTTATGTACGTGATGCAAAATTACTTTAAAGTATCACAAAAAGAAAAGAAACCACGTGATCAGCATTTCATGAATTAAATTCTAAAAATAAATCTATAAAAATTCACCAAAAAACAGAAAATGGATTTACATGTTAGAAGAGATTTCATTTTAAAGTCATTTTTATGATCTTTCTCGTGATATAAATTTTATAAACCTCGGATTATTATTTTTAATGTAAATTTTAAAGAATATTACAGAAACAGCTTAAAAATTTAATTTAAAAAATCTAAGAAGAATTTTTCAAACATCTCTTAGTGCACCCCTCCAATATAAGAAGAATCGCCATGCAAAATTTCAGTCCTTTATGTCCAGCGGTTTGGTCTGTGCGTTATATGTCAAACAGTTACGGAACTGTTATATATATCGATTATTCCAAGATTTCAAAGGCATATACTGTTTTTAACTGCTCTTTATTCAAATAACAATGAAACTTTCAGAACATTTTCCTTTTTATTC
>OU015490.1:209993942-210086442 GCA_907164885.2 Dolomedes plantarius | reverse complement strand
TAAAAAACAAAATTTGAAAACCGAAATTTGAGAAAGAACATTTTTAAAAATTCTAATATATTTTTAAAAGTGATTAAACGGTTTTTAATCTTTTAGAAATGAAACTATTTAATTTTATATCGAAAAGGCAACACATCGGATTGCCACTCAGCTAGTGTATGTATATATATATATATATATATATATATAGACAAGAACTTTGTTAGTCTACTCATTACTAAAAACCAAATAGGAAGTAAGCGAATTTTAAATATGAATCCATTCCTTCCAAAGCATTGTGCGAAACGTAGTTTTTTTTCAAATGGAGATGATATATTAAGAGTAATACTGAAACCTATTTCAACGAAGTCTGTACTGAACACTAACACATTATATATATATATATTTGCATTTACAATGTAGAAGTTTTTCAATGGTTTGTGTATTTGAAGTCTGAAATAAGCGAATTTATAATATGAATATTCCCATAGCAGGGCGTGAAATGTAGATTTTTCAAATGGAGATGATGTGTTGAAAGTAATGCTGAAACCTACTTCAACGAACTGTGTGCTGAACACTAATGAATGCTAGATATTTACATTTACAATGTAGAAATTGAACGATCTCTAGTATACGCTTCAAAAATCTTAGGTTAATTTCAAATATAAATAATTCCATAGCAATGCCTAATAGGTGGATTTTTCAAATGGAGGTGATGAATTCAGAGTAATATTTGAAACAAAGTCAAAGAAGTTCATACAGAACACTAACATAATTGTATTATTTACCTTTACATTTTGGCCCTAGTGGTTCATTAACATTATTAAATACATCATTATCGGAGTCCGAACCATATATAGGTTTACGATGTTTTTTCTTCCTACCATATTGTAAGGAACATGGGGCTGAACAGTATAAATATTGAAAGTATTAAAATAACTGGTATTATATTCGTCCTTCATAATTTAGTGCGGAATATGCATACTTGATCTAGTAAATCCGCAGGTGATAATTTGAAAATTGAGTCTCAGCTTTCATGCGTGAATATTTAATATCCACGAGAAACCCAAAAGCTAAGGTTAGAGCTCTTAATTTCCATAATATATGCTTTAGATTTTTGATGAATATCCGTATCTCTCAGCGAGCCAAATATTATGACGGTATCCAGATGGCTGGACACTTTTAGTAAGTGTGAGAATTTAAGGAGAAATGTCTGCACCTTTCATAATGTGATTTTACAGAATGATAGTTTTCTGTATTACTGTGGTATACAGGTAACTTTCATTTAGATATTCTGTGTTATCCAGTAAATATTTCCCTGCTACCAAAAAACAATAATTAAAATATAAAAGTGAAAACAATCTCTTAAATTTTATAATATATATCTCCTAATTCTGATAAATATTCGTATCTCTCAGAGACCTCACAATGAAGGACATATCCAGATGGGTGGACAGTATTAGAAAGAGTAAGAATTATATGACAAATTTTCACTATCCATAATTTGATTTTACGTAATGATATTTTTCAACAAACTTTGGTATAAAAAACCTGTCATTGTACCTCGTCTGTCTAACCCAGAAAATATTTTTCTGCTACCTGGAAACATGCATTGTAAAAGATCTAATATCTCTACAAACACATCAAATTTGATTGTTAGGCCCCATATCGGTTTAAAAATTAAAATCATATTTGACGGTGAAGATTTATGTATTTCATAGTTGCGAGTCTAGAATGGTTTCTATTATTTCTTTGACTTACAGCAGAAAGCTTTTCGAATCAGGTTGTCCAAACTGCATCTTTCAATTTTGATTACACCAGAAGAGAATAATTTTGATACTACTCC
The DNA here is from genome assembly GCA_907164885.2 of Dolomedes plantarius. Lineage (NCBI taxonomy): Eukaryota > Metazoa > Arthropoda > Arachnida > Araneae > Dolomedidae > Dolomedes > Dolomedes plantarius. The sequence continues at coordinate 210,084,617 of OU015490.1, read as the reverse complement.
CTTAATAACCGCTAAATATGCTACATATCTTTATTAAAAGTTCTTTTACTACGGAATAAAGTTTAATATATTGAAATTCTTAAGGAATAGCTCTGTTCTATTTTTATTATTTTAACTTTGACACGTTTTATATCGATGTTCGAAGTGAATTTTTCCTCAAGGTCTCAAGTTGCATTCCGTAAAAGTTTTTACTAATAATAACGTTTTTGTGATTTTAACGTTTAGTTATTAACATGTAGGTAAATTTAAAAAATTATTTATGCTGCCTAACTTAAAAGATTTTTATTAACGTTTGCAAACAAAATTGTGCTATGTAAAATTAACAATTGCTCCGGGAGTTATATTAAAAGGAAAACGTAGTTCAATTTTCAAATTTTAATTTTTAAAATCCCCATTTCAAATTGTTCTTCAGTTTTATTAAGAGAATAATAAATTTTACTAACCCGCAATTGAGGGTAATTACCATTACATGACTTTTGAATTGTGCCTGAAGTATCCAACTGGTTGCGCGTTGGCTTTTGGCCCTGTGGATTGTCGGTTGTACCCAAACAAGCGGCTTTAAATATATTTACGTCTAGGTCGAATATGGTAACGGTATATCTGTAGACCAGAAAGTCCCTTTATTAGGTCAGAGAGTGAGAAAGAGGGTATATTCCCCACAGATATCGCCCCTGGTGATGCTCAGTCAAAATTGAGGTGACACTTGTCTAAGGCCGGCATTACACTATAAAAGTTCTTTGACACAGATCTTTTATAAAACCTATTAAAGTTATCCATAAAAAATTGCTAAGACCTGAAAATATTCCTATTACAAGTAAAAGATTTTATAAAGGTTTAGAAGAATTACAACAATGGATAAAGAAATTGTAGCTGCTGATGTAACTAGTGTAGCTTCGGCAGCCGTCATAGTGTCTTTAATAGCGAAAAAAATAAGAAAAACAAACGTTTTTGGGTTAAACCGTGGATTACTCGGCATGAGTTGAAGAGGGGGGGGGGGGTGTCCATCAAAATTTGCTCCAAGAACTCGCAGTGCATAATCAAAGTTCATTTTTTCCGGGAGGAACTGGCTCCTTAATTCATAAACTTCCTTCTTTACGTCATCAATCGGGCATTGGTATCAGTTTTGTTATATAACAGCCGCAATTGTTTTGTAAATTTAAAGACGTTTGTTTCAGTTTTTATAATCAATATTTCGAACGCCATATAAGAAATCATACTGTTCGTATTCCGATATTAAGAGCCTTGTCTCCGCGAGAGACCATCTGTTTTCTGCCATGATTTATAACAAAGCACCCTAGAAAATCTTTTATAAAATATAGGACGAAGAGCCTAACTATGATAAAAGAACATTTACAAAAGCTTTCTTTTATCAAAGTTGAGCTATTACACTGTCATGTTTCTCCTCCAACATGTTGCATAAATGATCTTTGTCAAAGAACTTTTATAGTGAAATGCCAGTCTTAGACGGACTCCAACCCTTGTGGGGATATTGTTTAAAAGGAATCTCACTTCTCAGCTCGAAAAGCCTACATGCACCTGGTTTGGAACACTTCCAGGTACGGAGAATTATCAGTATCAACTCCCACAGTAGACTTTTAAATAAATTTTGATAATTTGAAATTTTTAAAAACAAACATGAATATACTATACAAAGTGAACAATTGCTGTAGAACTTACATAAAAAAGTAAACGTTTCTAAATTTTTAAATTTAAAATTGTGGTAATACAATTTTTATTTTAATCTTATTGAAAGAAGTCTGTAATTGGCTTGGCAATTACCCATTTGATTGAAAATGACATTGTAAAAATCTGATAACTGAAAAATTTAAATACATATGTCTGAACCACTAATGTTTCCTTGAAATTTCTCTAATATTTCAACATAATAAATATCATTGTTCAACAGAAAGTTATCAAATTATTTTTTTAAAAAATTATAATCAATAAAAATAGTATGAAAATGTTTCTCGTTACTAAGAGCATGAACGTTGAATAATTTTTTCTTAATTGTTTCACTTAATGATCGAATTATCTTTGATAGAGAAAAAAAGTATGAATAGATGATAGAATAAAATAAAAGATGAAGCAATGGAACACTTAACTGAAATATAACATGATAATAATACAAGTTAAATGAGCTATTCTTAAATAAGTTAAAAAAAGTAAAATTACTTCGAATTTTAAAAATTTCTAACAAATTTCCAATCGTCAAAAAATTTGTTTTTAATGAATGTAATGCGTTTTTCGTATGGCACATTTAAGGAAAAATATCATTACAAAAGACCAATAACTGAGAAAATAAATAAAGTTTGTGTCCCCTATTTCGTTAAATTTTTCATAAATTTTATCTGTCATATTAACATGATGATAGCATTTGTTTGAAAAGAAGTTTGTCAGCTTATCTTTCGAAAATTTGTATGCTATAAAAATACACTTTAAAGCTCTTAAAATTGTATAATATACCTGACACAATTTTATTTGAATTGTTATAGATATTGATCGCATTCTCTTTCTATTGCATGATCTTTCATAGAAATTAATTATTTCAAAAGATGGCAGCAAAAATAAAGGAGAAATAAGAAAAAATAACTTTAAATAAACGTGACAAAATTAATGTTAAACGAGTTATCGATTCAGAAGTTGTGTAATAAAGCAAACATGCTTTTTCTGAAAAGAATTTCAATTTGTTAAAAAATTTTTTACGAGTATGCAAACTCTTTTTTTCTATCAGACATTAAAATAACTATTATTACAAAATACAATTAATTATTAAAAAAATAAAAATTTTGTCCCGAAACTGCTAAAATTTTCCTTAAAATTTATCTTTTATTCAAACATAATGGTTAGCATTTCCTTGAAAAGATATTTTTCAGAATATTTTTCCAAAATTTTATAGTTAATAAATAGTACCTATTGAGCTATTAGCTTTATATAATAACCCCAGACACAATTTAGTTTACACTTTTTCCAGAAATTTATCAAATCTACTTTTATGGAAATGAATCATAACAAAGGATTTTATGAGATATAAATATTTAATATCAATAAACTACTTAACTTAAAACAAACATGAGGTAATTTAAGAAAAATGAGTTGTTTGTTGTGAAGTTATATATAAAGCAACCATGGTTAGCTGTTTGATTTTTGATGGGGAATTTAACTTGTTCAAGAATTTTCTGCATGGCTAAAAACATTTATTTACTTTGGAACATTTAAGGAAAAGTCTGCAAAAGCTTCGTCCTCTTTTGTTCTGAGTAACCATCCAAATTTCGCAGCACAATGCGCAAGGAATCGGCCATAAAATAGCTCAAAATAAGCTCAGAAGAGCAAATGGGGCAATCAATAATGCCTTAACTCTAGATCGCCTTGCCGTCAAGATCGTTGTTTCGTGTGCACATTGAGGAGGTGGATCTACTATGCACTCCACTTCTATGGATCTACACATTCTCCCAAGTTACAGATTCTTCACCAAAGTACCCCTATTTTGGTGAACCAAAATAGGGGTAATCCCTGAAAGTGATAAATTTATCTCTATTGGAGCAGTTGTGATCGAAACCACATTTTGAGAGTATTTTAAACCTTGTTTCAAATAAGTTGTCCTTAATGAAACGTCTTGCTGGCATCAGGTGGGGCTGTTTGAGAATCACTTTAAGCCATTTAAGACCACTCCATGTTTCCTTTATTGGAAATGCACCAAACAGTTTTTTAACACTTCTTAGAACATTAATTACACAAATAAGTTGTATCCATAAAATTAAATTTATTTTTACGAGAGTTACAAGATGTTGCGTTTTCGCAACATCAGTCCAAACGATATAAAAAAAATTTTTGAAACATTTCTTTCACAAGTCATTCAACATTTTAACATTTCACAAGTCTTTGAAACATTTCACATTAAGAGGTACATTACACTTATTACATACAGTAATTATTTGACTTTTGCATTGTTTACATCTTTTTTGTTTATTTTCACTATTTTTAGTTATTATATGCCCCATACGGTCTTTCCGAGTTTCGCTGAGAATTAGATTTTAAATTGAAGATGGTCTTCGAATAGGTGAATTTCCAGGTAAAACATAATTCATCTGCATTTCTTCAAGCCTTTTTATCAAAGATATGGCTCTCTCAAAGATATAGATCTCTTAAACTCTAATAAACTTTTTTTAGAATTTATTACATCAATGTAGAATCTCCATTTTTCCCATACAATATGCTCCTTTTTCTTACTATATTGCTTACTTTTACATTTATTAGAAAAAAATGTCGATTTCACCTGCAATGTCGTTAGGTCATTCGACATTTTCACATAAAATATCATGATCAATAGCTTCTTCATCCGTCAAATCATCCGGATCTGGAGGGATAATGACGAATTATGTTTCATCATTATTTTATGTTGAGGACGATTCTGAAAAAATATCATCATCTAGATTATGAAAATACTCCAATGCCTCTTCCAATGTCAAAAATCGCTTTTTTCTAGAGACAAACTTATCTGAAATGCAAACAATACCAATTTACTGCGTAAAATCTACGCAGCACTAATAATACACATTGGAATTAAGTAATACACATTAGACTGATGTTGCGTTTTCGCAACATTTTTAAAAATATGAATTGAGAAACATAAAAACAAAAATTATGCCTTACCTGTTGAACCCATTTTGTTCTTTAGTCTCTAGTAAACTCGGAACAAGCATCAAAACGGAAATTTAACATGTGCTGCTATCTACAGTCATTATTTGAAATTAGTCAATTTTTCCCTTTCAAAACACCAAAAAACAATTTTTTTGCAAGTACTAAAAGCGGGCAATTGTGGAAACAAAAATTTTATTATGAGAAATTAAAGTATAGAGAATAAAATAAAAATGTTACTTCAGACGTACAAAACTTAAAACATGCCTTTAAAAAATACAGAAATTAATGTTACGTTTTCGCAACGCCAGTCTTAAATGGGTTAAATCTGAGTTATATGAAATTTATTTTTCCCTTGATTTCTCACTGTTGTGAACCATTGATCGTCCCTTCTGAAGAAGTCTTCGAGTATCTTGAAAAAGTCCAAAATCAAGCTTTGTGTTTGACAGCTTTGCTGTGACATAAAACAAGCATGTCAAGTCATTTATACAGAAAAGGACGCTTCTCATTTGTGAGAAAGTCATTAGGATACCTGATTGCCTTTCACTGTGGAACAATCTATCCCTAGTATCCGGAAAGTTGCTAAAAGACTCAACGGGGTTTCGTACAGGGAGTTATAGAAACTATAAGCTGTCGTGATTTAAATTATGGATCAGAACCTCTGATTCCGCCTCAAAACCCTAACGAAAAGAAGGTATTTCGGGTCTCTACTCATCATAGTCAATATGTCTATAAAATAAACTATAACAATGTGGTTTCGTGGTCTTTGACCTACGAGAATATCAATGTAATGTATCCTGAGCCGCATAGGATGCATTCTTATGCTCTTGCATATAAAATTGTGTTAATGCAGTTGTGTGGAACAGGCGTCTTCGGCAAGCTTTTCTCCTATTTCAATCCGGTTTCAAAGAGCTGATTGAGATTCGGAAAGGTCTCTGAAATACTAGTAGAACTTAGGCAAGTGTAAAATACGTGTGGCACTTAATGCAACTTCAATGCCACCTGGACAAATTCTGCAAACTTGTTGTCATTTGTGACTCTAAAGCTGATTTAATTACAATTGATCCTTATAATACACTACACTCTGCTGACATCTTTGAATGTAGGAAGCTCCTGCCGTTTTTAAGTAGGCACTATAAAGGTGTCGTTTTACAAAGAATCCCGGGCCACTGCGGAGTCTCTGGAAACGAGTCTGCTGATCTCTTATCGAAGAGAGGTGCATGCATTTTGCAGATTGCCAATGATGATGTTCCTTTTGGTACTGTCAAACACCTTATCCGTAAGTCCGTCAATGAGGGCACCCAACAACAGCTCTTTGAAAAGAACTATCAAAAGACCTAGTGGATTCGAAACAAAGTTCCTAAGTTTTCAAGGCGTAGAGTTGTTGCAGAATTTCACCTGGAGACAAAACTATTTATCAAAATATCTGCATCGACTCAAAATCGTCAGTGATTCTTTCTGTGGGCTCTGCGATTTTCTGAAGATGTGGGATAATACTCACCTGCTTCGTTGTCCTAATCTTCGAAAGAAATCTATTTTTTATCGTTATTGGAAACCAAGGGACTTACTGAGTTCATAGACTATTACTGTAGTCCACTCTTATTGCTGTTTCATGCTTTTGTTCTCTTTTTTCCTATGTTTTTTGGCTCAGTTGTCTTTAAACTTGAACTTAGAAATTAAAAGAAAAACAAATTCAAGGTAAAATGCTCTTACTGGAATCCATTAATTGAGAAAAAAATATATGTTTTCCTTTAATTCCGCAATGTTTTTCTTTCATCTTAACGTAATAATTATTATTTCTTTAAAAAGAAATTTGTCAAATTATTTATTTTTTAATTTTATGGTTATTAAAAATTGCCTTGATCGCTATCAGCATTTCACAGCAGACTAGACCCAATTTGAGCGTAAAAATACCCAATGCGTTATTTGTTCAGAAGTTATATAAAAGTAAACATTCGTTAACATTTTACGTTTTGATACGAAAATCAATTTGTTCAATAATTGCCTGCATGGCTTAAAACCTTTATTTACAATAAAAAATTTAAGGAAAAATTCTTTTACAGGATGCCATTAAATGAGAAAAAATTCAAATATTGTCTCTTAACTGCCTAAATTTTCTCTTTTACTTACACATAATGATTATCATTTGTTTGAAAAGAAATTTTTTCGATTGTTTAATTGTTAATAAAAACAGCCCTCAACGTTTTTAGCTTTAGGTAGCGTAGTAGGTTCAATTCGAGTATCAAAAAATATCCAATGACATGCTTTAACTTTCTACAATTTTATAGGAAATTTAGTTTGTTCAATAATTTTCTACATGCCTGAATACCTTTATTTACTATCAAACATTGAGGGAAAAATACCATTAAAGACACCATTAATTGCGAAAAAAATTAAATATCGTCTCTTTCCTTTCGTTCTCTTTCCTTTCGACATAATTATTTGTGTTTGTTTGAAAAGAAATTTTTCAGATTATTTTTCCTAAATTTTGTAGTTCATAAAAACAACCTTCATCGCTCCTAGCATTTCATACCGTACAAGACCCTTTTTTTTTGCATTGTTTCAGATATTGATCCCATTCTCTTCCACAGAAATAAATCATATCAAAGGATCGTAGCAGATATAAAGAATAAAGAGAAATAAACCACTTTACTTAAAACAACCCTGGAGAATTTCAAGCAAAATGAAGTGTTTGTTCAGAAGTTAATATAAAAAGTAAACATGATTTAACTTTTTACTCAATGATACGAATTTTTATTTTTTTCAAGAATTGTCTACGTAGCGGAAAACTATTAGTTACTATCAAACATTTAAGGAAAAATACTATTACGAGATGTCACTAATAAAGAAAAAATTAAAATTTTCTACTTTAACAAATTAGAGTTTCTCTTTAATTTCAGCATAATGATAAGTATTTGTTTGAAAATAAATTTACCATAGTATTTTTCTAAAAGTTTAATGCTAAGAAAACCAAACTTCATTTCTCTTAGCATTCCATAGCGTAACATACCCATTTTTTTCATTGTTTAAATTATTGGTCTCGTTCTCTTTTATAGAAATAGATCATACCAAGCAATCATAGCAGATATAAAGAATTAATAGGAATAAACCAATTAACTTAAAATAAAGCTTCAGAATTTCAAGACAAATGAGGTATTTCTTCAGAAATTAATAAAAAAGTTAAACATTCTTTAACTTTCCCCTTTTTGATACGAAAATTAATTTGTTCAAGGAATGTCTACATGCGTGAAAACCTCTGTTAACTATCACATATTTAAGGGAAAATGCCATTATTATATGTCCTTAATTGAGAAAAAAAATTTTAATTGCCTCCTGTAACTCTTTAAAGTTTTTGTTTAATTTCTTCATAAATATAAGCATTGTTTGAAAAGGAATTTGTCATATAAATTTTCTTAAAGTTATTGTTAAAAAAACAACCTCCATTGGTCTTAGCGTTTCATAGCTTACCAGACTCAAGTTTATTATTGTTTTTCATTGTTTCCATTACATTGACACCATAATTTTTCACAGAAGTAAATTATATCAAAGGACCATAGCAGATACAAAGAATCAATAACAATAAACTACTTAATTTAAAACAAACATGGATGATTTCAAGTAAAATAAGTTTCAGAAGTTAATATAAAAAGTAAATATCCTTTTATTTTTCACTTTTTGATATGAAAGTTAACTTGTTCAAGAATTGTCTCCATGCCTGAAAAACTTTGTAAAATATCAACATTTAAGGAAATATACCACTATAAGAAATCATTCATTGAGAAAAAATTAAATATTGTCTCCTTCAATCCCTTAAAGCTTCGTTTTAATTTCAAAATAATGATAAACATTTGTTTGAAAAGAAATTTGTCATATTGTTTTCTTAAATTTTACTGTTAATGAAAACAACCTTCATCGCTCTTAGCTTTTCATATCGTACCAGACTGAATTTTATTCTTTTTGTTTGCATTGTTTCAGATATTGATGCCAGTCTTTTTCATAGAAATAAATCATATCAAAGGATCGTAGCAGATATAAAGAATTAATAACAATAAACCGCTTAAAAAAAACATGGAGAATTTCAAATAAAATAAGGTATTTGTTCTGAAGTCAATATAAAAAATAAACATCCTTTAACTTTTCACTTTTTGATACGAAATTTAATTTGTTCAAGAATTATTGTCTACATGCCTAAAAACCTTTGTAAACTATCACATATTTAAGGAAAGATACCATTACAAGATGTTATTAATTGAGAAAAAAATTAAAAATTTTCTCCTTCAGTCCCTTAAAGTTTCCCTTTAATTTCAACAAAATAATGATAAGAATTTGTTTGAAAAGAAATTTGTCATACTATTTTTCTCAAATTTTATTGCTAATAAAAACAACCTTCATCGCTCTTAGCGTTTCATAGCGTACCAGACAGAATTTCATTTTTTTCTTTGCATTGTTTCAGATATTGATCCCATTCCCTTTCATAGAAATAAATCATATCAAAAGGATCGTAGCAGAAAATAAAGGAGAAATAGCAATAAACCACTTATCTTCTACCCTGTCGGCGTCCTTCTGTTTTCCCGACGCCAGAGAGTCTTTAAGAGGATTTAAGGTGTTCAGGGATTCTCTCTTACTGTCCCTCATTGTTTTTTATCCCTCAGTCATTGTTCTATTTTAGGAAAAGTAAAGAAGAGAAAGTTTGAGTAATTAGGTTGTGTTTAACATCTATAGCAATGAAAAAGTACTTTGAAAGTGCCGAGAAATGTTTACAAGGGTTTAATAATGATGGCTGTTTTCAGGTTGCTGAAAAAGTAAGGAATACTTTAAATATAATTTAGCTACCTAGATGAAAGGAACTTCAGTTAGAGATATTTGTTAAACGAAGTAAATAAAAGCATTTAAATTTAGATAGAATTACGTTTGTTCAGAATGCTCCGGTTGTTCGGAGTTTAAAAGTAAATGTAAGAAGATTTTTTTTCATTTATTGTATCATCGTTTATAAAAGAAAGTAGAATTTGAATTGTGTTATAAATTGGTGTTTTAAATAAACTTCTTTCTAAGTGGAGACTACTATATAACTGGTTTTAATGGGAATTATCAGAGAAATATTATTCTATTCTGTAACATTGCGAAAAGAAACTTGTGGCTGATGCGATACAAAATTCTATGTGGGATCAGGGTTGTTCATTATTAAGTATAAAACATAAGAAAACTAATAAAACAAATTTCTTTTCAAACAAGTGATAATCATTATTTTGAAATAAAAGAAGACATGTTAGGAAACTTTAATTTGTTAAGAGACAATTATTAAATTTATGTATCAATTATTGGTATCGTGTAATGCCAATTGTTCTGTAATTTTTTATAGTATATAAAGGTTTTCATCAATAAAAAGAATTCTTGAATAAATTAAATTTGTATCACAAGGTAAAAAGTTAAAGCATGTTTAATTTTTATATAGCTCCTGAATCAAATTTAAACACATAATTTTGCTTGAATTTTTCTATTTTTATTTTAAGTTAAATGGTTTATTTTGCTTTAACGCAGTCGTCAATAAAAAATAATGGCGTCAATGAAGCATTTAGGGTTTATACTGTAAACAACTATAAATTTAATTATAACACTTATAAAAATATTTCTTCAATTAGCAACTGTTTTTATGTCATTAAATTTAATAGCTATATGCAAAGCATATACTGCATTCAGTACTGCAATTTAATAGCATATACTGCATTCATTGATTAGATTCTGAGGAAAATGTAAAATTTTAAACTGAAATTTACTGCGGGAAATTAATTATATGCCACTTCCACAGAAACTATAAAGTGACTTTTCCCCTGACCTTCTATTTATCGTTTTCCTCATTTCTCCTAATATGAAGCACAGTGATATCTTTTTCGTTATATCTCGAGGAAACATTACAGCTGTTTCATTTACCCCATGAAGATAGTCTTGATTGCGAATAAGCAGATAGGGCTTTTGTTTTGATTTGTTTTGATTTCTGAATCACAGAGCTTTAGGTACTTCTGTTTAGGTTTAGTGGATATATCTTTTAGGTTGATAGTCATAATTCTATTCGCGAGTTTTAAGTATCATGTTACACTCAATTATGTCTATTTTTTAAGCGAAGTTAAAGCAAAAGAGTATTAACCAAAATCTCTAAGCCCCTGAATGGTGATATTAAGTTTGAACTAAAACTACTAATTACGGCTATCTTAACTGATTAATAATCTTTAAAATAGAGTTTAAGGGGTTCCAGGGCAAATTTATTTTATTTTATTCTTTTTATTTATTGAGTTAAAATTTTCAATTTATTTGTGACGGTTAACCATATAATTTGTAAACAAAATCACGTCATAAAACATCTCATAAAATTTTAAAGAATGAAATAAATTTTTTTAAAGTTGGGTAGTTTAAAATCATTATAACTCGAAATATTATGTGTCAAATTTCAAATTTTTTTTCATTTAGTTAAACAGAAATAGATAAGTTTTAAGTTTGATTCAGCATATTTTAAAATTAAAAATATTTAAAATAATTTAAAGAAAAATGTAAAATATTTTTAAAAATCATATTTTCCAAAGTAAATATGTTTTGAGATTTTCTGGATCAAAATTAAAGCAAAACAGTTGAAAAAGCTATGTTCCAAATTTGAACCATTTATCTTTCACGGTACTTGACTTATAACAATTTAAAGACAAGAAATGGGGGAAAAACCCATCATGTAGAAAAATGCATTTAATGGTTTAAACAAAATTTGGCTGCTATTGGAATGTTTCAAAATAAAAAACAAATAATATATCCTGTTCTAATTAAGATAGAAGCATGATTTAAACGTCATTTTAATTGGAAAATAACAAAAAAAATATTTTAAGGGTGTCCAGGACACAAAATTGTTCGAATTTTCGAAAAAAAATTTACTGCATTAAACATTTCTGTAATCTTTTACGCTTAAAATGACGTTTAAATCATGTTTCTATCTTAATTAGAACAGGAGAAATTATTATTTTTTTGCAACATTCTAATAGTAGCCAATCGTTGCTTAAACCAGAAAGTGCGTTTTACTTCATGATTGGTTTTTTCCCCATTTCTCGTCTTTAAATTATTATAAGTCAAGAACCGTCAAAGATATTTGGTTGAAACTTGTAACATGCTTTTTTCAATTATTTTACTTTAATTTTGATGCAGAAAATTTGTAAAAAATATTTACTTTTATAAACAGGATTTTTTTAAAAATAAGTTACAAGATTTTTTTTGTAATTTTTATCTAAATATTTTTAATTTTTTAAAAACTAATATTTTAAAAAATATTGATTCAAAATTAAAATTTATATATTTCAGTTTAATTAAATGAAAAAATTTTGAAATTCGACAAATAATAATTCGAGTTATAACGATTTTAAATTACACCACATTTATTAAAAATTTAAATTTTAAAATTTTTTAAAAACTTTTTGAGAAAATTTTTTATGCAATTTTTTTTACAAATTATATGGTTATACATCACAAAAAAGATTCAAAATTTTAACTCAATAAAGAAAAAAAATTAAAAATGTGTCCCAGACCCCCCCTTAATGCAATAAAATGTTTCTCAAAAATTTGAGGAATTTTGTGTACTGGACCCCCTTAAAATTCTTAAAATTTGACAATCCATAGCATTATGTTTAGATATTTTCGGTATGTTTTAAGGCCGTATGACGACCGGTGGCGTAGTTGTTAAAAGCGTCTAACTTCCACGCCACAGATTCGAACCTGCGACTGGGCAAGTCAACCTTTCATCCCTTGATTAGGTTGATAAAATGAGGACCAAGCATACTTGGAAACTAAACTCTGGGTGCCCCACGCCAGGTTGACCACCTGACTGAGACAGGCTGTATGGTACCCCAAGCCCACGGTCAAGAAAGCGGAGATGGGCACAGCCGGTCTTGCCCAACAGCGGACTGTTGCGCCATGAGTTTAGTTTTTAGTTTAAGGCAGTATTTTCGATATCTTAATCCTTTTAGAAATATGTTAGTCAAACATATCGCAAACTCCTTTCAACAACATCATATCTCAAAAATCGGCGATTTTTAGTTAAGCTTGTTTTCAGAAAGCCCTGAAAGATTAGTATATCCCTGCAAGATCGTCATATCTCACCGCTCAATATTTAGCCGCTAGAAAGCAGAATTAAAAATTTATCTTCAATACATTACTGTAATAACCCAACTGGGGTTATCAGACTGTGATCGTATATGTACAATTAACGTCGCGTTGCGACCAAATATGTTCAACACACAACTAAGAAAAATGGGTACAACTCTCAAGGAATACTCGCTAGTTATACATATATACAGTTTATTTACATATATAAATATTTACACGTACATAAACGAGCATCTGGCTAAATTCAAAGTCTTATTCAAACACAGTATTAATCTATATATATATTCAAGTGTGATTATAATGCATATTATTCGTATACAGTAAGCAATGCCGACCATTGTGAGGAAAGTGGCGAGTATGCAATAAGCTAGGGATGTGAAATAGATATAGTTAACATAAATGCTCACCCATGGGCTGCCGGAACTGTCGCTTAATCTCGTTTCGCCCCTGGTACTCACAAAGTTCGTGTAATGTTTGATAGTCCCTGTGCATTAAGTTCGTCAAAAGAGTTCTATATTGGCACTAAAAGTTCATGGCTCGATGACAACTCAGTTTTGATCTTGTACATAGGGTTGTGATGGTTCTCTCAGGCTGCTCAGCGGGTCAGTCAACATTGGATGTCGGTCATCGACGCATTCAACATCTCACCGTCGTTACAGCATTGGCGTTATTATTCTTTACGTTTATTCGTTGATTCATCAATTGGCGTTGCATCGGGATGCTCCTCGTTCTCACAGCAGCTTAATTCGTTTTTCCTTCTTTCTTTCGTATGATGCTCACTCTAACATTCAATATTATATTGTTGGTTGGCCCCGTAGCAGCTTAGTTATTTATCATTTGTTTTAATAAAGGGCTCCGTGTAAAAAGCTTCCTATTCGTATATATATTCCTTTTCTTCTTTTACCATTGGTTGTTGCATTCTTGGCTTCTAATTCGCTATCCCCACCCCTTTATTGGGTTGAGGGACGAGCCACCTTGTCCATAGGTTCATTCATGGCTTATTTTTATCGCATTGGCTGCCTCTGAAATATATATGTGAGTACTAATTGATCCCGACGTCTGATCGTGTCTGGGATCTTCTCAACCCCCATGCACCTGCTTCTAAATCTTTGACCTCTGATTTACTGCTGCTGTCTTCCTAATTTTGACGTTTTATGGCCCGTGTTGTTCAACGCGGGGCCAAGCCTTATTCATTGACCTCGAAGGCCTCGAAGGATAAAGCCTCGAAGCCATAAATAGGCTGTCACCTTCGGCTGGGTGGTTTCCTACCTATTTAGATTGCTTCATATTCCCATCCCGCTTATTACAATTACAATGTACTTTTAAACTTTCAAATCACTCTCCTGAAAAATCTTGTTTTTTTTAGATATGGCGTTCTTAAAAGGAGTGAGCGATATTTGGCGCCAAGTTAGCGTAACCAATGCATCTATCGGTTACAGCAGTTTTAACTGCTGAATCATCTTTGAAGTACAATTTTTAAATGCTTAAAACGACAATCCATTGCGTTATTTTAAGAACATATATTTCCAAATGTTGTTCATTTTAGGTAAATCCAATTCATTCAAATTTTTCGCGATGACCCCGTAACCGATATATACATCTGTTACGGTGATCTTAACTGCCAAATATATCTTTAAGTTACAAATTAAAAATGCTTATAACTTCATAATCCCTGGCGTAGTTTAGGAAAATATGTTCCAAAATGTTATTGTACCTTTTAGGAATTTCCTATTCATCCCTGTGTCATGTACAGGGTGTTGCCGAATTGGACCGACAAATTCAGAGGAGTGATAGTAAGCATCAAGTCGAGCAATAATCACATAGTAATCAAAAATAAACTTTTCTGCATCTTTGTTTATCCTCTAGTGTACCAGGTATGTGTTTCCGGTCATACATTCCTATGTGATTCTGTTTCATTTTTGATTTTTCTACCTCCTCCAGAAAAAACCGTCATTTACAGCCTTCCAGTGGCATTGGTATGAGGTATGTTCCGATTAATTAAACAGCACCCTCTAGCTCCAGGTTTGCGTTTCCGGTTATTCATTCCTAAGTGATTATTACTCGTCTTGATGCCTACTATCATCCCTCTGAATTTGTCGGTCGATTTCGGCAACACCCTGTATACATGCTGTATTGATTCACAGAAAAAATTAAATTGATTTTATGTTACGCAGACAAATCATTTTAGCCTTAAAACTATTTTTCATATTCTTTACACATTTTTCTATGATTTTGAACTTTAACTTCGTAAAATATTTTTTTAAATAGTCGTTTAACCTGATGCCTACAAAATATTAATAAGAAAATTCAATGAAAGGATTAGAGACTTTTACCTGTGAAAAGATTTCTGCTACATCGAAGTCAGAGGTGTTTCATTCAATGATTTCAGATTTCCGTAATTTCGTCTAGTGTAAATCACATTTGCTCTAGGAAATCATCGGATTTGACTTTCTATGAAGAGGGATAGTGAAATAATTTGATCAAGAGAGTGTCCCATTAGTGAAGCTGTCTTTCATCATTATATTCCTAAAGGTTTATAAAGGCAGATGATAAAAATATATAAATATTTCGCTTCATACAGACAATAAATATATTGAAACATTGTTTATAACGCTGAACTATTATCGATAAGAAATATAATGATTGGCGTTTATATTTATGTTAAAAGGCAAATATCTACGTCATTTGGCTGTCTATTTTCCAAAGGGTAACAATGAATCATTTAATTTCAATTAAATACGTTATATTAAAAGTATTGCATAATTCTGTTAAAAGTATTTGAATCAAACTTATTTCTGATCTCACATCTTTATTTGACGTGCTACAACCTTCTATGTTTCTGAGTTCTTGTCTTCTTTCATTAAGAAGCAAAAGTTAGGGGCATTTTGGTACTTTATAAATGTCTACTAAGAAAAAAATTTAAATGTACTTTGCAGAACAAGTATAATTAATTAATACAATTATATTCCAACAGACTCGTGGTCAAGGTTTGACCACAGAATATGATTTCAATTCCACACTTTATTTATTAAACGGTTTTATTCCGTTTCTAGAAAATAGTTTTCATTCCGAAAAATTTTATTACTTTAGTAGATATTCATTTAGCAATAAATGTCTACACTTTCATTTTGGAAAATAAACATTTAACAAGCAGAAAGTTGCCAACATATTTGTATACAAATATTTTATGCCTCAGTGGTAATCAACGGGTTATTATTTGAGTAGACAGATTTTTCAGTAATATTCTAATTTGTGGAGACTTTCCTTTAAGCTATAGTTGTATGTAGGTTGTATAGGGAAACTTATGCTTCACTCCGTAAAACATTTACAATTCTCCATTTTCATTTATCGCTTATTATAAAACATTTAAAAAAAGTTTGCATACAAGCATCAAATCTATTAAAAAGAAAAAATATATTTCAATGACCTGACAACTGAATGGATAAATGACGCACACTATAAAGCTCAATATTTGAGTACTAATTTATTCACTTATTATTAACGGCTATTATTGAAAGCTATTATTATCCTTATTATTAAAGGCTAGAAAGTGAGTAAATTAGTACTAAAATATTGAGCTTTATAGGTATTATGGAAACAGGTATTATAGGAATTTGGTAGGTTTTGTGATATGCTAATACGAGCCATAGGAAGATAAAAATTTAGGATATACAGAAGAATATTGGAAACGTGGAATGTCTATTTTCATAACAAAAATTTGGCACCTGACTAATATTTGATATTCATTGTTAAAAAATTATCTTGTTGCAAAATAATAATAATTAATGTTTTCAACTTCTACCTAAACAGCGAAATTTATCATCAGGTATTTTTTGAGAGAAAAAAAGGTACTAATCTGTATCTTTATTAAAAAATGAAACATATAAATTTAGAGAAAATTATATTAATAAAAGTAAAATGGTTACGCAAAATTACGGACAAAATTTGAGTGTTTATTTAGATGTAATTGTATGATAACACAGGTCTAAAAAAATGGTGCCTAGGATTTTAGAACTGATTTTAGCTATATTTGGGGTGTTGAATCTAAATATGAAATCGGTTTTTCTCTATGAGCTCCGCTTTTTTAGATACGGTAAAGCCTCTTTTATCCGGAATAACTGGGACCATAGGCAATTCGGACAATCGGAAATCCGGGTAATCCGGCTAACATGGGTAATAAGCAATACAAAGTCTTTAACTAAGAAGTATTACTTTGTTTTGTAACAAAATTACATAGTATTTACTGCTTACAAGACATTAAAAAATATAAAAATTACTTTTCACATCATTTCTTAACAAAGAATTGGTAAGTCTAGTAAAGCTTTCTTAAAGTCAACAAAAAGCATTTTATTACCATAATTTATTGTACAATCTATGCAGGAAGTGTACATCAAACTAAAACGTGAATATTTAGCTTACTTGTAGTTATGTTCTTGCTATCATACTTAAAAATTATTATCTAATGTGAACATTAAATAAAAATAATGTCTACAAATCTGTTCCTGGTTATCCGGAGATCCGAATAAACGAGAATATACTGTACATCCATTTATCTATCGTTTTGTTTTCTATTCAATACATTCAAGTATGTGTGATTTGTCCTCCTGGGATATTAAAACTATGGAGGACCGCTACCATGGAAGATGGGGTACCTACATGATGGCAGATTACTGCTGGAGTTTAAAAAGGAACTGTATTAAAATACATTCAAGAACGTCACGAAAAAGATGTTTCCGAAGTGTTCAGTGACTAGTTGGTTTCATAGATGACTTTTACCTCTTTCTTTCTCTTTGTAATTAGTTAAGTACTACTGCAATATTCTCTATGATTTTTTATGTTCCTTTAACATTTTAAAAAAATATATAATAATAATAATAAATTCTGTATTTAGTTTTTTAATTTGATTCATGGATTTAACTTATAATAGTGAAAATTATATTTCATTAAAATGTTATATCTTAGAAATTTGAGCTCCTAGGCAAAAACTAATGCTATATTCAAATTCTGGGCATCGAATTCATATGAAATGAGCTCCAAATACCCCGGTACCAAAACCACTGTTGCTCTGTGATAATTTATAATTTTATAGTATTTGGAAGCTTGCTTTATTAATGATTTTTTATTTTGTCATATAATTGAATTAGATTAGAAGCAAATATATTTTGTTATCATAATTTAATGCCAAATTATGCATTTCAATTATTTTATAGTGTGGTAGTTGCTATGCCTCCTAGCCGGAAGTTCCATACCAGGTCCATATAGGGTTTGCGGGCTGAGGGGTGCAGCTTAAGTTTACAATAGTATCACAAGAGAAGGATTTCATCTTAGCTAGGTGCCCCCTCAATTCTGACCTAGTATCCCCATGGGAGAGAGTTGAGGGGATCGTACCTTATCTCATCCACTCTGAACTTATTGTAAGATTTAACGTAGCCATATAACTAACACACACACACACACACACACACACATATATATATATATATATATATATATATATATATATATATATATATATATATATATATATATATATATATATATAACCCTAAAAACCAACGTTGGAAATTGACATATTGTCTCTTAAAATCCCCTTAGCTATATGATTTATACAAGCCCGGAGATCCAGACAGCGAATCACTGCTCGTTTCATGGTCACATGACACGCCAGCTATAAAAAGTTATATAAGGGTCTGTGGTCAGAGAGGTGACGCGTAATGGATTCTGTAATTGTCCATTGAAGACGCTTCGTTGCTAGCTAATAAAAATTTTCTAGATTTAGTAGATCTATTATTCTTTCAAATTTCCTTGGGCGTAGAGTTAATTACGTTTTCGATTCAAAGAACAAAGAATTGTAAATAACCTAGAAACCAACGTAGGAAATTGATACATCGTCCATTAAAATCCCCTTAGTTATATAAGTTTTGCAAGCCCGAAGATCCAGGCAGAGACTCACTGCTCGTTGCATGGTCACTGCTCGTTGCATAAAAAGTTATATAAGGGTCTATGGCCAGAGAGATGACACTTCCTGGATTCTGTAATTGTCCAGTGAAGATACTTCGTTCCTAGCTAATAAAAAATGTTCGAGATTTAGTAGCTCTATTATTTTTGTGTCTAGTCGGCTTACGACAGATAATTTCGGTGTAACATGTCAGGTTTGTAATTCTCTAATTCGATTGTCTTCTTGGGTCTGACATAGAATGTTACATATATATATGAAACCATAAACCTTTCCCTTCATTAATTTTGTCTTAGCGCAACAGAACAAAAACCTTCAATTTGATTTTGATCTAGATATACGATATTAAGCTATTAGTTTCCCCCCTAAAAGCCACGTGTGGACAACAATTATATAAGATCGAATGTCGTAGAACATTCGAAAATCATCACCCCATATGAGGCGTTAAAGTCAGGTGTCAAATTTTAACCAATTAAAAGTCCAGGGCGCCCGTACTCAAGGCGTGTACATAAGGTTTTCCGGGTCTTCTGTGTTCGGTTCTAGTCCGACAAGCATGTAGTTTTGCGCTGCGGGATTTTCCCGTATGTCTGGCGATTTCTGGACTATGTGTTGAGATGTGTAGATCTGCGGTATTGTACATTCGCGTAAAAGATGTCCAGCAACATTTCTAAGTTTAAAAAAACTGTACTATTACCATACCGCCTCTTTCTTTCTGGCGTTTGATTTCATTTGACTCTACATTGTGATTGCCTCCACTCGTCGACCACTTCTACTGTTTAATGCTCCGAGGACTACAAATACTATGACTTCTTAATGTGAATTGAGGTCTCCCCGGCAAGGATATTACATATATATATATATATATATATATATATATATATATATATATATATATATATATATATATATATATATATATATATATATATATATATATATATATATATATATATATATATATAGATTACAAAAGTCAGAGGATAATTCGCTGTAAACATATACTAAAACAAAATTAAATTTTGATCTTTTGTAATATTATATATATATATATATATATATATATATATATATATATATATATATATATATATATATATATATATATATATATATATATATATATATATATATATATATATATATATATATATATATATATACCGGGTGGGCAAAATGTCCGTATAAAATTTAAAAATTCATAAAAACCGGAAAAATAAACAAAGTAAAAAAAAGTTTACAGGGTTAGCAACGCAGGTCACAGGATGTTTTTAAAGACAGGAAAACGCAATCACTGAAAAAAACAGCCGTCAGGTGGCGATAACTTACACAAGTCAAAGAAAAGATACGCAAATAACGAAAAGAATGCTTCTAAACCCTTTATTACAGCAGTAGGTGTTCCAGATGATCCCGAACTGTAGGTGTTAAAGCATTGCAGGCTAGTCACAAATCCAGCAACGGGATAGTGAAGCAGGTCCGGATGTATACAATACACCTCTCGGCGGATCGCAGAACAAGAGTGAACTGGGTGTGGACTAGGAGCGCACGTTCTTATAACCGTCTCATTTGCATATTTCCATAGAATTTGCTCGTACCAGCTCCACCTGTCGACTGTTATTTTTTGAGTTATTTTTTTTCTGTCTTAAAAAGAAATCCCGTGACCTAGCGATGCTAACCCTGAAAATAATTTTTTATTTTGGCTATTTTTCCAGGTTTTATGGATTTTTTAAATTTATACTTACTTTTATATATATATATATATATATATATATATATATATATATATATATATATATATATATATATATATATAGAGAGAGAGAGAGAGAGAGAGAGAGAGAGAGAGAGAGAGAGAGAGAGACACAGGCAGTTTCCAAGTTTTAAAAATGATGAAGGCAAAGATTACCACTAAAGTGAATAAGAATTTAATACCAATGAAAACAAAACAAAATTTAACTTAAACTTGTACAGCATAATCAAGTGAATTTTAACTTAAGTGCAGAGTAATTCCACTGTACACTCGGAGACCCGATTAGCCTCCCACAGGAGCTTAAAATCATGCGACCTCTCGCCTGGCTGTTACATCATGGTCTCCCCCAAAACACCCAGTCTCTCGACTGTATTTCCTCACGTTCCCTTTGTCGGGAGCTTCCATCCGAATTTCTAGACATGCGTCTGTTTTCCAGAGAGGGGGCGGCAGGATTAGCTGATGAAATCTCTTCTTTTCATCGAATATTTAGGCAAACTTTACGATCACTATAGTGTCAAACTCCCTAAGATATTGTTCAAAACAGACAGATTTACAAGTTGTGTTGTACGATAACGAGGCTTCCGTCCGGTTTTCCACCGTATTCTTTCAATAACCGATATGCGGATTCACTTTCAGGCGAGAAATTTTTACAAGTGTTGCGAAATCACTGGGAACTCGAAAAGGATAGTTCGATAAACACGCAGCTGATTGAAACGGAGCCAGATACCTACAGTCTCAGTCTAGTTCAACAGTAGCTCAGACGTTACTCGTCGGAATCGTGTTCACCTAGATTTTTTCAACAAAGAGCACAGAAATGGACTGTCGAGTGCAAACTCATTTTATTTTAAACACAATTGTAACTAAAGATCGTGAGTTACATTTGGTCTGACTTAAAAGAGCGACAAACCTTCCTACGCCGTGTCGACCACACAATAATCTTTTTAGTTTTACGAAATGCCAGGATTTACGTAGAAATACTTGGCTAAGTAATAATATAATTATAATTGTGTGTGTATGCATAGGTGAGGGGGTGCATCTCTGTATATGTATTCAAACTTTGACAATAATAAAAGGTCTTGACAATAATAAAAGTATGACCTAACTACTAGGGTAAAATTGGGCTGCTGTTTCGCCATAACCGTCACCAACAGAATTTCGGTATGTATGCATCTTTGTCTTTTCATTAGGATTGTATGTGTACTTGCATGTATGGTGCGTTGAGGCATTACTGCAAGTTGTCCGTGTATTTTAATTTTAATTAGACTAACTGTTCCAATGGGGATCTCGGGGCCTTTCTGATGTTTTTTGGTCATACTTGCATCCTATTCAGAAAGTTAACCCTTGAGGTAACTTATTTGGTTAGGCTCCCTGATGACGAGACCAGTTGGTTATCTCGTATTTCTGGTTTAGTTTCGGCACTACTACACAATCTTGCCTCTGGTGCGTGGAGCCCTGAGTGCTTGATTTCTGTATTGTTTTTGTCAACATTCTTCTTATAATTATCTAGCTCTGTTATGTTTAGTTATATTTGCCTTTTTCAATATGAAGATATAAAGCAACTGCACAATATTTTATTGGAAGTTTATTTATGTTTTCAACGCTAGGGTAGGTTTTAAGCTAAATTATTTGGAAGTCTATGCCCGCCTTTTAATTTTTGCTTGTGTTGAAATATTTATATTTTTATACATTGTATGCATTCAAACTTTGACTATAATAAAAGGTCGGAAAATTAGTTTAATAATAACCATTTAAATGCTACGGCATGTCATCATCGGTATTTCCCTACGGATAAGGCTCTTGCGACGTCGGAGTTAAAAATCCTATAAAAATAGAAATTAACATTCCGTCCTTCATGTCAAAAAATAAATAAATAAATAAATAAATAAAATAGCAGCTACAACTTTCATTTCCAATTAGAAGAACTCGATGTTTGTGTTTACTTTTCATGCAAAGCTATCTATTTACTCATTCTTTGTTCAAAAAGCTAAAAAAGGATTGGAAAAAGAAACATAATGGTTCAGTAAACATAGAAGCTCAAATTAGAAATAAATTCAAGGGAATGGCTGTATATTAAGATGTTGTTTCAGTAGATGGAATGTTCTTTAGGGGCAAGGGATTTTTTCTTTGCTTTTGAATATTTTTTTCTAACAGTGTGAGCTACCAAATATTAATTTTCAGGGGTAATTTTGTAACATGTGCATTCAAATTAATTACTTATGAAATTGGGGGAAAATCATATCTATAAAAATAATTTGAAAGCTATACATATAAAATACAACATAATGTAACTAAATCAATTGAAATATTGTTTATAAACAGGTATAATCTATAAAAACGGGCACGAGTTAGACTAGTGGTAGCGTGTTGGTTGTCGGACTGAGGATACTCGGTTCGAATCCCAACTAGCGCCATTAAATAACCTACTGTCTAGGCTGGATAAGGGCACATTAACCCTTCAGCGGGGACGCCAATTTTTGGAACACTAGCAGGCGTTCCTTGCACGAAGTGCAACGTCTCTTTCAACCTTGGATATTTCTTTTGTAGTAAACTTTTTTTTTCAAATTGAAAATAGTAATTATACGTTTTATGACAAGATATAAAATGTTGATAATATTGAGATATATTTATAATTGAAAGCCAAAGAATGCAGATACAATCGCCTTATTTCAAAACTGTCTGGTTCAATGGATATAAAGTCAACTTCTGAATGGATTCCTGTTATGTCCAAAAACCTTAAAAAACAATGAGGTTGTCCTTCTTCGTGATATGCGGAATACCGTGTAATAGCTGCACATTTGCTCTACTACATCAACTCATAATTTTGCCGTATTGCAATCCAGTATAATCGCTGGTTTACCACGGATAAATAACGACTACCAATGAATGGAAAGGAATACAAGGGTCAGATAATCAGACCTGCATTAGAAAGGGTGTAGCTATAAATAGAAACTGCTTAGAACATTCAAACCTTACTTGTAAAAGTAAACCATTCAAAATTACGAAAATGTTGCACTTTGTACACAGGTGCGCCCACTGAATGGTTAAACCCGTAGACCGGAATGCCCTACTATGAAGTTAGGGAGGGTAGGACAGGGTACAATATCCGTAGATGTGCCTCTGGGGTCGATCGGTCACAATTTATGTGTCACCAAGCTAGGAAGGATTGTGACCCTTCTAGTGTTGCAAAACGAAGCCGTACTCCCCGCAAAGTCTATATGTACGTGGTTTGAAACACTTTCGATCAGGGGACATTAGCAACGACTCAACAACTGTAGGAAAACACTTAGGCAAGAGAATAATTTATTGATGAGAATAAAAACATGCCCATTAGAAGATAATGCTAGAAAATATCCCATTGCACACAAGTAGTTTAATACGATAAATATCTGAAATATTTTGCTATAGTAAATTATTAAGAAACGTCCAAAACATACATGAAATATGCATAATAAATATTGAACCATATTCATCCAAGGTCAGTATTATGTTTATCCAATTTATATGGTGATGTGAATAAATATTACATAACCAAGCGATGCATAAATAATATTTTTAGCGGGTAATTAAGAGAAAAGTCTGGAAATAAAATTTAAACTATGTTTATATTTCAAGATGAATATTTTCTGCCATATTTTTTAAATTTTCTCAAAATTTTCTTTCTTATAAGTAACAGCCTTTGCCCATGATTTTAACTCAAACTTTGCTGAAAATGTGAATGAACAATTTAGTTATTCATCGTTTCTATTATTAATCCATACAATTTTATTCTCTCAAGAGAGCCGGGGGTGTTTCTCACGCCTTCCTCCTATTAAATTACTTAATTTAATCAGGAATGACAATCACGTCATTACTGTCAAAACTTCTGACGTTTATCTACTTTTTTATGTTTAAAATGTGTTCGCATTAACCGAAAGGGGATTATTTTTTTTCTTTCGGAACGGTTATACTGACTTTTCTTCAGCTATGCCATGATACAGTTCAAATATATATATATATATATATATATATATATATATATATATATATATATATATATATATATATATATATATATATATATATATATATATATATATATATATATGTATATATATACATATATATATATATATATATATATATATATATATATATATATATATATATATATATATATATATATATATGTATATATATATATATATATATATATATATATATATATATATATATATATATATATATATATATATATATATATATATATATATACGTTAAAAAATTATCCAATCTCTGCCATATTTTTAAATTTTTCCTAACAATTTTCTTTAACTGAAAATGTTATAATTCGTGCATTATTGGCCTCTAGGTAAAGTTAAATAAACTTGAAACAATATTTATTGTAAGTAAACAAGTAATATATTAAAACAAAATTCTGAAATTTTAGCCATGAAACTTCAGCCATGAAAAAAGCTAATTTTCCAATAAACCTTAACTTGGAGGGTAAAGTTAAGGGCAGAGCCAAGGGGTAGAATAATAGATTAAAAATATGACAGAGGTGATCATATTTTTAATCCATTTATTTTTGTAGGTATTTATTTTGAATTAGGTTGACAGAGTTACCCAAGGGGAACTTTTAGGGATACTGTACCCTCTCCAACCGTCTCTAACTTCATAGTAGGACTTCCCGGTCTTAAATGGTGAGTTTTCTGAGTTTACACTTCTGCTATATTCATCCAAGTTTAGAGAGTTTTTAGAGAGATTTCCGAGAGTTCCGTTTAAAGTATATGAACATCGTTTTCATGACTAAATCTACCTTAAATGCGAAATGCAAAATATGTGACAATTGAACATTAGTTTTTTGTTGCCAACGGATTATTGACAGAGTCTCCTGCTGTCACTTTACAATTTTAGACGATAATAATTGTTAAATTTTATACCATTCAATGATGCAGTTTCGTCGAGGAGAGGGCTTGTGACAGCCCAGTGGTACAGCGCGCTGGTTTTCGGTGCTGAGGGTGCTCGGGTCGAATCCTGGCGTCGTGCCACGAAAAATACCTCCGTTCGTGTCGTCCCTTCATAGGGGGTAATGCTTTCCACCTCTATGGTGCCCCCACAATAAAATGGGCAGTAAAATTGCGGCGTAGTATAGGCGAATGTCTCACGAAAAGTGCCTCCGCATTGAAAAAAAAAAGTTTCGTCGAGGAGGAAAAAGAGAATTTTCTTAAAATTTCCTAAGTTCACATGACACACAAACAAACACACGCATATATATATATATATACTAGCTGTACCCGTCCCGGCGTTGCTCGGGTAATGTAATTACCAATTTTTTAGTAGCCTTAACACTTTTGTTAATGGGCGTCGCTGTCATCCTTTTCCTCACCACGATACATTATTTTACCCATATAAATTTAATCCTTTCTTGCACATTTTGGCAAAATTTTTGACATAGGATTACTAATCGAATATCACTGCAATAGTAATCGATTTCCTTGAAAGCGAATATATCACATCCTCCACAAGCTGAAATTCTTTGAAATCTTCATAGATTTTTTCCACAAATACACCACAAATTATATGATATTAACTAAGTGCTGGCCAAAAAAATTACGGCATTACTAAATGCGATTTTTTAATCGATTATCAATGCAATAGTAATCGATTTCCTTTAACCACTCAATCCCTCATAGAAAACAAACGCCCCAACTCATCACGTGCATTACGTCGAAAAACTGGTTTTTCTCCCAGTTTCACCCGCTGTACCTTCGTCCGGAAATGAAGAACGAAATCTCCAAAATGAGATTTCTCGCAAGAGTTTCCGAATCATAAAATAAATTATTAAAAAATAACTACAATTTGTAAATTAATTTTGGTTCTGGCTTTCGAAACTGTGATGTCTAGGGTCTCTGAGATAAAAATTTCGTAAAAATGTAACGATATTTACGTATCGATTCGACAATTTGGAAAAAAGGGTCACGGACAAAATCGCGTTTTTTTCCGAAAAACGGGTGCGTACAGGCGATCGAAAAAAAATCACAATTAATCGATAAATTAAGACAGACAATTTTAATTGTGATTTCCGTATAGTGTCATCTTTCCCGTATAGGCTCGTCTGAAAAAAAAAATTCTTGGACGGATACGTTAGGATTTAAGGAGCTTTTACTCGTCCGGGAGCTCCAAATCGCGACTAAATATTTAATTACGGAAAATCTAATTAAAAAATCGAAAAAAGGGCTTCGAGGTGCATAATGAGACCTCGGGAGGCATCTTCGTGTCGAATCTCAAGACTGTCCGACCTACCGTCTTTGCGCTGCGCCGCGAGCAGACAAAAACTCGGTCACACACACACAGACTTTGCCTTTTATATATAAAGATATATATATTCACGTTAAAAATTATCGAATCTCTGTCGTACTTTTAAAATTGTTCATAACAATTTTCTTAAACTTAAAACGCTATAATTCGGGCATTATTGACCTTTAGGAAAAGTTAATCAAACTTGAAATAATATTGTTGTAATTAAACAAGTAATATTTGGAAATGAAACTGAAATCTTTAATATTTTATATCACATTATTCCCTCACTCAAACTGAGAGAGGTTTCAGTATCAAAAATATTTTCACCGTTTCCTACTTCTTAAAAGATATTTTTTCTAAAGGAAGAGTTTTTCTATTTATTAAAAAAAAAGCTGAGATATTTACCATGATTTCAAAAACTTCATATATTTTCTGAGAAGTTTTCATAGCTATTCAGCGTAAATATATTTTTGTTGAAATCCCAAGAAAGGTCTTTTAAATGTGAAATTGAACTCTATTTACTGACGCTGCGGTTTTTTCAAAGAAAATAATGCCGGTCGAGTGAACCACAATAGTGATCAGCTTAGGGCATTTCAGGTAGAAGAGGTTATTCCCACTGGGAGGGATTGTCTAGAAGGGTCGAGGGGCTAAACTATGAATGCTATTAACAGGTCGTTAATTTTGAAACGCTGTATTTGAAATAATAATAATAGATTAATGTTTTTCTATTTTCTTTTTTTTAAATGTCTCTTTATTTCTACTCCGCACATGAAATCGGAAAATACAAACCGATTTTTGATTTTAAATTTCTCAAACATTTTGTACTGATAAATACAGGTAACCCTCCTATGACACGGTGGATAGGTTCCTATAAAATACCGTGTTGTGTGAAACCGTGTTTTATGAGACCCAGGGACAGTTAAAAAAAGTGGGTTTACGTTCTGAAAATTTATTAAAAACAAGCATTATTTTTTTAAATTCCATATAAGCAACTTAATATTTTTTAGAAATATAAATGTATGTATAACACAAAACGAAAAGAAAAAAAATATTATTTTCATTTAATGCAACCTTAATTTAATAATTTCATCACTGCTCAGTACAATAAAATGAAAACGTTTTTTCGATTGAACGATAATGACCTCCACTTTCAGAACCTTTTTCTTCATTTAGATTTTTTCCACCTTCTATTTTTTTTAAAAACTCTGTAAGTTTGGTTTATTTGCTGGGTCTTACAAGATCATTGTTGATTCACGGTATGGAGATCGACAATTTTGCAGCTTCCCTTTGAATTTTCGGCTCCTTTCAGCGGAAGGGTCTGCATTCAGGAAAAATGATTCAAGATTTGCAGCTAAGCTCAGGCCTTTATAGAGTTATAAATAAATAAATTATAATTTTTATATATTTTCATGTAAAGCCACTATAGTTCATAATTCCTTCCAGTCAATATTTTAAGGTAATTTAACATTTAAATGTGTTAATCAAAAATCTTGTTATCTAGTGGTATAGAAGTACAGTGTTGTATAAAGGGTTTCGCAATTTTTTTTATCGTGTTAGAGCGAAACCATGTGGTATGATGCCGTGCTCTAGGAGGGCTACCTGTATACCATGTAGTATTTTTAGAAAGTTTTCATATTTAAAGTTTCATTTTTATTAAAATTAAATTTGCTTTTAGAATAAATTTATAATATTTATTAAAATAGGTTTAGATATTTGTTCGTAAATACCAGGGACTAGTGTTGGATCAAATCTAGCAATTTCCATTTTGTGCGATATTGAGTTAAGGTTAATTTCTTAAAGTATTTCAAATAAGTTAAAAACAAAACTGTTGGAAAATGGACTATCAATAAAAAATAATGTAAGAAGTTTTCTAAAGCAGATTTTTAAATTTTATCTTAAATGTTTTAAGGTATAGTTTTAACCCTTTACCGAAAAAAAGGTCTCATGGCGATCAATTTTGATCTTACACCGTTCAAATATTCTTAGATGAGTATTTTTTACCCTCCAAGCAAAATCGTATTCATTTGCACTTATTTAAGGGGAGTCATGACGTTTCAATCTTCAATTTTTTTTTCAATGCGGAGGTACTTGTTGCGAAGACATTCACCTATATTTCACCGCAGTTTTTCTGGCCATTTTATTATGGGGGCGCCATATAGGCAGACCAGCGTTGCCCCCTATGAATTGACGACACAAATGGAGACGTTTTAGTGGAGCTTCGCCAGGATTCGATCTGAGCACCCTCAGCACCGAAAACCAGCGCGCTGTACCACAAGGCGGCCACTGCCCTTTCAATCTTCAATAAATAACCAATATTTTTTCTGAGAATATTTGAACATTTGTGAATCATTTAACACTCGAAGAATGAATGCCGTCATTTTGACAGTTTCCGACATACTATTGAACGCTATGTCTGTATTTATGTCCTCAGGCTTCTGAAATTTTATGACTTTTTCAAACTTTACGTGACACATTTACAGAATTATATTCAATGGTAAAGAGAGGGAGAAAATATGTTGTATACCTACTAAGACTGAAAGCCGGCAATATAGAAAACAGGCAGAAATCCTTAAAATAATACCGGGAAAATGTTAGTTAGTTTTCGTCTCTTCCCCCTTAAGTGAATCACAGAAATATTGGCTCTTCGGAAATATTGGTGTTGAGAAATAAGAACTGCACAAACCATGCATATATTATTACGGATAAACCATACCAGGTTGTCATCTCGGCATAGCTACATAAATATAATATAAATATATACTAATTTATTATATATTGGTATGAAATTCTTCAAAATTTAAAGTATTTAACCAATTTTTTAAAACATTAAATATTTTAAATTCTTGATTTTATTTTTAACCGTCAAAATAATGGTGTTCAGTCTTTTTAGTGGGAGAAAAAAAATTCCTGTCTTTCATGTGTTCAAAAAAACCGCGTTAAAATATTCCAATTAGAACATTTATTCAAAACTATGACATGAAAGAAACAGTTCCGATGTAAACATTACCAGTGTGGGATATTTAAACGCCCTTTTCTCGTAATGACGATTTCCATGCTTGCTGGCATTGTATAAAAGAAACTACTGTAGGTATTGCTTTCGAATTTCCAGGGTAAGTACAAAATGATGCGAACAAAATTATGCATCTTATAAAAAAAACATATTTTACTAAGAATTTTTATCATTTGACTTGTAATTTTAAAGTGATATTTCACTATATTAAAATCGACTGTCCTGGAGAAATTATTATTTGTTTTTTAATTAGTTGTATAATTATACCTAATATTTTTGCATTACAAAAATGGAAAAAAAAAATTGAAACTTTTTTAGCGCTGTTGTAAGTCTGCACGTAGTGTATAAGTATAATTTTGTCATTTTCAGAAAAGGCACTAACTTCTTACTGTGTAAGTAAAATTCTTATTTACTTGCAATAAAATTAATTCAAGACTCATATTCTATAACGTTTAGAGAAAAATATCTAACTTTGATGTATGTTGGACAATAACAAAAAAAGTTTTAGAAGTACGAAAAAACAGCAAAAATTCTGACTTTTCTCCTTGTAAAATATGATTTTCATGGAGTTAATCTTTTGTTTTTTTTAAATATTTGTATAATTATACCTAATGTTTTTACATTACAAAATTACAAAAATTATTATTGAAACTTTTTATTGCTGTTAAAGGTCTGCTCACAGTAAATGTATCAGTAAAAATCTGCGTATCAGTAAAAATTTGTAATTTTCAGAAAAGTCACTAACTTCTTACTCTAAAAATAAAATTCTTATTTACTTCTAACATAATTAATTCAAGGAACATAATTTATAAAGATTAGAGAAGAAAAACCTAAATGTTCATATATGTTGGGCAGTAAAAAAAATGTTATATATGTACGAAACACACCAAAAATTTTGACATTTCTCCTTGTAAAATTTGATTGTCCAGGAGGAATTATTAATTGGTTTTTTAAATAGTTGTATAATTATACCTAATGTTTTTACATTTAAAACATGCAAAAATTATTATTGGAATTTTTTTTGCGCTAATGTAAGTCTGCGCGCAGTTTATCAGTAAACATTTGTAATTTTCAGAAAAGCCACTAACTTCTTACTTTAAAAATAAAATTCTTATTTACTTGTAATAAAATTAAATCAAGAAACATAATCTATAAAGTTTAGAGAAGAAATACCTAAATTTTCATGCATGTTGGAGAATAACAAAAAAGTTATAGAAGTACGAAAATCAGCAAAAATTCTGACTTTTCTCCTTGTAAAATCTGATTGTGCTGGAGAAATTATTAATGAGTTTTTAAATAGTTGTATAATTATACCTAATGTTTATACATCACAAAAATGCAACAATTATTATTGAAATTTTTTTAGCGCTGTTGTAAGTCTTCGCGCAGTTTATCAGTAAAAATTCGTAATTTTCAGAAAAGGCACTAACTTCTTACTCTAAAAATAAAATTCGTATTTACCTGTAATAAAATTCAATCAAGGAACATAATATATACAGATTAGAGAAGAAATACCTAAATTTTCATGTAAGTTGGACAATAACGAAAAAGTTATAGAAGTACGAAAAAACAGAAAAAATTCTGACTTTTCTCCTTGTCTAACCTCCTCAGAGACAAAAATAAAAGCTATATATTTTGATAAAGGTACTTAAAATATTTTTTAGGTCCTTATGAAGAAGAAATGGTACATTTAAATTTTTCTTTAAAAATATAGGGGGTAGCGGGCATGTATCACGTGTGATATATCAGTGCCGTGACACTGCAATCAGAATTTCCAGCATTGATAAAAATATATGAAAATTTTGTATCTCATGTGATACAAAAGAACCGAGTACGCTAAATGTCTCATTAATACTTTCCATGCTCATTATTTCCCACCTTAACAAAATGTTCATCGATGATTTTATCCAGAAATAAATGGTCAGTAAATCATAAACAATTTTATTATCATTTTATAAGAAGCAATAACAAGTATTTGTTTTCGTTTAAGCGGTATAGAAGCTCATTACGCTCCTTAAGCGCATCGCAAAAGACCGTTTTCAATAATATTTAGTTATTCACCACTTCCATGATCGGGACTAAAATGTTAGATTATTTGACATTCCTATTTCAGCATTATTACCATTGTGGAAATTAATGAAAGAAAATTATATATTGAATAAAAATCATTGGATATGAATTCTTTAATACATGACAGATAATTTAAGTACAGGGTGGTCATAAAAAAACTTTGCCGATATATGGACCTCTAGCGGCTGTTACATTCAACCGATCGAGATGAGAAATTCAGAAATAGTTATTCAGAGGTATGAGCTCGAGATTCTGTGAACCGCAACTAAGTAGCTCTTACAGTTACGGTTATAGGTACTGAAACTCGAAATTTTCGAATGGCAACGCTCAATTTTTCCCTTCGCAAAATGCTCAGCGCATGAAAAAAACCTAAAGAGCGTTTAAACAGTATGCGTATCACAAAACAACGGTCGCGTTATGCACGAAAAATCAGCTCGGCGAACGGCCAACAAAAACACGATCGGGGCGCCCGGAGAAAATTTGCATATAACAGAGGCAAGACACCAATCACTGATGACAAGACAAATCGGACTAAAGAAAACATTTATTTGATTCCATATTTTCCACATGGAATTCATTCATACATCACATGCCGTTCGCAGAGCTGTTTTTTGTGCGTGCATAACGTGACCGTTTTTTTTTCTTATACACGTACAGTTTCAACGCTCTTTCGGGTTTTCGCATGCCCTGAGCATTTTGCGAAGGGAAAAAAGGGCTTTGCTATTCGAAAATTTCGAGTTTCTGTACCTATAACTGTAACCGTGAGTGCCAATTTGTTGCCGTTCAGAGAATCCCGAGCTCATACCTCTGAATAACTATATCTGATATCGTACCTCGATCGGTTGAACGGAACAGCTGCTAGAGGTCAATATATCGGCAAAGTTTTTTTATGACCACCCTGTATTATGTAAATAACTTTTGCTGTATTTAATTATGATAGTGTTGTTACCTTGCTTGTATTTACCCCTACAAACACCGAAAGTTTTCGAGAATTCCCGTATATATAAAAATTTATTGCTTCATCCAGAAGAAAAAATTCTTTGTAGTATCTACAAAATTCTACTTAACATGAAAAACATGTTAAAACTATTAACAAAGCCTTCTAGAAATTTGCTAGAATTATGCTAAAATGAATCAGAACGAAAAGACATGGCGAAGTACAGAAGACAAAACTGCATTTTATAACATAATGTAATAATTGCATTTGTATATCAACATACTTTTACTTAATGTTTACTTTTATTCAGATATTTAAAACATATAAGACAACAATTTTGCAGACATTGTACGGTTCGTAGCCCCATTAAGGTCCACATGCTGATTTTTAAATTTGCAGACACGAAATAACTCATCTATATTCATAACTACTTATCAACAAATAACACTGTAAAGGAATTTGACTATGTATACACCGATTTCAATTAAATATATAGTTGCAAGTGTCATTTACACAACTTGTCGAATATAATAGGGTTGCTTTAACATTGAAATTACAATTCAACTATTGCAACATTTTATGAACTCCTGTACGGAACTTTATGAACTCCTGTACGGAACTTTATGAACTCCTGTACGGAAGAATATATCAATAGACTTTTTCTTGTACAGGAATTAAGAAAGATTATTCTATTACACTCCTGCAACGTACAACAGCGCATTATACATATAGTGTAGAGGACTAACCAACTAAGTATTATAGCATACAAAATACAACTTCATTTAAATGATTAAGTTATGTAATACTACGGCTTCATCATTTAAATGAATGATGAAGTTATTCGATTATAAGTTACGAAATTATCTTTGGAAATTGTCAGTAATATTTCCGTTAACCACGTACACAGTTGGGTGTCGACAGGACAGGGCAATTAAGTCAATAGAAAATCAACCTCAATCCCTGAAATGGCTCATAATCATTCCTTGTTAGTAATGAATTTAAATAAAATAAACAATATCGTATATTTGGATTTGAGAGATAAGAACATTACATTTTCATAATACCGAAATAGATAAATCCTCAGCAGATATATGGCAATTTTAAATTTCTTAATGGTCAAAGGAGAGTATTAACAATTTTTAAAAACGAATCATGATAGATCAGAGGATTGCAAATTAACTGTACTATTAATAAATTTCCAAATTCGACCTTTGGAGATGTTCAGTTAAAACCGTTTAATTACGATGTGCTCTAATTATCTTTTGAGAATTATACTGAACTATAATTAACTAGCTAAATACCCGTGCTTCGCTACGGAATACATTTGTACCAAAAATTATGTAATTAGGTTCATTTAATTTAAATTAACTTCAGCAGTAAAGGGACGTCATTCCTCAGAGACGTTCACCATATAATTTAACGATCGTGCTCCCTCATTTAAATACGGGTTATAGATATTTTTTCATATTGTGGATTTAAGCCCTTCTTTTAACCCACTTAAAGAATTGGATTTTAAAAGGTTTCCTTAGTGAGCACCTGGGGCCGGCCATAGAGGAGCCTCCCTACAAATTTCAGCTTCATAGGACGTGTAGATATAGATATACAATGATCAGATAGCCAGTGTTCTATTTTGGAGTTTTCTATTTAGGACTATGATGAACTACCTTGCAAAATTTCAGTTTCCTAGGACGTATGGTTCCAATGATTTAGTGATCAGTGAGTGAGTGAGTGAGTGAGTTGAATTACATATATATATATATATATATATATATATATATATATATATATATATATATATATATATATATATATATATATATATATATATATATATATATATATAACATAATCATGTAACTTTTTATGCATAAAATACTATGTTAACAGATCTAAAAACATTTGAGATGGAAAGGCCAAAATTTTGAAAACTAAAAAGCATAAGTGCAGTTAATAATATCAATTCTTATATTCTTCGTTAGTATTATTATAAAAAATGACACTGTTTAACACTAGAATTACGGTAGCGGTCATTTTGACCGCAAATCCAGTTTCCAATAGTATAACTTTTTTATTTTCGTATGTATAATAATTGATAATTTTTGACTTTTTCTAAAACCTTACGAATATTACGTAGTTGTATTTTTGTTTATTCTAAGTTATTATTTTTTGCCAATATTACTGAGTATACCTAGAATTACGGCTAGCGGTCATTTTGCCCGCGTATAGAAAATTATATTTTATATGTTATTTGCAATGCTTTCTTGGCTATTTCCGGTATGTTGATAGATAAACAGATGCACTTCTGGCGAGGGTAGTCGTGTATTTCTTGGAAGGGTTAGTGAGGGGGTGGAGGGGAGAGGGGAGGGGTGTAAAAGCACCTGTTTGGTATTTTCGCATGTCATCTGACTGCGCATTTCCTTTGTGTTATAAAAGTTATCTTTCAACGGACACAGTTCGATTTGGATTATTTCAGCGTTCTGACGTGCGTATTTTTATTTTAGTGTTCTGACCAACGTGACTTGCGTATCATGTCGCGTAGAACTGTTGGTAGAAAATACCTGTCTCAGGAAGATTCATTGAAAGTTTAAGAAAATATTTCGTATGATGATTATGTTTCTGAAATTTAACATGATGAAGATGTTCATACCGAAATTGATTTTTCTGACGAAGACTGGTTTGTTCCTGTTGAACCAAGTGAATCCGATTCCTATGATGCGGAATGTATTGAAGAAACAGAAAGTAAATGTAAAAATTTAGGTCAAGGAAATATTTCATTGCCTGCTACTAATGCAGTTTCCAAAGGTGAAATTAGTGGTAGTAGTTCAGCTCGAGAATGTGGTCAAGAGAAGCGAAAGAGCTCTCGAGATCAAAGAAGACGTATCCAAAGTGTCGAAAACCAAATAGATGAAGAAACAGCAAATGATGTCTCAGTTTGGAAACTAAGAAATATTTCGATAAGTGTTACAAGGAGACGTCCGAAGCAGAACGTCTTACGAGAAGTAGCTGGACCAACTTCGTACGCAAAGAGGAAAATAATTGATGGCAACCCAAGTAGCACATGGAGATAGTTTATAATAAGAAATAATGCGTCATATACAGCAATGCACTGAAGAAGAGGCGCAAAAGAAATCCCCAAATCCCAACTAGTGTTTGTCACTCGATGAATTATATACTTTCATTTTATTATAGTATGCTCGTGGGGCTTTGGCTGCAAAAGGTCTTTCTGTTTTGAGTTTATTTTCAAATTCCTGGGAACCGCATTCTTTGCTGAGACAATGGGTAGGGAGAGAATCCTGGTGAATATGAAGTACTGGCGTTTCGGTTTGAAGTCAACCAGATCTCAAAGACCGCAAACTAAGCCATTTGCCCTAGTTTCAGATGTTTTGAATTCCTTTATAGAAAACTTCCTCATGTGTTTCAAACCAGGTGTAAATATCACAGTGGATGACAGTTGTTTCCCATGAAGACTCGTTATGACTGTCTATTAACTCGTTAAGACTCGTAGACTGTCTATTTATTCAGTATATGCATAAAAAGCCCGATAAATTCGGAATTAAATTTTGGCTCGCTACTGATGTGCAGTCGAAATATTTACTGAATGGATATCCGTATTTAGGAAAGGATGAAACAAGGCCAGCTGGATGAAACAGTAGGTGAATATACAGCTTTTTGCTTGCTTTAACCACACTATAACACTGGAAGGAACCTGACAACGGACAATTTCTTTACTTCACTGAAATTAGTTAACCCTTTCGCGATGGCAGTTCCGATCACGCGCTTTCCTCTGAGGCCGGAAGTTTTTCTCGTGAGCGTACCCTCCAGGCCGGCGGACTTTTAAGAGCTAAGCCTAAAGTTACGAAAAATTCCGAAATAGTAACATTTACAAACAAATATATTTATTTAAGCTATATATGGGTTACTTACACATTCTTTTATTATTTTTCCACTAAAAAATTTTTGTTATACAGTTTAAAATATTTTTCGCTGGGACATAATGTCGAAATCCTACTCTCCCTTTCCACAGTAAGATACTTTCATCAACTGATATATTCCTATCAGGAATATATCCAGAATATGTCAATAATATATCAAGAACTCTGAAAGTTTTGAATGATTAAATCTAAAAAAGGTTTAATTTTTTCAATCTTTTTGGCATTAGTAGAAGTGAAATGCAAGTATCGAAGAATTTCGATGCGTTGGTTCCGACTCATAACCTTACTGAAAAAAAGGTTTTGCAATCATTGGATTCGTTGAGTAGTACATCTTAATTTTTGGTTTTTTAACGATACCCATTAAAATTGTCAAAGCAAATTAAACAAACATTTCTTCTTTAGTTACAGGCAAAAATACTTCGAGGATAAACTCTGTTCACTTTCCGGATTTATGAACCTCTCATACGCATTAATTTGGTTAGTATAATATAATACGCATTAATTTAGTTATTAAATCCATTACAGTTTCATCAAAAAAACATCTGAAATAATACAATTAATTTGATACAGCATCATCGACTTTTATTCCGCATGCCGCTGTGAATGTTAGTAGAGTTAAATCCCTTACGGGAGAAGACCACAAAGAAGTACCGTCCCGCGATATACTCAGAATAGAAATGTCTGATATATCTTCATAATCACTGTGATCTCCGTGTTCCAAATAAACAGATTCATCCGACGAGATTTTTGTATCACTGTCACTACTTTCATTTTCAGACACATTTCTTATCAATTCAGAAATTTCGTCTTCTGTTAAATATTTTCTCCTTTTCTCCATATTAAATCATCAAAAGAAAGAAATCTCACTGCAACAGAATCTGATTCTGACTCAAAACCCATATACCCAATGCTACAATCCCACCGCAAAAGAAAAATAAACAAAGATATCTCGTAAACAAAGACCACGTGCAAAGTTAAAATGCCCTACCCGCTGACAGCCAAACGCAATACATCCATTCCTCCGTTTGTTTACATAAAATGATAGACCGCATGTGATTCATACTAGTCTTGTTTTCGAATAGAAGGTCCCAACTACGTGTACTCCAAATTTCATAGACATGCGGTGCCATCTTGTGCCCCAAAAATTAACTAATAAAACGTTCCGAACTACTGACACGTATAGGTGACGATCGGCCAGAAACGCGGATAGCTGCTGTCACGTATAGGTGACGATCGGCCAGAAACGCGGATAGCTGCTGTCACGTATACGTGACGTTCGCCGCGAAAGGGTTTTAAAGAAATGAAAAGCGTAGGAATAAGCTGTGTCGGCACAATCAATCGTTCAGAGAGAGAAGTTCCTCATTCTTTCAAAAAAAAAAAACGAGAGATGAGTTATATTCTAGTAAGATTGCTGAGCATGACAATATAACGCTTATGTCTTATCAGGGAAAACAAAATAAAAACGTCATTCTCCTGAGTACGCTACACTCAACATTGGAAATCACATCTAATGAAAAGAAAAACCCGAAGTTGTAAATTTTTACAATTCAACCGATGTTTTGTACCAGATGGCCAGAAAATACTCAGTGAAGTCCTCATCTAGACGTTGGCCAGTTTAAGTTTTTTTTTTTTTGGATATCGTTTATTTGGTCTCGATAAATGCATGGATAATTTACAAGGATACAACTGGCAATAAAACCATCAGCCACCGAGATTTTATTTTGAATACTTCTGAGGAGCTTCGAAAGATATACATTTCATCAAAAAAACCCAAACCTTCTATTTCTAACCAAAAGAGAATTTATGCTTGCGATACCATTTCTCGTAAACGTAAACAATGCCAAATAAATGCATGCAAACGCAACAAAATATTGCACATTTGTGAAAACTGTAAAAAGCATGTTTGTGGAACCTACACAGGTAAAATTAAGAAATCAGTAATCTGTGTTCACTGTCAAACCGAGTAATCTAAGTAACAAATTTATTTCACTTTAAATAAATTTATTTCGTAATGAAACTATTGTAATGCAATTTATTAAATGTTAGCAAATTTCAAAACATCTACACTAATTTTGACTGTCTTAGCTTTGTTATATTGTATTATACTTTGTTTACTTGATTTTAATTGTAAATTATTTAAAAAACAATAAAATTTTCTATTTATAAGCTTTTATAATGCTTAAAATTATATTTATTTTATATTTATAAGCTTTAATAATGCATAATATGAGCAAAACGCACGCCTTTCCTTTTATTCGGAACAAGCTGTCAAAATGACCGCTGATCGAAGTTAGAGGTATACGGAAAAAGCCGTAATGCTAGTGTTAACTGTTTTATTGGTGTCTAAAAGAAATGTGTGTCCTAATCACCACTGAAAGAGAAACACTTTTTAATATATTATGTTATCTTTTGTTTCAAAAAGGCCCCCAATGCTGGATTCCCATAAATGAATCCCTATGTACAAAAAAGCACCTTCCTTTATAGAATAAAATGAAAGACGAAAATAACCTTTTTTAAATTTTTATGCAAAATCATGTCATTAATTATGACACTAGATGATATAAAAAATTAGCTAATTTAACTGCTGAATCGAAAATATTTTTCCAAAAGGTAAGATAGTTTTACTTAAAAATGTTATAACTGTCGTGTAAAATGAAAAAAAAAATTAAACCTTTTGATACTTTTTTCAACCTTTGCGTTAATTACATACGCATGCATGTGTATAGCAATACTTTTAGAAACTTATTTTTCTTTAAATTTAAACTAATGTAGTGAAATATTTTAAAACATTGTTTGATTTTTCTGTGCTATCAATTAAATTATCTAGTTGAAAAATAAAGGAATTGTGCGATTCAAATACTATGTAAATATGTATTTTGTATATTGTTAAGTTTCAAAAATCTTTAAGTTTTATTCCATATAAAATCATATTTATTGTTTCCATAAATTTTTAAATAACATTAATGACTTTGCCTAGGTTAGACAGAATATTGAAAAACAGGCTAGGGTACGAAATCAGTACCGTTTTGGTGGGGTTTTGGCGAGGTTTCGCTCCCAAAACCGAAATTGGCGTGGAATGCAATACCCCAATAAGCTGGCCGTTCATTTGTGGGTTTCTCTTATCTCGAGGCGGGATTTTTTTTAGGGGGCGATGCTAGTTGTTAATAATATATTCAGAGGGTGGGCGTGTCTATTCCAATTCTTTCGTGTAAGGTCTTACCCAGCATCTTAATAAATAATTATATTCATTCATTTCGTGCGTTTCAAAGAATGTACATATATTTTCTGCTTTCTGCGTCTCAAAGATTATATGTATATTTTTCTGTTTTATACAATATTTTACAAAAGAAAAAAAATATATAATAATATTCTTTCATTAGTTTTTTTTTCTTATCAGCAAACAATTATCACACCGTCTTCAAGCCTTTTTTTTTCTTAATGTACAAATGATTCACCGATAATGCATGAATAATGCAGGAATAATGCATGCATAAATCATGAATAATGCATGAATCCCTTATTAAGAAGCCAGAAAGACAACTCCCACGAAGGAGTTATGAGGAGGGACTTTCTTTGCATTAATTTGGGGGGTTACTACAGTCGCATATAATCGTCCTTTTTGGCGGTGCGGTCCGCAAAAAATACCGGAGCCGAATTATTATTTATCTAACATGTAAGGGACTGAATTTGTTAAGATCTGTGCTTTAGAAATACAAAAAAGACACAATTTACTTGAACTAACTTCCCTCCCTTATCTAATAATTAGATGTATTTCAATATTACTTTTATATCTTGTAACAAATGGTTCTTCAGTTTTAACATTATGAAGTTTTAACATTACCTCTGAATATATTATTAACAACTAGCATCGCCCCCTAAAAAAAATCCCGCCTCGAGATAAGAGAAACCCACAAATGAACGGCCAGCTTATTGGGGTATTGCATTCCACGCCAATTTCGGTTTTGGGAGCGAAACCTCGCCAAAACCCCACCAAAACGGTACTGATTTCGTACCCTAGCCAATAATTCAATTATAATTATTTATTTCTAAATAAGCATATATATTAGACTAGGAGTACTATTTGGTTTCTATAACCATGACCCATCTTGCGATAAAGATAAATATTTAATTCTATTTACATTTTAATGTTTGTTTTGTGCAACAGTCATCAGTTCACTTAAATAAGGAACGCACGTTCTGTGTATGTTTGTTTGCTTTTTACGAGCATGGGATGATAATGCATTTTGTCCGTTTGGCACACTCTTATTGATAGCAGTATATATCTACTTTCCTAAAAGCTAACTTTTGTTTTGTTACTCTAAGTAATGCAAATTGCTTGCAATGTCACACTTACACTAAAGACTCTATTTCTGTGTTTATTATGTCTACTTAATTTGATACAGTCCCATGAAGTAAGAATGTTGAATCCCTTCTATTAAGTACACTCGTCAAAATTTATAAAAGGCTGGAGCTTACTACAATATTATCAAAGGAGTGAAAAAACTATATAATAAAATATCCTAAATCCTAAATATCTAATACATAAATTACAGTATATCATAACATTTGAAATATTTACTAAAATAAGGCATCAAACATTTATGTCATAACGAAGGATTTTAACAAAAATCTCAATTAAATTCTACTCTTTTGGGAATTTAGATATTTTCAAAGTATCCGAACAGCAAATAAAATTTGTTCCCTATTTTTGCTTATCAGAATTTGTATATCAGACTTTATGATAATTAATCTACGACTAGCAGATAATGATCGAAAATATATAATTCAATATAAATAATTTCATACAGTTTTATGTATTTCATATTTAGTGTAAATAAGGATATAACGTTCTCACATATTTAGGTTTGCGAGCCTAAAGTGAGATGAAAATCTTAGATGTCTAAATATTTAGTGATGACATAAATTTCCGCCGTCCATTGCTTCTTCTTTACTTATATTACTTGTAAGAAATTAAAATGTAATGCGAGTAAGAATACAAATTATAATATAAGTAAAACATAATCAATGGATTGTGGAAAATTATTTTATCATTGAAAATATAGAATT
This sequence comes from Dolomedes plantarius, assembly GCA_907164885.2. NCBI lineage: Eukaryota > Metazoa > Arthropoda > Arachnida > Araneae > Dolomedidae > Dolomedes > Dolomedes plantarius. The sequence goes on along the minus strand of OU015490.1, from coordinate 210,042,851 downwards.
CAGAGATTTTTGTTTCAGTTTAGATTTGAAAACGTAACTATGTGACCAAATTATATCTTTGCTTATGCTAAATATTTAATACAGTTAATTGTACAAAAATTAATATTTCTATTATAAATTGGTATACTTTTACCTTTTTCCCATACGTCAGTTTGTATTTAATAATCGTCTTCCAGTTCATGATTAAGGAAAAAATTCTGATAAACGGCATTCCTGGCAGATTCATTTACTACTGCGGTTTAGGAACAGCCCCTTATACCTTTAGTTAAAAAGTATTTCTTATTCGGAATTCCTTGACGAGGGCTTTAAGGTTTAGAAAGAGAAAACTGTTTACTGATGTTGCGGCTTTTGATCATTCGAAACAAATAATTTCTATTGATTGAATTAGGATTTGAAAGAATCTTTGAAATGCTGTTGCAAGCACAAGACTTGTTGTTATGAAGAAATATGGTTCCAAAATATTTTTGTTTGTTCTTTATAAAAAGATATATTTAAGTTATTTTTAGGGTTGTTTTGATTACATTTCTGGGATGTAGATAAAATTTCGTATTTTCTTTTTGCTTAAAAAATGTGTATTTGGACTCAATGAGTGCGTAGGCAGCTATCCTTTAAAAATATTTATCCAGTGAAATACTGTCTAAATTTCAGAGTTTTGGAGCAATTATTTTATCTATATCTAAGATCCTGGATATTGCGTACTTAAGGGAATATAGAATCGGTATATATTTATAACAGTAAGTAGTCTATGAGGAATATATATTTTAAAAACTTTGAATTAATCTTCTACTTTTGGTAAATAAAGTAAACTAAAAACAATTTTTGTAATCATATTAATCATTGATATAGTGCTGAATATCGAATTATTATACAGAGTTCCCGGGCTAAATGTATCCAAAAGTGTTGGCTTCTTTTTAGGGAGCTAGAAATTATAATTTAAAGAAAATATATTTAAATAGAAAGAAAATCTCCCCAAGATTTAATATACAATCAAAGATTTTGATCATAGTATCATAGATTTCGATGTGTGCACCTTTTGTAGCACGACAAACGTCTAAATGTTAATCCAGTTCTCTCCAAGTCTTTCGCAGCATATCAGGAGTTATTACACGAATTGCTTGAATGATACGCTTCTTCAACTCATCCACAGTTTCAATTTTTGTTTATACACAACGATTTTAATGAATCCGCAAGCAAAATAGTCTAATAACTCCCAACATGCTACAAAACACTTGGGGAAAACTGGATTACCATTTCGACGTAAGTCGTTCTACAAAAGGTGCACGATCGAAATCTATGATTGATATTGAAATTTGGTGATGATTTGACACCGTGTATTTAAAATTTTTAAAATACAAAGTCATTAAAAAACGTGCCCGTGATTTTAGCAGTGTACACTGGGAACAGCAATCGACCTATTCGGACTTTACGTAGCAGCAGATGGTATGTTAACTAGGGGAGTTTTTTTATCCACGTCATGGTGACCGTGACTGCTCTAGGGTTCATGCACCGACGCTGTGACGTTTCCTCCTACATGAGTTTTGACGTTGGATAGGAAGGGACTGTCCAATTTCTGGCCACCAAGAAGCCCCGATTTGACTCCTCTATATTTTTTTATATGGGGTTACCTGAAAAAATCATTACGCGCACTGAGAAGATCTGGGAACTACGCCATTTATCAGACAGAATCACTGTTGCAATAGCGACAGTGACTCCTGTTAGGATCGCCACCTGGATGGAGATCGAAAATCGCCTAAATGTGTGCCGAGTGACATGGGGTGCTCATATAGAAACCCACTGGGTAATGTCCAAAATTGGATTTTTTTCTGTATATTTTGGTGAAAAAATAAACACGATGAGTTTATAAATGCATATTAAATAAACACCAAGGTTCTTTATTTAAGTTTCCATTCACGGACACCTTTTTAGATGACCTTGTATATAAGTCTGGCAACAACAAGTACCTGCAAATTTTCTCTAGTCAATAACTGGAACCGGAAGAATTATCATACCATTTTACGACTGTAAATAATCTATGTGTTCAGTTGTTCATGTTAGTCTAGGAACGCTATCTTTAATTACTGTTGAATTTGCGCCTTTCATCAGATCATTGCGAGTGAATTTGAAGTTCTGGATGAATTCAATGTTTCCATTTTAGTATACATCTAGTTAATTAAGTTTTTCAAACATTTTTGGAATTTTTTTTTTATCGATACGATTATTCGTACATGCCACAGTTCTTTTACGTTCTCTACCCCTACAAATGTTTTAAAGTTCTAGTTCAAGCTGTCTCTCTGAATTTCAGAATTCTTTTTCATCGGTGACCAGACAACTCTTCATAAACGAGTATTCGCGAGATGAACACATACGCACGATTCATCAATAACAGACGATTGAAAACTATGTCGTCATGAATATCTTAGTTGAATATTTTATCAGAGCAGCCTTCCATTAGTTTAAACGCCGTTCGTTTTCATAATCAAAATAATATCTCAAAAGTACCTCAATTTTAGGATATTTCATTTGAACAGTGGTAAATGTCGTAATTTCTTACGTTTTTTGTTAATCTCTTTTTCCCCTTTGAGATTCAAGCATCGCGAGAAATATAGACTGGGATTTTTTATAATACAAACCCTACAGTAACAACTCACGTTTTAACGATTCAGTGTACATTAATTTTGTCATAAGTTTGCATTTTAGCACATAGCATAAAGACAATAATGAAACCTATTAAAAATTCGATAACGTTTTAAACAGAATCCATGAATGCCATTATATTTTCTCAACAAGTATATTATTTTCAAATTTTCAAATACTAACAAAATATAACATGCATAATAACATGTAATTTTGGTTAAGATATAGTCATTGTTGCAAAAAAACTTTAAAAATAACAATATAAAGTTCTTTTTAAAATAACAATAAAAATTTAAATACTCTCTTGCTTTCTATTTTACATGCATTATGTTTTCGTACTCTATAAATCTACTGAAAGTTTTTACGTACAATAGTTCATACTCGTATTCATTTCATGAATCTTATTAAAGTTCCTGGATATCATTGTTGAATTTCAGAAGTTGGGATCTCATTAAAACTTTGTGTTGTGTAATTAGATTTATATTCTTATTTTGTGAACCTCTATTTATCGGAAACTCTATTTATCGAAAACATTTAATCAGTATTCTAATTTTATTGCATTACATTTTTCGACAACTTAGAATATGAACGCTGGAATTTGGGGAAGCTTTTATATTCTTTTAACCTATTTTTTAAATGGAAAAAAAATAAATTTATATAATATGGAATATATTTATTAACATAATTAACATTTAAAAAAAATATTTTGACAAATGTTTCTTAAAGTATGATATTTTCATTAAAATTCTACTGCTTTGAGATGGTTAGCTAAACAAAAGGTAGACCAAAGAGCCAAAGAGTGACAAAAAATTAATTTTGTGTATCAATAAATTTACACTAGATAGTTATCTTACTACGTATCAAACATTTATGTATGAATAAATCACAGTGAAGTTGAATTTACATTTGCGTATTTGTTATGCACCGCCATGCATGCGTATGCTTTTTCATTTTTGCCATCACGGTATAATCACGCATTTTGACCGTTTGGTACACTCGTAGTGATAGCAATCTATAGCTACTTTTCTAATACTAACTTTTGTTTCGTTACTCTAAGTAATGCAAATTGCTTGTAATGTCAATCTTTATCATTAATTAAACACTAAGAATATATTTCTCTCTTTCTTTATGTTAACTTAATTTGATACATTCCCCTGAAGTAAGAATCATAAATCACATCCAACAAGTTTCTTTTCATCGTTTGTCTGCTATAGTATAGTAACAAAAATTTCATTTTGTGTATCAATAAATTTACACTGGATAGTTGTTCTACTCGTACTACGTATGAAACATTTTTGTATGAATAAATCCCAGTTATGCATGGTAAGCATTTCCATTTCGTATTCATGAAAACTGTACAAGAATATCATGTATTTTACACAGAAATCTTATCTCGATTTCAATTTCTTATAAATGCAACTTATAATCAGCTACAACTTACGTCAAATTGTTAAATGTGAGATATTATGTGATAGGTTCAATATCCTTACAGTGCATTTATCCAAGCTTTAACATATTTATGAGTCAATATAGTTTTTGGCTTTATTGACTCATAAATTTCAAAGGGTAATAAAAGGCGAATGATACAATTTACAAAAAAAAAAACTTTGTATTTTCGAAAAGTACGTAAAATCTGGTATTTTTTTGCTTGATTTTGAAAATAAAATCTCACATTTGTCTTGCTATCGAAGCCGTTCTCAAAAAATTTGAACCACTCAGTTGGTAATCTGTGGGATATTGGCATCAACTTCCCCACCACGGGCTCGTTGCATATATTTAGGAGTTCTGATTTTCTGGTTCGTTTCCTCTGTAATGCAGATCCACTTGAACTCACGTTTGAATCTCAGTTGAAATTATTTGCAATCAGTCACGTTTGAAATCAGTTCCATAGAGCCAGAAACTCCTCGTAAATGCACTCTGTGTCACCATTACAGAATCGTTGCTTTTAACGAACGTCTAGAAAACGAAACAGCGATGTTTCCCGGACCAACTCATGAACTCATGGGGTCCACTGACAGCTAGAAAGTCCGTCTGAATTCCCCCCCCCCCCAAACTCCCTCTACAGTGATTCTCAGAAATGTGGTAGTCCATTATGACGGACCCTGGAGATCGCTTTATAAATTCTGCTGGAATCTATTATTTTAATTTCGATAGTCAATTCTTCTGGGAAATTTCACTCATCCGGGACACATTTAATTTTCTTTTATGTATTGTATTAATTTTGAATTTTTTGTGATAGTTAAACATATAATTTGTAAGATAAATCACTTCGTAAGACTTCTCATAATGCTTTAACAAATTTTTAAATTTAAACTTTTTTAAACAGTGGTGTAAATTAAAATCCTTATAACTCGAAATATTATTTCTCTAATTTAAATTTTTTACATTTAATTAAGTAGAAATATATACGTTTTAATTCTGATTCATCGTTTTTTAAATATTAATTTAAAAAAATTAAAATAAATATTTTGAGTAAAATTTTAAATATATGATTTAACTTATTTTTAAAAAATCATATTTTTAAAAGTAAATATTTTTTTTCACATTTGCTCAATTAAAATTAAAGTCAAATAATTGAAAAATACATCTTCCAAGTTTGAACCATTTATTTTTCACGGTTCTTGACCTATAACAATTTAAAGATGAGAAATGGTGAAAAAACCGTATCATGCAGAAAAACACATTTACAGGTTTAAACAAAGATTGGCTGCTATTAGAATGTTGCAAAAAAGAAAAAAAAAACTTGCTTTAATTAACACATTGACTGCCAATCATGCGCCAGTGCGGGACGCAGTGCCATCACCAAAGAGCCAATCACGGGCTGGCGCGTGATGTGGGGTGATGTCTCAGTAGCCAGTCACGCGCTGACGTGGGAAAATCCTCCTCTCATTGTTCATTCTCCAGATTATTTGGCACTGCATGCAGTGTGTTTCTGCTGGTATTGGCATGGAGTGATGGTTAGAAACTATAAATAACCGTGGTTTCAAAATTAATATTTCATTTTTTATTTAAAAAATAATCTTGTGATATTAGTTATACAGAGGATAATGCAGGGCCTTTCTTGTAATAAAATCATTTGTAATATGTATATATGTTTGTAATTCATATTTATATAAAAAATAATGCATACTGTCACTTATTTTTCTTATTTTGATTCACTTTTTACGTGCCACGCGCCAGCGAGTAATTGTGTCATTAGGGGAAAAATTTGACATGTATTGCCAATCACACGCTGGCTCCTAATTAAAAATTTCCTTAATGAAAGGCTTAAATAATACATAGGTATCACATAATTATCTTTTATTACTATTTTTAAATCATATTTCGTATAATAAGTATGTTGGCATCTGGGTGCAATCAGCTTCCATGTCAGGGCACTAACTACCAATGTAACTCTAGGGACTCGCAGTCAATGTGTTATGACAGAAACATGATTTAAACGTCATTTTAAGTGGAAAAGAACACAGCATTTTTAATACAATATTTCATTTGAAAATTTGAAGAATTTTGTGTCCTGGGCCCGATTAAAACAAAGAATATAGCCGACTTCTATACAGATGCTGTTCGCACATTTTTTAGACGATTTTGGTAAGCGGTAATAAAAAATCGTTTGCTGCAAAAGAAATAATTGCAATTGTACTATGTTTTTAAAAGTCAAAATTATCGTCTGCGGCTTGAAAGTTTTGTTTTTATTCAAAATGGCGTTTTAACAAAGCAGTGGTTCGAAGGCTACATTTATGCTCTTTCCGAAGAGAAATATGCATACTCCGTTATCCAAAAACGATGTGAGAATCATGGTTTTGTGATATCTAAAGCGTCGATAGGTAATATCGTCAACAAGAAAGGAAAAAAAAAACGTCAAATTGGATCCTCAAGTGGGACAAAAATTCCAAACAAGTATCCAAGGAAAAAACGGACATCTTCGACCATTGAAAAGATACGTTGTTTAATGTTAAAAGAAAATCCCCCTAGTCACAGGACAGTTGTAAAATCATTAAAATGCTCTGTGTCCACTGTAAACAAAATGATAAACGTTGATTTAAATCGCAAGAAAGCGAAAAAACGCAATGTGCGTCGTCTTCTTCCAAATCATATCGCTGAACGCAGGACACGCTGCAGAATTCTATATGAGAAACACTTATCCAAAGAAAAATGGAAAACAATTGTCACAATAGATGAATCGTGGGTGTATTTAAATGATTGCAACAAAAAAAGAGCCATTTATTATCATAAAAGGGGAGAAAAAAATTTAAGTACATGGTTCAAAGAATCGAAAGAAAGTTTTTCTAAGGGATTGATGATTGTTGCTGTTTTTTCTTATAATGGAAAGTTAAAAATAAAGAGAGTGGAAAAAAATGTCAAGATTAACTCCAAATACTATCAGGAACATATTTTATCGCCAATTTTTCTGAATGAAATACCATCGCTTTACCCACAGTGCCATCAATCTGTGAGACTCTATCAGGACAAAGCTAGCAGTCACACAATTAAATCCACTGTAAATTTCCTAAAAGAAATCGAACAAAAAACTGGTATCAAGGCCATACCCTTCACTGATATCCCTACTAAATCTCCCGATGTATCACCTATGGATTTTTGTGCTTTCGGACTTTTAAAATCTGCATTATCCAAACGTCGTCCCAAAACCCTCACAGGACTCTGGAAAGCTGTTCAGGAGGAATGGGATAGAATACCTCTTCTGATACTTCAAAAGGCATTATTATCCTGGAAATTGCAGTGTCGAAAGATAGTTCAGAATAAGGGATGTGAAATAGAACATTTAAAACACAAGAAATTTATGTAATTTAGTTTTGTGAATACAATATACATCGTCTAAAAAATGTGTGAACAGCTTCTGTATTATCAGAACCCTAAATAGGTATGCCAGTATTACCTCCTACAGGACAACAGAAGCGCATCTATACCATAGCTGGAATTTGATAATTGTTCCATGGAACAGTTGTTTCTTTTGCTAACCTCTGTGCAATATGGGCGACACTGAACAGTACCAATAAAATGTAAATCAATTAAAATAAAAGGATATTATGAAAAATCAAATTTGACTCATAATGTTTTAGGCCTGCTAAATATCATAGATTCTAATAATTATCGTTGGGATTCATTTTTAATGTATTTTATTTGTAAAACTCAATGCAAAGACATGAAAAAACAAAACATTACTAAATCGTAGTATTACAGTCTAGAATAAAATTTGGGCTTTCTTTTAAGTGCAAAAAACGTAGTTTTTGATATTATTCTGAATTGAAATGCATTACTGGTATTTGTCGTGTTGCTACATCCAGTTTTTAAGTCAATTGGGCTCTTATCGTAAATTTATTTTGGTTAGTACAAGGTATTTATTTTTCTTAGGATTTACTTGGGTGCGTTGTGTTTAATATTTATTTTCTTGAATACAACCCAAAGCTCTGGATGTCAAACTTAGCAACCGAACAAAAACCAATACCCTATTCTCAATTTTAGATTATGCAAATTAACATCAACAACTTTCAATTTAGACAAACCAAAGAGTTTAACATAAGAAAACTTCGTTTATTTACACACTTAACATTTACAAGTAACAAAAAGAATCTATCATCTTCCTAAAACTATGCACAATAATTTTTTTTTTTCTTAATTTTTTTTTTTTACTTTGCCAAGGTTAGGGAGCGTCCTGAGTGCAGCCACAATTAAACTTTACTATAAGTTCAACACTAAACACCTTCTCACTAAAAAAACTCCTTCCTCACGAAAAACTAAATTTACTTAGCCTGAAGTGTAACTGAACAAATGAAATCAGAGATTTAACACTCACCCAATTATTCTTCATCATTTCAAAGTGCTCTCTTGGCCTTCTCGCCTCGCCTAGGGCCAGGGGTCACGCTGCTACACCGGGCAGGGGGCTAACTCTATTCCTTTCACGGTGAATAACCACTTTCTATCAGACGATAAATGTAGTCGGGCTTTCCTTGGCGCGTACCTGCACTATATTTGCACTGGCGCTGGGTATCTCTTCACGTTGTGAAACTGGACGCTGGGCTCTTCTCGTCGTGTAACTTGTCGGCTGTGGCACGGGAGCTGAGTCTCTTGGTCTCGGCTGCAATCTGGGTGCGGACCTCTCTATTTCACTTAGTCAACGCAGTCTCGCAGTGGCCGTAACCGGTTTATGTGGAACCCTCAAGTGCACTTAAAGTTTAACTTTTTAAATCGTGCTTGAGATGGGGACCTACAGCCTCCCCGATCCGTTAAATCTCAGATTTGATTTGTTCAGTCCCACTTCAGGCTAAGTAAATATAGTTTTTCGTGAGGAAGGAGTTTTTTTAGTGAGAAGGTGTTTAGTGTTGAACTTATAGTAAAGTTTAATTGTGATTGCGCTCGGGACGCTCCCTAACCTTGGCAAAATTAAGAAAAAAATTTAAAAAAAAAATTGTGAAAGATAAAAATATTATTGTGCATTGTTTTAGGAAGATGAAAGATTCTTTTTGTTACTTGTAAATGTTAAATGTGTAAATAAACTAAGTTTTCTTATGTTAAACTCTTTAGTTTGTCTAAATTGAAAGTTGTTGATGTTAATTTACATAATCTAAAATTGAGAATAGTGTATTGTTTTTTCTTTGGTTGCTAAGTTCGACATCCAGAGCTTTGGGTTGTATTCAAGAAAATAAATATTAAACACAACGCACCCCAAAAAATCCTAAGAAAAATAAATACCTTGTACTAACCAAAATAAATTTACGATACGAGCCCAATTGACTTAAAAACTAAATGTAGCAACACGACGGTATTTTCTCTCTTAAAATACAGGATAAATATATATCATCGTAGGTTTTTCAACAATACAAACTGAAAAGTGAAGCAGATAATCGCATCATCCTGCGAAAACGTACTTGTTTCAATTATGCTAGCCAATATTTTTATTAAAAAATATTAATTTATTACATCTTAGTTACATAAATGCATAAATACATAAAGATCTTCATGTCGTATAAAATAAGCAGCATTTCGAAGCAAAAAATAGTTATGTTTCCTGTTAATTCGTTCAACTATATGATTGCGAAAATGTTACATAAAGGGGAGCAATCGTCGCTATTTTCGGGTTATTGGCAAATAAAGAAATAAAGATTTCATTTACCATAGCTGGGCATGCTTAGAAATCTTCTAAGGAATGGTTCATACACCTTACCCAACTATGATGATGTTGTATTTTGTACTCACCTTCCTGTCTTGGGGTAGCACTAATTAAATTTAAATAGCAATGTATCTAAAAAATTACAATATAAAAAGAACTTTTTATATACAATGGTTTTAAATTTTCTGTTGAACCATATAAACTTGACAATTCTATGTATTAATAAATACTTTTTTAAAATTTTTTTGATGAATTATCCCATCAACTTGAAAGAAAATGAAGTTAATTGGAAGCTAACTTTTATTTAACTTTTCGTTCCCGTTCCGGCCAATAGATGGCTGCAACAGTCAACAAAACAAATTGAACTGAAAATAGCTGACAATTAATTTAATTCGCCTTAAAGATGACTAAAAGTATTTAAAAAATCCATTGTCGTCGTGTTCTGATCTATTCTAAAAGTTTCAAATGTCTAGCTAGTCGGGGAGTTAGTTAAAAAACGATTGCAAGATTTGTATTTGACAAACACACAAACACACAAGAAATCAAGTTAATAAAAACATGGTAAAATAGTGGTATTGCATGTCCTATGTATCATATTAGATTAGGATATTGAGGAATGATACGAGGTCTCATCTAGATCCTTTTCCCTGAGTATCATTAAATTCCAGTCATTTTGTTTGCCTGCTATAGTATATATGCTTTATCATTTCCTCGATTCTCCCACTGTCATTTTTCGGTAGGCATCAAAAGTTACTGGTCTGTATCACGTATCATTTCTTTGATGCGTGTTTGGAAAATTGATGGTAAGGGGATCATAGTCTAATGTATCATAGTATCGAAGTTGATATTATACGTTGATACTATATACACTTTCGTCGACAATTGACCGGTCATAATACACACTGCGTTTCTTTTCTAATCTATACAACAATCGCGGTTGCATCTTTATGGAATTATGACTATCCCTTTCATGTGACCAAATATGTTATTAATTGCGAACACCTGGTATGTAAAAATGGATAAACCAAGCAATGAAAATTTTAAAAACTAAGCCAGAACTGTTACAATGTGCGTATGTCAATTGAAATATTGCCCTTTTACGTTAAGAGACAGGTTACATGTAAAGTCTTTAACCATTTTCTTATCTTTGCTAATTTATTAATGTATGTTTAAAATGCGACTTTAAACAGTCAGGAAATTTATAAATATCTATTCAAAATGCATTTAAAATATAAAAGCCTTTATGTCCCTTTTTTCTGAAGAAAACCTTTAGTTTCAGGACTGTGTTGTTCTGTTCTTTCATTTCAATAAAGATTTATTTCCTGAGGGAGTTGACTGGATAAACTTTGAAATTTTAAATAATAGGATGAGTGTAACATTATGTTAATAAAAGAAGTAAAAGTGGTTAATACTTCTTTAATTTTGTTTTTATCTTCTCCGATATTTAAATATATTTCAAAGACTTTGTTCGCGTTTGTTGTTGTCGTTTTAAGACTTACAATTTATATTAAGCGTATTCAGGGATTTAAATACTGTTTTTATTTCTAAATTATTTTCTTCCCTTACTAACTTGATACCCTTAAAATGAAAAATGCAATGCACGTGAAAAATAATCCAGAGAAAGATATCAGAGAACTTAATTTAAGGATGAAAACTGTATTTTATCCAAAGGATAAAGTATCTTCCCTTTTAAATGTTTTACTAGATTGTGGTTTTCCTATTACATAACAAGTGAGTAGCATTCATAAAGTAATATTTGTTGAAAAGTTCATTGTTGTGAAACGTTATTGTAAATAAGTTACTTCTAAAGTGCAGATCACATATTTAATCTATATATATATATATATATATATATATATATATATATATATATATATATATATATAAAAAGTTTCGTAACTGACTGACTGACAGATAACGCACAGGCCAAACCGCTGGCCCTAAAGGGCTGAAATTTTGCATGGCGATTCTTCTAAGAGTGTAGGGGTGCACTAAGAAAGATTTTTGAAAAATTCTTCTTAGATTTTTTTAATTAAATTTTTAAGCTGTTTTTGTAACTGTTTTTAAGTTTGCATTTAAAATAATAATCTGAGGGTTATAAAACTTATATCATGAAAAATATGACAAAAATTCCTTTAAAATGAAATCTTTTTCAAATCATTACCTCATTTTTCGTGAATTTTTAAGGATTAATTTTTAGAATTCAATTTATTAAATGCTGATCACGTGGTTTCTTTTCTTTTTGTGGTACTTTAAATTAATTTTGTGTCACATGCATAACAACGAAATAAAATTACGAAAGAAATTCTTAAAATACGGTAAAAGATGAAATTTAACCACTAGACTTTTTGAGAGGGAAGTTTTTTAAGAATTCAAATTATTATGTTTTATGAATATTAAACATATAAATTCATTGCATACATCCATGACGATATTTTTATAAATTTATTTCTTTGTTTTTTTTGGCATTAATTGTATACATTATTACAAGTTGTATTTAATTTGAATGGACTCCGTAGATAAGCACGGATATTCAGCTAGTTTATAAAAAACGTTTTTAAAAGCAAATATTTTAAGATAATATAAAACAAGATTTATTAGTAGTTGATGTCCATCTAAATTCCCATAATCAGATAAAATTGTCTTCCAACCATTTATTAACTAATGCTGCTAAAATTTTAAAAATGTACGCGAAACCTATTCTCATCAGCTTTATCTAAAATGTAATGGAATCTATTTTTAATTCCTTGTACAAACAATCCGTATTGACTCATCATTGAAAAATTGGCCTGAGGATATTAGCGGCCACGATTCATCATGATGCTATCGGAATGACATTTTTTTACTTTGCAGTTGATCCCTGAAGTTTAACACAAATCACTTTATCAGAAACCTATCAGATTTAAGCTTACTGATTCTTCCAACCACCCAGATTTTTCCAGAAAAAAAAAAGAAAAAAAACGAAAACCCTATTCTTTGAGGAGAATTTTTGAAACGAAATCTCGTTCCTGGTGACTAGATCAATGGAATGTTAATGAGATTTTCCACGCTTTTGATTTTTATAGCACGGGAGCTTGATTCATAATTTTCCCCGGGAAGTATTTGTTCATTTTAAATATGTTTGACATGGTAAGATATAACACCATTTAAGAAGTTCTGAAACTTTCCGGGAAAGGTTTCAATTCTAGAATTGATAAAGTAAATAAAAAAGATGTTCGTGTAAGTCATAACAAACGTGCTGGAAAGAGCATAACCGCTATTACTATCAATGAAGCGGAAATACAAAAAGAATGATTTTTAAAAGGAAACTAACTAAATATTATATTTAATTTTTAACGTAGGATTATGTCCCTCCATAACAGTCCTCCGAAAAGGAAAATTTCAGACTCTAAAACCGTCTGTCCGTACCACGCGATTTATAATTTTGGCAGAACGTCAAACGCAGTGTGTATCGCTTTTACAAGCAGTAAACTGTTAACTAGAAAAGTACCAAAATGCGTCAAAATTTATATATATATATATATATATATATATATATATATATATATATATATATATATATATATATATATATATATATATATATATATATATATATATATATATATATATATATATATATATATATATATATATATATATGTATATATATATATATATATGTATATATATATATATATATATATATATATATATATATATATATATATATATATATATATATATATATATATATATATATATATATATAGTATATACATACGTACATGTATACAGTTACATATATAATAGATACATACATATATACGTACAAAAGATGTAAGGAACGATAAGGAATCCTACGTTAATAATCCGCGGTAGTTTCGTTATAACAGACTATATGAATTTTCTTTGTAGGCAATCAATATCTGCTATTAGCGATAGCCTAATTGATAAGGGCAACAGATTCTCATGACAGTTTATATTAGAATTTTGTAAGGGTTGAAATAAAACCCCAAGTTGTGAACTATATTTTTGATAGTATTGATTGATGTAAGAAGTAATTTATGTCTCTTCTATTAACTTTAGGATATTGTCTGCTTTATGATAAACATAAAGATAATGAATATTAATAAAAGCTCATTTATAAATCTTTGTGCAAAATAAAAAAAATGTAGAAAGCAAAAGTGATTAATTATTTCTGTACAATACTGCCAACCTCCTGAAAATAAATAAATGCTATTAATAATTATCATGTAAAATAATGTTGCATAAATTATTTATGAAAGGACAGTTTAAAAGAAGAAGGAAAATTCATTTTTAGTACTTTTTCTCATTCAATCACACTATTGAATTTTAAATAATTAGTTTAAAGGATAATTGAAACCTAAGACATATGGCAATTACTAACAACCAATATAAAAATTGATATATACTATACTGGTATAGTACTGATGCTGTAAATTATATGATGATAATACCAGCAAAACTAAATCCATAATCTATATGCCTGTATTGACTGTTTCGCATCATTAAAATATGATTTTTTAAGGCCTTAAAAGTTTTCTTAGATGTTTATATTGGTTAAAGGAATCAGAGTAATTTAGTCATCATTCACGTCATCATATAAAACAACACTTTCGAAATTGTGTTTATTATGATCTTTTTTTTTTAATCTATTGAAAATTTCCATAAAATATGTGTTAAATATCCATTGTGTAGTTTTCCAACGAACAGTCTCTACGTAACAATGTGTTAGATATTTTCAGGCGAAAAGATCTCTTGAAAAATTCTTTTGTGTTTCGTTTTTGTAGCCCGTGGCATCGACTTCAAATCCCAACCGTCGTTATCTGGAGAAAAATTGGACACTTCCTTTATTCAGACGGCTTCAACAATTCCTGGCAACATTAGAAATTCTATTTTTTGCCCTTACATATTAAAAGATTTTATAAAAGTCAGGAGTTTTCCAGAAACTGTGAAATAATTTATATCACATACATCGTTTCTTTTCACGGATACAGTCCCCTCAGTATTGACCACTATTTTAAGTCAAAGATATACCACTTAGCGTGTTTTCTTGCAACTTTAATGGTACCTACATATTATGAATCTTTTGCCATTTTTTATATGTTTTCTCTGTTCTGCTACGATTTTTTAAAAATTCAGTTTGTTATCATTCTGCACAATCTGTTCACTTTCTGATTTCCTTAATATTTTCCTCCAATGCATGATTTTCAATATTCGTTTCATTGTATCAACGTATGTTTTCTTTAGACATTATTGGTATCAACATAGTATGTATCATTTACCCATTCTTGTACAGGTTTTCTCTGTTCTGATGGGTTTCTTTTTAGATCATTCCAAACAATCTATTCACCAAATGTTATTGATATTGTTTTCGTCAAATCCAATGCTTGATTATCAATATTCGTTTCATCCCGTCATCGTACTTTTTTGTTTGACTTTATCGGTTTCCACATAATATGAATCTTTTATCTTTTCATATGTTTTCTCTTTTCTGCTAGTTTTTTTTAACAGTATGGTTTGCAATCATTCTAAACAATCTGTTCGCTTTCCGCTTTTGATATTGCTTTTCTCAAATTCAATTCCTGGATTTCAATATCCGTTTCACCGTATCAACTTATATTTCAGTTAGACTTTAATCATATCTACATAATATTATCTTTTACCCTCATTGCGCACATATTTTCTTTGTTCTGATAGGTTTTAGATTGCAGTTTGCTATCATTCGAAACAATCTATTCATCTACTGTAATTTATTCTGTTTTAGTCAAATTCAATGCTTGATTTTCAATATTGGTTTCATCGTATCATCTTATGTTTTCATATGATCGTAACGGTACTGACATAATTTGGGTTGTTTACCATATTTTTAAATTTTTTCTCTCTTTTGATGGTTTAATAAATTGCACTTTGTTGCAATTACAAATATTCTTTTCACCCTCTGCTGTCCAAAATGTTTTCGTCTCACCTTAATTTCAATTCCTTAATACCGTAATACCTTAATTTCAATTCCTTAATACCGTAATACCTTAATTTCAATTCCTTAATACCGTAATACCTTAATTTCAATTCCTTAATACCGTAATACCTTAATTTCTAAGTCATATCATTCATATCATCATATCAATTTATGTTTTCGTGAGACCTTTAATGGCACCGACATAAGAATAATCTTTTATCCTTTTTGCATATGTTTTCTCAGTTCCTCTAGGTTTTTATAATGCAGATTGTAATCATTACAAACAATCTATTTGCCTTCTGCTATTCATAACGTTTTCATCAAATCAAATGCCCGATTCTCAATTTTCTTAAATGTGTAGGTTAATAAAATCACTGGACCCATTTTTATAGCCCGAATAAAGTAGGAACTTGATTCTTTTCTTTTCTTTCTTTTATCATTCTTATTTTACTAATATAATTCTCTATAAAATTTGATTTAGAATTACTTACATTGAAGCATGAAACTTCTCAGTATGTCCCTGTTGCAATGACAAACTTATCAAATGTATTTTCCCAGGATATTTTAGCAATTTAAGTCATTACCGAACATAAATTCTGGGATGCATAAAACTTTTAAAGCAGTTCTTTACATCTTTCAAACAATAATTTTGTTGTACATATGAAGACCTTATTTGAATATTGGGCCAACTCCACTTTTAAAATAATGGAGTTACCCTTACTTTCAAGTTCATATAAGTCATTTCTATTTGATTTTAAAACAGGTATACCTAAAGCTTATTTCTACTGCCAACAGAGGGCATTAAAAATCAGACTTCAACAGTCATTTCTCAGCACTCATTAGATTTTAAGGCTCTGTATCTCAAAATGAACAAAAATGGAGTTGGAACTCATTCAAATAAAGGCCTTCACATATTCTTTGTTTCTTTTTAATTGAAATTTATTTTGTGTCAGATATCGTTTATTTATTGATACTGAGTGTTATATTTCAATATATGACCGGTCTAATTAGCCCTCGCTTAGTAAAAATAACCATTTCAGACTCACCCAACCAAACAACAACAATTTATGACCCTTTTTTATACTTTTGCAATACTAATTAGGTCCTCATTAGCGACATCATATAAAACAGAACTATTGAAATTGTGTGTATAAAGAAGAAGGCGAACTTTGCCACTTCTTAGGTATCCAGAGAAACAATCAGATTTCACTTACATGACATGGTTGCTGAGTTCAGGATGTTTCCCTATCTAGAACACTCGAGAATATCGTTAAAGGTAGGTAAGCATACGAACTCGGCTCCTAAAGTTTAAGTTTAGATCTATTCATATCTCTACTGTAGTGCGGATGGTTTACGAGGCGTGTTATTGTGTCCGTCTGTATTGTTTAAAATCTGAAGTCTTTTATTATACTTCGCTGTAGATCTGAGTAACTGTTTGTTATATTTTTCATCTGTTTAGTTCAATGAAGCAGATAAACTTGCGTTGCTGTCATCTGGTGACTTCCTTCAATAATATCGACGAATGAGAAACGCAGATAAATATATTTAAATAAGTATTCTGCAGGATTTACAAATGAAAGTAATTACTGAAATCCAATCCTTATAATGTTGGATATTATATTTCTCAAAGCTTCAAGACTAGCTTAGGCGTCAATTGATAGAAATTCGTGCCCTCCCAATGTTGTGTTCTGCGTTAAGTATCATTTTAAAAATATGCATATTTCTAAAATTACCTTTATGCATTTTACTATTCAAATACGGTTTAGCGTTTACAAATAATATAAAGTATAACAAATAATATTAAAAATTCAAAATTGAAGATTTATAGGATTTTCACATTTTATAGTTTAATAGAATACAGCTACGAGGAATAAGAGCATCCATTTGTAACGGAAAATAACAAATTCGGTATGATTATGTATTTACAGTTTAAGCAATACTTAATATCTTCAATATTACTTCATAATATGACATTCCAAATCTTTCTTCAAATTTCCAAACATAATATATATGAAAATATTTGTTTTCCATAAATTGAAACATTGGCTTTTCTTAGATACATATATGTTTAGATATGTGTTTGCATTTTCAAGTAAAACAGGAAAATGTAAATAAAAGATAATACCAAAAAACAAACTGAAAAATTTAGAATTATATTATGTTGATATATTTAAATCACATTTTAAACTAAAACAGGAAAATGTAAATAAAAGATAATACACAAAATATAACTGAAAAATTTAGAATTATATTATGCTGACATACTTAAATATATTTATTTGTTCACACCTTTTTTCGATGAAATCTTATCTTTAATTTCTACTGTATTCGTGAAATATCATCATTTTTCCATTAAACATGTACTTTAACAAAAACGCGTAATCTAAATAACAGAAATCTTGTGAATTTTGAAACTGTTCTAAAAATATTTCTAAAACTGGGAAGTAAATAAATTTTGCTCCTATTCAATCATGTCTATAAAAAACAACCTGTACGCCAGTCTCTTTGCACCTATTAATAGAAGCCCTTTCACTTTTCATCACTTATGTTAAAACCTCGGGAGATACGTCTAAGTTTTAGCCTCTCAATGGGGAAATTAAATTGATGATAGGGATTAAAATAGTGCAGAAAGTAGAGAAATTAATGATCTTGTTCCATGGTGAAAATTTCTGGAGAAGGCTTCATTTCTAGGATACAATTATCTAAAAAAATGGATAGTATGTGAAAATAAAATTCCAGAAATATTATTGCCTGAGAGTTTAAAATTAATAAATTTTCCTCTTATACTACAACCGTTTATGACATTAGCTAATGTATTTTTAAAAATATATATATATTTTAATGCGGTACTAAGAGATCTATTTATTATAGCTAACTTTGTAGCTAGTTTATTTAGAGCGAAAATTGCTTGAAACATAGTTACAAAGTATATTGCAATCTCAAATACCATCATGTTATTTTTTATGATATTACCATGAATTGATAAAATTTATTTTAACTGATTTCAAAATACCTAGTAGAACTCTTACTTTAGTACTTATAATTCAAACGCATATAATGTTCATATTAAAATAGGAATTTCATTTAAATGCAACTATAACTGTCCCCCGGTCAGATATTTAAAAGAGCATTACCAGTGCAATTTAGCATTAAAGTAATCATGCCAGATATACAAACAGCAGTTTCATGTATATTTATATGTCTGGTATCAGAGTGGTTTAAGAATTGTATGAAATTAAATGTCAAAATATTTAGCCGGCCTGCTTTTGGTTGTTTAAAAGAATTACGGTAATATTATTTAAATGCAATCAAAATTAATAAAAATAAATCAGTCAGATTTTGTAACACATATTTACAACGTTTTAATTTTTACTTTTATCAAGTACTAGATTTATTACCCAGCTTCGCTCTGGATTCAGGTTCTGTTATTATTTTTTTTTCAATGATTAGCCTCATGTTATGATGTTCTAAAGTTATAAAAACTCTTAAACGAATTAATTTAAATTTTTCAGTAATAAAAAATTCATTTATTAACTAATTTGTTGTTATTTTAATACATGCCAGTACACATCATTTTTTATTTCTTTTTTATCTTCTGCGATAATGTATAATACTGATTGATTCCTTGCTCTAGACATTCCCACATATAGCTAGATGATGATTCGCCACATATAGCATCCAGATTATGAGACCTATTTTCTATAATCTGATAATTATTATAGAGTATATACATATATTTCATGCTCGGAATTCTTTCTCAAAACTAAATCGTCTGCTACGTTTCAATGCCCCTTTCAGACTTTATTCATTACAATATACAGGTATTTCACGCTTATAATTCTTTCTCAAAACTAAATCGTCTGCAATGTTTCAAAAGGGTTTCTAGATAAGTGAACGTGTCCTTCAGTATAATTCAGTTAAAACAGGTAGCTTGGGATAGTTTTGATGCATGAAATGGATTGAGAACACATTCAATGAAAATTAATGACATTCAATATTTATATTTTCATTCCAAAAAAAATTTCGGCGTTGCCACGTATCTGAAAATAATTTATCAACTTCATTCTTGCATGCGCCAATATATGAGTAAATCACATATTTAATTCATGTCTATTTATTTTTATGCAAATGTTATAATTTAAGTGGCAACTATGAATTGTTAAAATGGCTTTGAATAAAAATATCCCTTGATAACGCGCAAACTTGTTCTAACATAATTCGGGAACGAAACGTCGTAGCGGGATGAAAATAGTTACATTCATCCTGATTTTCCGAGCACATTAAACCGTGTAAATTTCATCATGGTAGGGCTCACGGTTCTTTGTGACACGCACACACATACAAACACGACACATTTCCTGTTTCCGCTTTATATATAAGATATTGCGTCCCAAACATGCAGTTGCATTACTTTGAGAAACATATAGTGACATTTCTTGAAGTGATGCACAGGGATATTTCAAACTCATAATAATAATTTTACATATTCCCGAACCAGAATTTAAAAATACTATTTCATTTTAAGAATTTTAGATACAAACAATAATTAAAATTTTGAAAGTTCTTCACAATAAAAAAAAGTAGAAAAAAAACCCTTTACTAACAGCTATCGTCTGTATCATCTGTAACTTATATCTTCAGATGAAAAACATGAGTTAAAAATGTCGCAATTTAACAACTAATTAGAGTGTTTTTGTTACAACTGAAATCACACCTTTAAATATGAGTTTTGCAAAAACTTTCATAGGTCATTGTGGAGTATTTTGACCTAAGTATAGGAAAAATAAATTCAAATACCAAATTAACATTAATATAAAATCTAAATATAAAAAAACAGATTTG
The DNA here is from genome assembly GCA_907164885.2 of Dolomedes plantarius. Classification (NCBI taxonomy): domain Eukaryota; kingdom Metazoa; phylum Arthropoda; class Arachnida; order Araneae; family Dolomedidae; genus Dolomedes; species Dolomedes plantarius. The sequence continues at coordinate 210,022,287 of OU015490.1, read as the reverse complement.
AACAGACAGGGAGCTACATTAAATAATAAAAATTGTTACTTAAAATCAAGAAAAGTGATTGCAGGTTGTAGATGCACAATAAAGAAATACATTCTGCGACGGCTGAATGAAGTGTTGTCAAAACTGGTCCTGTAGTTCAACAGAAGCACTTATGGTAATTCAACAAATATTAGCTACCAAATAAAACATACGCTGTGCAACAAATACAATTAAATCTATAAAGCCATAACAATGAGCAGTCGATGATTGTGGTTCTCTCTTAAGCTTCCTTACAGATATAGGGGTATATTTCATCAGGGGGATTTTCATCAGGGGGATTATTTCATCAGTTCCACAAACTTTCTTCAAAATAAATCACGTACATATAACCCATCACTGTCAGTTTTCATTCACCTTTTTACCATCGTTATAGACTCAGCATAACCAGTAAGACCCTAAACGGAAAAAATATTCCAGTTCTGAAATTTCTCGAAATTGTTCCTGGTGACTCTCCAAGAGTAGTCAATGCGTCTTCAAAGTAAACGAACTAATGTCTTCCACTCTTAAACATTTAGATTGTTTTAAAGTAATAAAATTATATAGAACACAACCCATGGGTCCCTTATGGATAGATGACTGCCAAGACATCAAAATTTACAGTCTTAGGACTGTTTCATTATTCCTCATTTGGATCTAGTTTCCGTTGAGTGTGCTTTTGTGTCGTTGCAAAGTCTGAAGCAAAACACATAACAGCAGTTGGTAAGCTAGAGCTGTTAATCCATGCACCAATTAACCTCTCTCAAAGCACGTATTTCATGCAAATATATAATGTTCAATATAAAATACAGAACTGGAATAAAAGTAAGTTCCTTAAATTATGTTCGTCAATATTAGGATGTTACATTATGGATGGCATTTCTGTGATGCGCGTGAATAATTCTGTATAAGGTAACGTCCTGTCAAACTAATGTGTAAGGAATTCTCAAATACATTTTCGAGAAAGGCCTGCGCAGTATGTTCCCTATTTTTATAGAGTATTCTTACAAGATAAAGAAATGTCTCGCATGAGAAAAGGAGAACATTGCGTATCTCAGAAGCAGTTGTTTTACGAGCGATATCATTCGCTGTTGTCTAATGATGTTTTGAGTGCTAATCTCTGAGAAAAAGATCTTAACAAAGATACACTTTCTAATCTGAATGGCTTAAAAATATATTTAAAAAGAGGAAGACCCATACATAAATTATTTTATGGACACTTAAAAACCACGGTCAGGATCACACTGGTTGGTCTAATATGATATGAGAATTCCCGATAGGAAAACATTATTTATTTTTTTCAAATAAAAAAATATAATTTTTCATATAAATATGTAATGCAATTTATAGCCTATAAATATATGCTACAGACTTAAAAGTAATCAATTATATTTTGCTAAATGAATTTTTTTATAAAATATGCCGTAGGTTAAACTAACTATTTAATGTTTCCTTGTTACATTTATTACAAGTACATCATTAAAGTTTTTAAATTTAAAATTGAGATGAAAATTGTTTTGCGTACAAAACTATACTGAAGGAGGTTTACTATTGTTTCTCTTTTCCAAGAGAACTCAAATTATACAACCGTGAATACAGTAAAAGTAGTGCATTGTTATAATATATTTATGGAACTGAATTGTGTAAATTATCAGACTATAAATTTCAATAGCTGGCCAATTACATCGGCGCATGACTTACTTAAATACTTTTGTAAATAATAGGGAAAATGTGAAGCTATGCGTTGAAACAGACATATATATATATATATATATATATATATATATATATATATATATATATATATATATATATATATATATATATTTGTATAGTAAAAATGTGTGTTTGAGTTTGGTGAAATGTTATGGTTGATTGTACTTTCGATAACAGGTATTTATTTTATTAAAACATTCTTCTGAAACGAAATCATATTTATCAACCATATCTGAGAAAAGGATATAAAAATTATTGCAAATTATCAAAGAATTAAAATAGATTGAAAAAAAAATCAGTAATTTCCAATAACTAACGAAGATAGAATCCTTTCGTTAAAAAACAATTGTTCATATGGAAAGTGCGGCACATGACGTAAAAAACCTATATTCTCATATCACATTTGTATCCAAAATTATTATAGCGATATCAACAATTAACATTAATTTACATTGAAAAGCCCTATTGCCAATTATATTAATGATACAAATTTGCTTACACATTTACAAATGACTTTTTTAACCAGTATTTTGTTTCTGTCATTTTATGTATCATAGAATATCCGACCATTAGAGTGATTTCTTTTTGTTTGTATGTGTGTGTTTCCTAACTTTCCATTACGTCCTCAACAAGGTGTTTTTATGTCTATGCAGATAGATTAATCGTGACAAGAGTAGTAAAAGGAAATTATTCTCTTTCCGAAAGAATTGCAGCTATGACTTAAGTTACCATGCGAATTTTTTCTGTCCTTTTGCTTAATTCGCTAGAGTGCAGTATATTTTACCGAAGCTTTTTTTTTTCGGTATTACACTTAAACGAATATCAGATAAATATTGTTACCTCGTGATAATAATTCGAACATACAGCCTTTCTCGCGTTAAACGCAATAGAAAACGCTTAAAACTGAGCCAAGAATACTGCAAGTGTCCTTTATCAATCCATTGCTATAATATATTAGAAAAATTTAATTTTGTACAATATCAGACAGTAGCAGACCATAAATTACATTAGAAGACAAACATATCAGTGAACAACTTACTTTAACATAATACCTTAAAACTAATATATGTATATATGTAGTTGTATGAATGTTGTAATGTAACACCATTCTATGCAACATACATACAAATTACATTACAACATACTTTGTAAATAAATCAAACAATTTGTAGCTATGTGTTGAAATATACAAATATATATATATATATATATATATATATATATATATATATATATATATATATATATATATATATATATATATATATATATATATATATATATATATATATATATATATATATATATGTGGGTGTGTGTGTGTGTGTGATAATATTACTAACTACCTATAGTCGCCCATTCTGCAATTTATCTGTCATTCTGTCCTGGTAACCCCTCTTTCTTGTCTTTGGCGTAAATGCCTCGCCTTTCCACTCACTAACTCCCTCCGCCAATTCTGGCAACCTCCCTGAGCTAACGGTATTTTGGCGCTTCTACGAGGAGACGCTGCACTGACTCGAAGCGATGAAGATGTGTTGCTTTACTCGATAATAAATTAGTTTGTTCCTGAAACTGACTTTATTATTTTCCGGCCAAGATGTATGTTCCTATTTCATGAGATGTCCATTCCTCAAACTTTATATATATATATATATATATATATATATATATATATATATATATATATATATATATATATATATATATATATATATATATATATATATAAAGTTTGAGTTTGTTGAAATATAATGTTTGATTTTACTTTCAAAGACAGGTTTTTAATTTGATAAAACAATTCTTCAAAAGTGAAATCATACTTATCAAGAATATTTGAGAACGGGACATGGAAAATTGTTGTATATTACTAAAGAATAATTAAAATATATTAGCATAGATAATCAGTTATTTTCAATAGCTAACATTAATAGCAGGCTTTCGTTTAATAACAGTAATCCTTATGGACAATTTGGCACATAAGCTAAAAATCCTATAGTATCCTATAACATTTGCATCCAAAATTAGAAATAATTAAGAGTAATTTACATTGAAAAGACATATTGTCATTTATCTTAATGATATAAATTTGCTGAAACATATACAACTGTCTTTTCTCAACCAGTATATGTTTTTTTCATTTTATGAAGCACAGAATGTTCGACCACTAGAGCGATTTTCTTTTTGTGTGTTTCCTAACTTTCCATTACGTCCGTTCTCAGCAAGGTGTTTTTATGTCTATGCGGTAGGATTAATGTTGACAAGAGTAGTAAAAAGAAATTCTCTCTTTCCGAAAGAATTGCAGCTATGACTTAAGATACCATATGCATTTTTTTTCTGTCCTCAAGCTTAATTCTCTGCAGGGCAGTATATTTTACATAAGAAGTTTTCTTCGGTATTACAATTAAACGACCATACAAGGATCAATAATGTTTCCCTATGATAATATCTCGACTATATAGTATTTCTTGCTTTAATCGCAAACGAAAACGCTGATAATACATCATGATAACTGGAAGTGTTTGTAAATAAGGCATTGCTATAATATATTAATAAAATTGAATTTTTTACTCTAGCAGACAAAAATATCAGTGGACTACGTACTTGAATACAATACTTTTGTAAAATAAATACAAAAATACGGAGCTATGTATGGAAATATATATATATATATATATATATATATATATACACAGTATATATATATATATATATATATATATATATATATATATATATATATATATATGGACATATGTGATGTGTTTGAATTTGTTGAAATATGATGTTTGATTTTACTGTCAAAAAACAGGTTTTTAATTTAGTAAAACAATTCTTAAAGTCTCGAATCGTACTTATGAAAACATTTGAGAATGAATCATGAAAAATTATTGTATATTACCAAATAATAATTGAAATATATTAGCGTAAATGGTCAGTAAATTGTAATACTTAACTTTGACAGCAGCCTTTCGTTAAAAAAATCACCAATTCTTACGGAAAATTCCGCACTTAATCTAAAAACTTATATTTTCATGTCACATTTTCGCTCAACATTACAAAACGATGTAAACAATTAAGAGTAATTTACATCATAAAGACATATTGTCTTATTGACATAAGTTTTCTGACAAATTTACAACTGACTTCTCGCAAGGAGTATTTTGTATCCCTCATTTTATGAAGCACAGAATATTCGACTATTAGAGTGATTTCTTTTTGTGTTTCCAAACTTTCCTTTACGTTCCTTCTCAGCAAGGTGTCTTTATGTCTATGTGGAAGGATTAATGTTGACAAGAGTTGTAAAAAGAAATTCCTTTCTTTCCAAAAGAATTGCAAGTATGACTTAAGTTACAATTCAAATGTTTTTACCTCCTCATGCTTAATTCGTTGTAGAGCAGTAGTATATTTTACCTAAGCCGTTTTCTTCGGTATTACAGTTAAAAGAATATCCGATGAACAACATTGTTTCCGTATGATAATAATCTGATTTTGCAGCCTTTCTTGTATTAGTTCTAAGCAGAATGAACGAGTATAAACAAATCTTAATTCTTTCGGGTAATTGTTTTTCTATGCAAAGCTGTATGTAACAATACCCTGTTTCAATACAGAACTAGAAATATCTATCATTATGTTTACAGTTTTGACAATTAAACACAGTGAATCTTCTCCAACCGTCCAATTCTATTCGAGGGCTACCCCTCTAAATGGTCATAGCTTGTTCAGAACTACTTAAGGTATCCGTACACCTTCGGGGGTGAATTTTTAATTATTTTTTTTAATTTTGTCTTTTTATCTATTTTTTATATTGATATTTAAGTTAAAAATTAAAAAAAAATATTTATAAAATTTAGCTGTTGCATTAAAATAATTTTTCAGGGGGAAAAGCTGGAAAAAATTGGTCAAAATTTGACATTCCGCATTGCATGGTAACTGAATGGATTTAAAAACATTATAAATCCAATGAAAAGCACACGGCAAATCATCAGATATGTAAACAAACCCTTTATAAATATAAGTTTGTTGCAAAGTTTAGGAATAAAAGAGAAAAAATTATTTTGCCAGATCAGTCTCCAAATATTTTTAAATCCTCAATTTTTACTTCCATGTGTTTCTTTTGACATATAACCCATTTTTAGCATTAAATCTCCAAAAAGAAGAATGTAAACAAACATTTTAGCTTACTTCCGGTGTGCAGAATGACACTTCCAAATGTAAAATTCTACGACCAGTATTATTTCAATTGCTGTAACTCGGCTTTTAATTAAGATAGAAACATAATTCAAGCGGAATTGGAAAGATAAAAAATTCGGCTTTAATGTTATTGCAAAAAAACAAAAATCGATATTTTGACTGAAAATGCAGTTTTAAAGGTGTACGGATACCTTAAATAATTCATAGAGCCAATGTTATGGAAGAAAATACTTTTTCGTCACCCTTCAAAACGGCCATTTTTTCGCAACCGTTGTAGACCGACAGAGAGAAGTTTCCCTGTATATATTAAATGGCTGATATATATATTTTTTAATTTTACGATTGAAGAAGGGAGAATTCATCAATAAAAATTTTCACTTGTTACACATGATCCCTGCTTTACAAAAGTACTGTTTTCCTGGTACATTTGATAGCAGTATTTTATGCTTACAGTTTTGACAATTAAATAGAATTTTAAATGGCTGATGTCATTAATTGGAATACTTAATGCTTGATATTTATTTACGATTAGGATTGCAGGATGAAGAATTCGTTAGTAAAATTTCTCATCACTTACACATGATCCCTTCTTTACACAAATACTATTTTCCTGGTACAATTGCTTATTTTTACGATTTTGACAATTTTATAGTATATTAATTGGGTGTAATTTTTTAATTTTATGATTGCAAAATGAAGATTTTGTTAGTGAAACTATTCACTAGATACACAAGTACTTTTTCCCTGGAATTACCCTATAATGACAATAAGGTGTGTAGTTCAGTCAAAATGAATAATATTTCATAATATATAAGTGGTCGCAATAGCTGTAATCAGGGTGATAGAATATAGTACAGCTTTACAGCTGTCCGCATTTATGTTCAGCTTTTTACAGTACATATATAATGTAATGCTGTAAGGAGAATTAGTATTTTAATGGAATTAACCATATAATGACTATAATAATGGAAGGCCAATGAAAATTAATAATATATAATTGTATATAATTGATCAAAAATGCTATTATCAGGAGGATGCAATACAGTTTAGCTGTGCAGCTATTTACAGCTGTGCTCAGCATTTTACAGTGAAGCTGCAATGTAATTCTGTATTGTAAATCGACACAAACTAAACACAGAAACAGATTATGACACAAAATTGGTTCAAGGAATTGAAAAAAAAAAAAAATTCAAGACACGGTGGATTAAATTTACTGAAGTTTTAAGTAACTGTAAAGAGGATTGTTGTACTTTATAAACTAGTTATTAATCAGAAGTCAAAACGCCCAAATGTTAACCTTGTTTTACCAAATACTATATTAGCGGAAACACACCATAAGGACCACGAAAATTATAGATCAAGCAAAACTAATAATATTTCATTTGATATAAGTGATGACAACAGCTGTAATCAGGGTGATACAATAGTAACTCGTCATAAACTAAAGGCAAAAAAAAATATTATGAAACGAATTTGGTTAACTGAATCTAAAAAAAAACCTAAAATATTGGAGTATGGACTAAATTGTAAGATAAATTATTGTATTATTTAAACTAGCTATTAATCAGATGTCAAAAGAGCCGAAACACAATTAAACGTGTGATAAACCAATATTTTTCTAGTAACTTACACAAATTAAATGCAAAATAATGAGTAAAATAACGTATATTTTTATCATATAACGCCAAAAGATTCGGAAGAAATTTTATTCCAATTATAATATTCCTACCAGAATTCCATCACACTCTGTGCAAGACCTAATTCAATTATTAATTAACGAATGAAACGGTAGTTAATTAAGTTACAAATCTAATAGAAAGGAGTTCAGTTTTAATTAAGGAACGTTATTTATTATTCTATTCTTGCATGCCAAATGTAAATGGACTTAAATAGTTATAAAGGCTGATAAGTTATCGTTTTTTGAATTGCAGGCGGAACTTGATGTATTTAGAGAATATGATATTTCATTAATTCAAAAATTTTTATCAATTATTTGCGGTGATGCACAGACAATTTAATATAATTTAACAATAAATTATAATTACGTTTCTGATAAGTTCAGCATAATTCTCAAGAGGATGAGTATAATCAGGTTCGTGCTATCTAATTTATTAATGTAAAATAAAGGAGTTTTTTTCGTAAGCCAATAATATCCATGGAAGATAACATTCTCTATTTATCATACTGTTCATAATTTGTCTAAGGGGCACTTTATCGCAATATTGATATTAAATACATTTCTATTATCATCTGGTTCCTAAAATAGATAATTTTTTTCAACATGTCTTAGAGTTTTAGGATACTATCTAAAACCAATTACTATCTACTTTTAAAAATATTGAGTAAAAATTGTTTCATTACATTAAATAGGCGAAAAATTGCCGTAAGAATGATGTATGAGCCTAGCAAAATGGGAGCTTGATCATTTAGCCCCAATCATGCCCTTACACCATTAATTTTTAAGGCTTTCAGTTGACATTCAAACTATAGTTCTATAAAATGACCGGAGAATATATTTTCCCAGTTCTTTAGTTATTGATTAATGAATCAAAATGTCGTGTACGGGGTTTCGAGATAAAGACTAGAATAATTGCTGTCGAAACTATTGTACAGAAACTAATTTGTAACACATAATTTAAAAAAAAATATTGTAAGGGATATTATAGCATAGTTATTGCAAATAATCCTTTTATCTTATACTAAGCTCCTTGATCATTTATTTAATTTAATTAAGGATCAATATACAGTCATATTTCACATTAGAGTTCGTTTAATGATAAAGTATTTTATTTTTGGATAATATAAAAAAAATAGAATTGGAAACTGAATTTATTACAAAGTAAATATTTCCTTTGAAAATTTGTCAATTTATAAAATAACTCTTCTTTGACATTATATATATATATATATATATATATATATATATACTTACTAGGAAAGTAAATAAGGGATTATAATACCAACTTGATATCTTTTATAATGCATATATTTTAATAATATAACAATGACATAAAATTGAAAATAACCTTACAGTTTTCTTGTATGAAATTATAAACTCAAGTGTTCCATTTTTGGGGTCTGAAAAAAGTAGTCCTAATATGAGACCCCCATTCTACAATTCTAAATATGAATTAGAATTACTGAAAATTTCTTAAAAACAAAACTGTTCACAATGATTAGATAACAGTTACCTATATACACTAATAGGTGAAAAAGAAAAGTGGCATTTTAAACAAATTAATTGGTTTACACTACAGGTTTTGTTTACTTTACTTTTTATATTTAAACTTTTCACATTGTTTACAAATAAAAAGTTCGTCAGCTCCACAATCTTCATGGGTCCACCTGAAACACCTTTTAAATTGACGCAACTGCTCTCCCCGTTTGTCTTCTGACTAAATACAACGATAAAAAAGGCATTCAGTGTCGTTTTCATCAATGCTATCATCACTGCTGTCATGGAGAGAAAGTTTTTCATCATCTTCAAATTAGCTGAGATCATCATAGCTATAATTAGTATTATTCATTCTCTGTTTTATAACTAGCGTTGCATTTTCATCGACCCTTAATATTCCCCTCCCTGTAGGGACCACTTTGTATTTTCTTTTTCCCTTTATTGTTTCCTTATACTTTTCTTTTTTATCTTAATCTCGTTTTCCTGTTTATCCTTTGATTTCTTATCTTTTATGTCTATTTTATTCTTTTATTGTAGAAAACAATTTTTTTTAATATGCTGCAGTTAATGCTATCAATCAATGTATATTTAAAGGGCGATGATGCGAGAATATCGTTTTTACGGGCCGTACTTGGTTTTGAGGTGTTTTTCTCAGGTAACGTACGCAAAGGATTCATTTCTTCAGGAGTCACAAAGAACTGGTTTGTACTCGTTGTTTGATCAATACCTTCCACATTGTCACTACTGCTACATGGTTATGGAATTTCGCCTGGGCGTCTTTGCATCTGAAGTTTCATAGGAAACAAGGCTGTGATAGTGAAAACTAAAATGTCTAATATGAGACCCTATCTGATATTAGGCATGATTTGGGGTCTCATATTGGGCACGACATTGTTCTTGAACACGCCAATGAATTTATTAGGTTAGGATTGAAGTTAGCTTAAAAACAACTGTGTTTACAAACGTGTTTACACTCCACATTTACAGCTACCTATCCAATACTAACAGCTTTAATAAGAGTCTCACCTTACAGGTGAAAACAGCCAATGAAAATAGTGATGCAAAAAAATGGACGAGCACACATTCAGGAATAAAAATACTGCAACTTTGTTTGGGCTTGCATACAATCGACTGACTCACCAATTACGAATGATGCAATATACTACTGCTTTACGCTCCAGTCGCCAGGCGGCAGTACTTTATACGTCCTATAAGCTAGAGTCGCATATTAGGCATACTTAAACTATATATATACATATATATATATATATATATATATATATATATATATATATATATATATATATATATATATATCTGTGTGTGTGTAAGCAATCTATTAGATAGTCCGTGATCATTTATTTTATTTAATTACGGTTCCATTTATTCATTCATTAATATTTCACTATGAATTTATTGTACGGACGAGATTTTCCATTTTTCGATAATATTAAATATTTCTTTAAACTGGAAATAATATACAGATTCATCAAAATATCATTATTCTCGAAGCAGAATTTTAAAAAGTTTTTAACCTAGCACTGGAAAGTAATAATGATTTTCTAGTAAAGGAGGGTAGATTGTAACTGGTGATGGTGGGCAATTCTGATAAGCCAATGCTGACAAAACGGTGATATATTTTCGAAAGAAAATATCATTGCAATGAACTTGTATCTCGGATCCCTATAAACATATATTTGGTTTAAAAGCGATAGGTATTGAGCTCTACTTGCAATTAATTAAAAGTAAATCTTACACAATTGTTCATATCAAGATACGTACGTTAATGCATATGAGACAGTTTCATATTTTACCATTTGATATATATGAGACAGTTTCGTGTTCTACCATTTAATATATCTGAGACAGTATTATATTCTACCATTTAATATATATGAGACAATTTCATATTCTACCATTCAGATGAAAACCAATAATTTAGATTTACGTATTTACATATACAAGATCTTGATGCTGGGTAGTATACTGTCAATGTAAATTCCAAGGATGTTGGAGGACCTTTAAGAGAACAATACCTACAAATCTTTATAACTGAAGTTTGGATGTAAAAGTCGTTGCTTAAAATCATCAAGATAATGATCTGAGAACTGTAAGTGAACAGAACCTGACAGTAAGGTTTTTATTTCACTTTGTTTAAATGACACTGGAAAGATCACATTATTAAACACAACAGACTACGACACTTGGAGACGCTTGGAGTACACAAAAAATGACCAAAGAACTGTACGTCTACTACCCATAGATTTCGAGAAAAACGCGCGAGAAAAATATGACGTCATATCCGGTGTACGAAAAAAGAATTTATTGGAAACTTGAACAGCGGTATTTGCATATGTTAACATAGGAAGATGTTTAAAATGTCCACCGCGCCTATTGACGCATGCATGTGCGAGCCGTACATTCTTCCTGCAACATCGTGGAGATTGTGTGTCGTGTCGACTCTTCGAGTATTTCTCAGTCTGTCTTCCAACCTTCGGAAAACTTTCGCATCGGGAGGACGCCGTGATGGATAACGAAGGGCATAATACTCCCTAGCAGTTTGTAAAGCATTACAATTTTATTAACCGAAGATAAAATACATGTCGCAATATTCATGAATGGAATACATTATCACCACCGCAGATTACCGGTCGCTACTAGAAGCAAACTTTTAAATACGGTCCCAAGAACAACTTGACGTCTTTTCACGGCGTGTGCATGCATGCCTCGATATGCGTGGTGGAAATTTTTAATATCTTCGTCTGCAAACATATGCAAATACCGATGTTCTAATTTCCAATAAACTTTTTTTTTTCGTACTTTTCGGCGTCAAACTTTTCTCTTTCATTGTTCTCGAAAACTACAAGTCGTAGAGGTAAACTTCTTTGGAATTTTTTTGTGTAAAAAAAATTAGGGGAGCAAGCAAAGAAGTTAAGAAAACCGTGCCAGACAGCCACGTATTGGCATAAAATGGATAGTACACGTGTATCAATGCTCAATACAGTAAAAAAGACGTAAAATATTTTAATTCTTTGGAAATATGGAAAAAACATTAAAGAAGATTTAGGGCAAAAATTTGGTTACATGTAAACGATGAAAAAAAGTATTGGTTAGAAATGATGCAAGATTTTTAATATCGCGTGTGGTCTCCTCAAACATCTGAGACTGTTGCACACTTGTTTTCCATGGATGCGATGATGTTATCGATAACACTTTAGGGAATACTGTTCCACTCTTCAAGAAGTGCAATCTCCCAGTGTCGGAGAGTAAAAGGAGGCCTTGGAGCAATGCGTCGTCCGAGCATGTCCCAAACATGCTCGATTGGATTCAGGTCAGGAGAGCACGCTGGCCATTCCCTACGCTGTATTGTTTCAGCTTCAAGCATGTTCTCCACAAGACGAGCTGTATGCGGTCTGGCATTATTATGCTGGAAAACAAAGGAATATCCAATTGCTGCAGCGTAAGGTATGACATGAGGTCTCAGTATCTCATCTGCATGCCTTCGGGGCGTCAAAGTACCATTCCGAATGATATGCAGGTCCGTACGTCCACCTATGCTGATTCCACCCCATACCATAAAACCAGCTCGTCTGTATTGTGACCTTTCACGAACGAATGTGGGGTTATTTCGAGTGCCCCTTTCCCTCCATACCAAAACACGTCGGGTATCATACTCCAGAGTGAATCGGGACTCGTCTGTAAACAGCACTTGGCTCCAATCATGTTGCTCCCAATCTCGATGTTCAGCAGCTCATCTTCTTTGGGCCGCACGGTGCCGTGAGGTCAACGGAATGCAGACCATTGGCCTACGTGCATAGAGATCTCCCTGATGAAGCCTATTACGTACTGTTTGGCTGGACACAGTTCGTCTTGTTGCGAAGAGCAACTGTATTTGCAGCTGAGTATCATTGTCTGTTCTGTTTCGACGAGCTGTTAACAGTATATACCGGTCATCAGTTGCTGTATTGGCGCGTGGCCGACCTTGCCCTGGTCGACGTCTAACATTCCATGTTTCTTGGAATCGATTCCACAGCCTTGCAACGACACTTCTGGCGACTCCAACAGCATCCGCGACACTACGTTGTGTTTGCCCGGATTCAAGTCTGCCTATAATACGTCATGCCATGGATTCCGGTAAATCACGTTGTTGAGACATTTTCAAGTCCCTTTTTCTCAAAAAGAATAACTGAGTACTCGAATTTCACAGTTAAGGCAGTGAAACAGACGTTTCTGCAAAATCCCGATTTCCGCCCTTATGTTCTTTATCTGGTTTATGTCTTCATGAACTTTGATTTGCATATGAAGTTTTCTTCTTCTGTTTCCTGCTAGGCTTTAAATTATGGATGATTTATTTTATGTTACTTATCGTTGTAAGTATTTGTGTAATTTCGTTAAAACAGTGTGCTCCCCTAATTGTTTTGAGCAGTGTATATATATATATATATATATATATATATATATATGTGTGTGTGTGTGTATGTATGTATATACAGGGTGTTTGTGCTATGTGTGTGTGTCTGAAAGAAATAACTTATGTTGGGCAATTTCAATATAAATAATATAATTATATAAATAATTTTACTTTTAAATTGATATCAACTTGCTTATCACATTTGTACTAATCCTTTAACGTTCCTTCATTTGCGGCACCACAAGAAATACTTCTTTAAAGGCATTTCTTTTTAAAAATACGCTCTAAGGAGTTAAATTACTAAATATTCATTCATACACTTTCGTATTACATTTGAAATTGAAAGGAAGAAAAGTCAAATTGAAAACAAACGCATTACACGGGTGAAAGGAAAAGTCACTTTATGGGAATATTTTTGTGAAATTCCATTGAAACACGCCAAAACACAGGAATGCGGTGGCTCGGAAGGGAAACAAATATTCTATGAGTCAGCAACACATATCTACGCAAGTCAGTTTTAGTTGAAATACTTTTGTGCTGTAGGACTAGAAGGTAGGGGAGGGGGGGGGTGCTCATCATTCGCGGTGATATGAGAATGGCAGGCATTCCAATGAATAAAAAAGAAACGAGTGAACTCTGAATGAGAATAACGGTTATTTTGTCGCCCGAGGACTAACAAATCCTGATCCAAACTGTTGAATGGGCGGAGAGCGTAATTTATATTTCCTGAAAAGAAATAACAATTTATTATAAACCATCATTAAGAAAATTTAGAACCACATTTTAATACGCGGGAACAAATTTAAAAATAATTATTTGAGTATTAATAGTATCAAATCTTCGTAATAATGCATATTTTATGAATGTAAAAAAAATAATAGTTAAAATAGATTTAATTCATAGTACAGGGTGACGCAGGATGGACTCCCACATTTCTAAAGGCCATTAGTAAGGGAGGGGGGACACGGGGGCTCAAGATGTGGCAATATTTCGGGCGGGTTATTTAGATGTTAGTAGACACCAGTTGTTGGTCTTGTGAACATCGCGGTTTCATTATGCAGGCCTAGTTTAAAAACAACGATTCTACAACCACCTGACAGATGGCATTTAGGACATACTTTGGACTCTACTTTTTGGGCTCTACGCTTTGGGCTCTACGCTTTGGGCTCTACACGCTTTGGGCTCTACTGGCTCGCTTTGGGACACGCTTTTGCCGTTCCTGGTTGAAAAGCAATTCTATGATAGGTGTCATACGTGACAGCATCAAGTGTGTCTCCATTACCAAGGAAACCAAGTGGTCGTCCTCAGAACACTGGAACACCTGAAAATGTGCTATGAATCCGTGAGTCCGTCATTCAAGAGGAATTTGCCGCCATTTCTCCAGAGATGACCAACAGAGTGATCGAAAAGTTCAGCGGATGACTTCGGCAGTGGATCGCAAATAACGGGAGCCACATGAATAAGGTAATTTTCAAAACCTAGTGGAAAAACTAGATTGTTAGTACTTTTTGAAAACACAAAACATATTTACGTAATTTGTATAGTTCGTTTTTTACTAAGATATTAAATGTGGGAACCCATTCTTCTGCACCCTGTATTATTAATATTCGGAAATGATAAATTTGGAAACTGAACTATGAAAATTCCAAAACCATCATTTTGGAATAATCTAACAATGTTTCAAAATATGATACTGAAAATTGCAATTATTGTAATAATGCTATTTAGAAAAAGGGGAATGTAGGATGGATCGTTTATCCCCATATACTAGAGACAAAAACATAAATCGAAGTGGCAAAGTAATAGTCTTCCTGTTACTTTACGAAAAAAGGAAGCACACGAAGCACCACTAGAATGTTACTATTGTTCAGTATTGGCGACTTCCTAGTGGAGTCACTTTTACCTACATTTGTCGTCACATAATGATTTTTGCAGTCAGGCTGTATCAACAAATTAATTTTAAGTCATTTGGGCAATTTGTCGTGAAGCTCAAAAAGAGTTGAGACTGTGTAGATCAATTTTGGTCACCACAACGGCTTTGCCCAAAGTGATTGGCTGCGTGGTCATTTCGACGGTCCCATGTCTAACTTCGCTAATAGTGAAAATATACATTGTTTTTGTTATCCAACTGAAAAAATGTGATTACCGAGAAAATGAGTAAAATTACAAATCAAAGCACTGAAAAGTTCAGTTGCTAAAACACAGAAACAAAAGGTTATAAGCCGAGTCTGCTAAACAAAAGGACAATGGTTAGACAACGCAATATCTTTAGGTTTGATAATTCCAAATGTTAATTCCTTTGAGTGCGGGTGGTGGCGGGAGTAACCATGGCTCGCTTAAGGGAGTTGTATCCTCTATTGGAATTGTAAGATGCATTGTGGTCGGTGTCAGTGCCTCCTACCTCCACCCAGCCGAAAACTGGGCATGGCCAGGCTAAGAGGGGTATGGGTTGGTGACCATTTTTTACTCCTCATATAAGGACTAACATCGGAAGAACTAACCATTTAGCAATTACTAACAGGTTACAATGTCCCTAAACTAATTTATGAGACCGTGACTTTCTTGTGCTTGAAGGACTGTACAGAGCGACCATGAGTTTTCAGGCAATCTTGCAGCAGGCCTGCGGTCGGAACGGTGTCCCTTTTAGACCTGCTGAATGTTTCGTCTCTTTGTGGGAAGAATGACCAAAAAGTCATCTGAAATGCGGAAAGCTGAAGCTACGTTTGACCACTAAACAGTAAAAGCGTACAAGAAGAAAAAAAATTAACATGCTTTTCTACAGTGAGCTATAATCATCAAGTGGAAAAGGTCAGGAATTTTTTTTTATTTATTTGTTTTTCAAAGTGTATGTTAACTGATTATCACTAATTATTTCAATGAATTTCATTCAAATTTTAAGCATCAATCAGTTTGGGGCAAGTGGTGTCTAGGGTAGGTATAGGCACGTTAAATGCGTAGACAGGAAAGCTCATCTATGATGTCATTGGGTGGAAGAAGGTAAGAATCCCCGAAATATAGACTGGGGACGTTTCATCGAAATTGAAGGGGCACTAGGGAGAAGTTTTGACTCACCTGTTTGGTTCCCCCACACAAAAAAAAAATATAAAAAGTTGTCAACAAATTTCCGTTAATTAAAGTAAGAACATCTCAGAACAATTGCCTTCACATTAAGTTCATAATTTCTGATAGTTAAAAAAATATAATTTAAATATTATTGATAAATATAAAATAATATTTAATCACTGGTGAAGTAGATAATTTTTTCTTTGATATTTTCAGTATTCCTATTAGTGACATTGGATTATTTTCTTTTATATCATGTGAAGGTAAGTTTTCTAATTCAATCATGAATATGATTTTTCTTCGTACACCAATAAATTTATCTGAACATTAAATAAATTCAGAAAGAAAAGTAAAACAAAATAACAGAAAACTTAAGAGATTAAAATAAAAATGAAGGGAAGTGTAATATCTTTTAAATCATAAAAATATCTAATAATTTAGAATGTAAAGTCTCTCTACTATACATGTAACTATTTTATTTGAATAGAGGAAATTTAACTTTTAGTTATAAAAACGCCAGGGATTATGAAACATAACTTTTACAAAAATGTCTGACATGATTAATTATACATATGTTCTTCGCAACTTAAAATCACGCATGCATATGTGTTCGTTTCATTAAAACGTAACTATTAATAAATCCCTTCGCTGCATAAAGAACGAAAAGAAAATAAACTATTTTAGAATGTACTCACATCCATTTCACTGCTTCAGTTTAAAAATAGAGTTTTAGATTAAAATATTTTGATTTCGTTGCATCATAAAGTTCTAGTTATAGTTTTTTTCAGAATAAAATCAATGAATAACTAGCAGCTTAATGAAATCTTTCAACTTATCAGGAAGAGAATGGACAGTTATTAAAATCTTCCCAATAATTTGAATATTTCTATGTTATTAATAGTTGTATTCCGAATTAACTCATGAAAATTATTTAATATGGATTTCCCATATGAGATGTTTTTACAATGTTATTTAGTTTTTTTTTCAATTACATATTAGGATATTTTATTTAAGGAAAATAAAATATTTATTTATTCCTAAAACAACAAAGGTTCTTTCAAGAAACAAAAAGCACTTAAAATACATTATTTTTTGTGTTATTAATTTAATGCTATGTTCAAAGCAAAGAAGATAAAAAACAACATCAACTACAATGGTAAATTCTTGTTGCCACTCCCAGATAGAAAAAATGCAATTACCAAGATTGCAATAAAAAGGCCCAAGTTTGTAACTTATACATTTTTCTATTAAAAATTATACAAAAAATACAAATAAGATAATACTCACCACTAAATTTAAGATGACTGAAATTTAAAGTTACATTGTTTAAGGTATCCGACCTCGTTCAGATACCTTTTTTCAAAAAAATACATTTATTTTAAATCTGACTGCATATTTGGAAACTTACACTTATCACATACTTAAACGACAAGTGAAAACAAATAATTTTTTTTTTTTTTTTTTTTTAAAATGGGAAAAAAGGGAAAAATTTGCTAAAATTTTGCTTTTACGTTAAAAACCATATTTTCAAAAATATTGCTGATTTTTCACTAAATGTTGTTTCTAATAACAGATATATATACTAAGGATGCTGTGAAGTAGGATATTTTATATATCTTTATAAATACCAGAGATATGGCATTGCATGTCAGGTGTGGTTAGAAAAAAGAGGAAAATGACACAAACTTTCAAGAAAAAATAGCTATCACTCATCATCTAATGCATATACTTAAAAAATTCCACTTCCATGCACTCATCAAACTATAGAAAACCTATGATACAAAAATGGTAAAATTCTATTGATTAGTTTTTGAGTTATCATTGTTGCGATAAGTCAATTTTGCGAAAAATTAAATTTTCCAGAAAATGAATTTAAAGTTTTCATTATCATTTTTCTACATGAAGTATTATTTTTATGAACCTAAAATTCTCCTCATTCAAAAGTGACACTTTTCTTTTTATCATTTGCATCACTTACTTTCTTTTGAATACCCCTTAATTTTTTCCATGCTACTTATGTAGAAGTTATAAAATGACACTTGAAATCTACGATTCACACAAAATCCAAAAAACACTTTAAAAAAGTAAAACACATAATTATTCAAAATCTGATTGCATGTGTGAAAAGATGTATTTATAATTAACTTAAACGACAAGGCAAAACATTTAAAAAAAATTATATTTCTAAAAAATGGGGAAAAAGAGAAAAAAATTGCTAAAATTCTGCTTTTTCGAAAAACACCATATTTCTAAAAATATGGCTAATTTTTCCCTAGATTTTGTTTCTAATAACAGATATACATACTAAGCATGCAGTAAATGAGTGTAATGTACACATCTTAATAAATCCCAGAGACATGGCATTACATGTCAGTTATAGAGAGAAAGAGCAAGAAAACAACACATACTTTTCACAAAAAATAGCTATATCTTATCTTCTAACACATATATTTAAAAACTTCTCCTTCATCACACTCATCAAACTATAGAAAACATATGATAAAAAATTGTAAGATTCTATGAATTAGTTTATGAGGTATCAGGTATGCAATAAGTCCCTTTTGAGAAAAATTCCATTTCCCAGAAAATTAATTTAAAATTTTTATTATCCTTTCTCAACATGAAATATTTGTTTTGCATGTTTAAAATTCTCCACATTTATAACTGATACCTTCATTTTTTTCATTTAAACCACTTACTCTTTTTCGGATAACTCTTAATTTTTTTCTGGCTATTTTTACAGAAGCTGTGGAATGGCGCTTTGAATCTGCAATTCGCAGTTTGTCCAGTTTCCTGAACCCTTCCACAGTAAAATCACCAGGATCTATGCCAAGGCTGCTGAATACACCCAGTAAACCCATAAATCCATCATTGAATAATATCACACTGACATTAGCTCCAAAAAGGAGTGTTCGGAGGCTTACAAATGTATCCTTTGGCAAAATCTGCCACAGAATGCCATTAAAACTCTCGTTTGCATTCTGAGTTTTCCCATGCAAACATTTTTTTAACAAATTTTGATTACACAGCTCCATGTAAACAGGCTTAATTATTTTTAAAATATCAGCAGAAATGCCAGATGTTTTTTCTACAATATTTTTCTTCTCAGCAACTGAACGCTGATATTTGCACCAACTTGTCAGTCCACGTGGACACTGACCATGCATAGGGTTTGATGCACTAGAACTACAGTGAAACAATGCCGCTATTACTGCCTGCTGCATGGAGGCTAAATCACCAACATTGCTTCTGACAGCTATCCCATAATAATTTTGCAGTTTATCGATAAATCTGTCAGTAAGTTTTCCTTTTCCTTTTAATCCAGGAGTAGAGTTTTTTAATTTTCTCAATCTACTGCCTACTCTTTTTTGGATGTGTCCAATGCATTCAAATTTTTGAACACTATTTTCTCCATAAATGTCTTTCACAGTTAAAAAACTTTTAGAGTCACCATCACCATAATATTCCGTATATTTCAAACTACGCAGTGCCTCTGAGCGTTCGAATATGCGGTAAGCACCAACTGCTTCCATACCAGAAGCAGAGCCCTTATAATTTGCAGAGCAAATATGATCTGCCTTACGCAACTCATATTTTAGACCACGTTTCATTTTCTCAATATTTTTACATATAGCACAAAATTTCGACATGACTTCCATGTCAAGAATTTTTCCAGTTTTAATGGATAAAGCAGCAACACAACCATTTAATGATGAATATCCTCTGCGTTGCCATGTCCCATCAACCGATACGCCACATTCTGTAACACTATTAGCTGACTTCATTCCAGGCAGTTTTTGTACTTCCTGAGAGGCCTGTAACATTGAACTTTTTGCCACTGTTGATACAACATCTGAAAGTTTCTCCTGCAAACGCTTATATGAAGTGTTTTGTGGGGGAGAAGGTATATTGAGAGCTGCACATAATTTCTTTCCTGCAGAAAGCCCCTTTCCAATAAGCCTCATGCCAAACACAAACCTAGAATTTATGTCCAGAGATCTCCCTGTCTTTTTTGAGGACGAAAACTTATGACTGAAGTCACACTTTTGACATTTCAGAGTGAAATATGAACATAATCCAAATCGTGAGTCTTCATTCACACACAATGTATCTGAAAAACAACTAGGACAGCTGAGCATTGAAAAAACGTTTATTAATATCGAAAAATCAATTATTCTGTTCCCAGTTAATTTATCTTTCGCGTTTTCATCATATTCACAAATGCTATTAGACAGTTTTGAAACACTAGCAGTCATTTCATGAAGGTCAGTGCTGGCAGCCGAATCATCACTTTTGATTATTTTAGTATGACGATTTCCACAAAATCGTCGTTTTTTAGATCGTGTTGACCTACTTTTAGCCATAATAAAGGAATAAACAATGATTCAATAAAATAACTGACAAGTAATTAACAAATAAAACAGTAATAGCAAGCACATGTATCAGGATGTTTCCGAAAAAATTGTAAACAAGGAATCACGAGGGAACTCTTGTTGCCAAATTATAAATGGAAAAATAGGAAAAGCTTGTTGCCAGATGTCATATAATACCCCCAAAATATCAGAAATTATTATAAAACAGCACGTAGGGCAAAAAAATGAAAATTAGATGTAAACAAATCCCTTTAAACAACCACTTCCGGTTACAATCACCATCACTTCCGGTTTACTGAAAATCACAAAAACACGTATAACTACGGTTCTAATTAAGATATCAAAAAAATTAACACTGTTTTAGAGAGATAAATGTTTGGTCTATAAAATAAAACAGTAAAAAAAATTTCGAAACTTTGACCAAAAATCACCTTTTGAACGAGGTCGGATACCTTAACTTGCAAATTTTAACCAATACATTTCTCACCCCCAAGCGAATTTTCAAATGGTCTTTTTTATTATCTTCTTATCGTCCATGACATGTTCTTTCTATTTCCCTTTTTAATAACTCTGATTTAGGTGTCCAGGGTTCACAGATAGAAAATTTTGAAGATATTGATTTTGCTTATTTTGCCACTGTACGATTTTTAACGGTTTCAGTTTCAAAAGAATTTGTCTTTTGTCGTGATTCTTTTAACTTGTGAAAAACTCTTTGTACGCACTCAGATGAATGAGGTCAAACAGTTAAATGGGTGACATTTAACATTTGATATCTCATAAATTTTCACAATTTTGTCAAATGCTTTTGACATTTGATAAAATTTCACAATTGGAATTATACATCTTTTATATTACGTAATAAATACCAAATTTGTGGGATGGTTTTGTAAGAGGAAATAATATCCCTATTCATGCTGATTAATCTCCAATTGTATCATTTTATAACCTTTTTCAGAAAAGTTCCAGCACTGAGCTCGTAAACAAGTAATTTATTCAAGTTAGCAACTAATGGTCCTATAGCCTGTCAAAGTAGTCTGTCAGCTATCTATGCAAGGGTAATTCCTTTTCTTGAAGTAATGAAAACAAACAGAGGAACCTTCGACAGTGAGGCGTTTCAACTTATCTTTCAAGCCGTCTGAATTGCTTCAATATCATAAGGGCGTTTTCCTTAACCTAAGGATATAACCTAAGGTTTTCTCTAGCTTAACGCAGAACTTAATATTAACTCTCTTCTTGGAATCCGAGACCACCACATCATTCGCGTAGCTTAAACTAAATGCGCCAACAAGATGAACAATCGGTTGCTCCACCACCTAATAAGTTTTCATGGAAACACTTCCAGCGCCATTTCTGTTCAGAGCAAACATCAGGTGACTGTGTAATACCTATTCCTTGTCTTCCAATATCAAAGATAAAGAATTTTAAAATCATTCCTTAAACTTTTCGACAAAGGTTCTACATTCAAACATACACTGCTGTAATTTTAATATGCATTTTTTATTAAAAGTTTTATTTAATTTTTAAGACAAAAATCCAAATCTGTATTTATAAACCCATGTCTAGGAAACCCTTACACATTGACATCGAAAACCATTGTACAAAAGAGTAAAATGTGCAATGAGAATACCTAAGCTTTTTAATTTATACTCTCACAAATGTGACATTTCAAACATGGAATTTAAAACAGCCAGAGTCTGTATAAAGCCTCCTTAAAAGGAGACACCTACGCCTGAAAGCAGAAGGCTATTATAGAAGGTTTTCAGACAACCATACACTAAAAATAGCTTCTTCTAAGAATTTAAAGCAGAAGAAAGGCTCTCATAGAAAATTCCGCTCAATTTGAAATCATGTAGCTTGCTAAGATTCTGTATTTTTGACTGTGATTTGTTTGACTCAAAGAAAATTTAGCACGAACAATACCGTTATGTCATGACGTAAAAAAAAAATGTTTGCAGGCTGAGATTTGGATTATGTTTTTCTATAACAGTCTTATTTACAACTTTCAATAATATCCAATTATTATCTTAAGTAAAGTCATCTCAGTTCTTTCAAGTTTGTAAGTACCTCTTTATTTTACTGGAAATATGTGCTCAGTATATCTGAAAGGCTGTCGTTTCTTCAAGAGATATTATGGGTACTTCAAAAGATAAATCTTACTTGAAAACTAGACCTGAATAACAATGTATAGGGTGGGGCTGTTTTAAGTGTACTTCTTGCATACGCTAAGATTCCATGTGTTTAATTAAGGTACGCGACTATGTTCAGATGAATTCTTTTCAAAAACTCAACTTGAAAAAAAATTCTCCCTTTGTTTTTCGATGGAATATGGCACTAAAATACTAAAATGATCAAAAAATATTCCATGACTTTATAACTTTTTACAAAAATGAAGAATTTTGGTTGAAATTGAACATGAGTTAAATAAATGGCTCTTTCTCTTCAAAAATAAAATGTTATGGATACATCGTTAATTTTCTTTTATCCTATGTACGAAAGACACTCGTGAGTGTAATGATCTAAAAGCCAATCGGTATATTGAAATATGAAAGAAATACAGGTGATTATATGTATTCATATGTAAAATTTCAGTAATTTGCAATGAGAATTTTCTAAAAATGCAGCTATAAATCAACAGATAATATACCCAGAGCAAATTCTGAAGCTCTTTACATTCTTAGTATCATGAACATCTTCTTAAAGTTTTCATAGACTTATCATGGTTATGTATTGAGTTATCACAACAGTTGTGTACGTTTTTGGAAAAAAATAAGTTCTTCAAAAAACACAAACGAAGTTTAAAAGTATTGAAATCGGCAGTTTTTACTCTTCTTTAATTCGCTCTAATTTCATTCCGGATGATCGCACAGAAAACATTGCCTGATTAACAAACAGAAATTTCCTTTCTTTAAGAAACAGGAATAACAACAGGAAATAAAGGGAATTTCTTTTATCAAAATCGATGTCTTAAACGCAGTCGGATACCTGAATGATTGATAACGTTTATAAAAGTATTTGGTGGGGAGTTTTAGGCCGTAATCTTGAATCCCCCATGTAGACTCTACCGTGATATCCGAACGTCTATGAAAAAAAATTCAGTGCCGAAAAAATAGCCACTTAAAAAATAGAACGTGCAAGAAATGGGCAAAGCAACGCACTGTGCCGTTAGCTTGAAGAAGAAACAGGTGGGTGGATTTATGCTGGAAGTTGTGGTAATAATTAATTAAGTCCTCGATCTGAGTTTGTTATAATAAATTTCCAGGCTTGAGTGTTTGAGACACGGGTTCGAATACCGGTTTCCGAAAACTTTCGCTACAAAGGGACTAATGGTAATATTTATTGTTAATTTGCAAAAGAGAACATTCCCAAGTTTACGAGAAAACAGTTAAAATTAAGTTATTAATGCCATATAAATAAAATATTAAATGTCATTTTTAATTGTGTGTCGTACATATTTTATCTCATAATTCCCAACCTCCTAAAAGAAAGAATTCAAGAGGACCAAGCATTAATATAGAAGCGGCACAAAGGCAAACATTTATAGAGAAGCTTTATTTATCATTTTAAAATATTTCTCCTATACTTTTAAGAAAAAACGATATGTGATTCGTATGCACCATTTTAAAAGCAATCCTTCTAATTGCTTTCACATGAGTACAAACGCAAAGAAGAAAGAAACCACATTGAAACACCATTAGAAGGAGACTAAAAGACCTATAAAAGCATCAAACACAAATTCCTACTCCCCTTAATTTGCAGAAGTAAAAGTCTTAGAAAGCATTTTTGTATGAGAAGGGGTAAATTTACAATTTCTGTGCTTCCATTTTAGTCTTTCATTAAAGACTTAAATTAGAAGATTTCTTTGATTTGCAACACTTCTAGAATTCTTAGCGATTAACATTTGCTAATTATAATAAAATAAATATATATGAATTTGTTTCCAACGCATATTAGATCAAGAATATAGTACTGTGAATACGAACTCAGGTACGAGTTAAAGTGGACAATTTATTTTGTATGTTCCCAGTTTTTATGTAACAAATGAAATATTACTGACCTGTATAACAGCTATTTATTAACTCTGTAATAATACAACAATATCTTCTTTATCAACTCCATTTCGGCGTTGCAAGACCTACGAAGATGTTAAACCTGTTGTAAAACGATACTGAGGGAAATCATCGATTGTCTGCCTAGGGAGTGTTCTGTTGTTTTCCAGTGGATTCCTTCTCATGTAGTAATTTTGAGTAATGAGGTTTCATACTCATTAGCGAAGCCTGCAGCAATCGCAAATAATATCTCTCACTATGAATATTTGAAGACAATCCAGCTTAAAAATCTTAAAGACAAAAGATTGGTTCCTTTGTTTTCCTATCACTGTTATGTATCTTGTGAACCAGGCATTCTCTTACACCCAAAATTCTCCCTTCACGTTGCTTGTTGACTTCTACGCTTAAGGCTGCTTAGTACTAACTCTGTTGGATTCGAAACCTTAGTGTTTTCCTATGAAGAAATTCGACATTATTATGGCTACCACAGCTTTTGCCTATACGCCTTGTAGAACCTGAAAACCAGTCGCCGCGTAAAATACCTGCAAACACAGCCGATGATTATGTACCTGTTGGATTAACAGTGTGTGCCTGGGCGCCGGACTGACAGTATAGATCTGCCGACCACTTGGGGCAACCCGGGGCCCTTTTTTCTATGGAGAAAATGTGTATATTATTTACAGTTACATAAACGCTGATAATCCAATAAAAATGGTGTTTTTCAGATAGCCCGAACTTTTCTCCCTTTTGAAACAGGATTCATTTTAAAAATTTCGTCTGTCAAAGAAATTAATCAGCATTTAAAACACACTCAACCAAATTTTTTTCCCGAATAATTTAAATTTTAAAATAATATTTGCATATAAAAAACAACCACAAATGCCCCAAGGTGTAAAATTTATTTCCCCATTACGGAGTACAATTTTAAAAAAATCAAAAATGGCAATCCTTGGACAAATTTTCTCCATAGGTTAACATGCAGGAACGAATATCCAATAGGGTTCGTACACATCAGCGTTAAGAAATGGATAACCAATAGCTATGATTTTTGAGGGAAGTAAAAAGGTTTTTCCTCTTGTACTAGTACACTATCTGTAAGAGGGAAGAGGCCACTATAGATCTTGTCCTCACCTGTGTGTAAACATCTAAGACCTAAGTTTTTTCCACGAGTCCATTTTCCATAGTACACTTTGTTAATGTTTGTGATCTTTATATTTTTGTGTAATTACACTTTTGGATAATAACAAAAAATGCAGTAAGAAAACAAAGGAGTAACTATTCTTTTAAACAGTCATAACTTACTAATCAAACTATACCTATAACGATCGACTATTTAAAAATAATAAACACCGAACTTAATATTTTAATCTAGTGTGAAGGTTTGCTTCGAGATAATTTAATCAAATATTTCAGACTATTTCTGTTTTATATAATTTAAAAGTCGAAATGAAATATTCTTCAACATATTGAATAGTACCTTCTTTGAGCTCCCTAGAATAGTACTTTCGTTATCACCACATTTTTCATTCCTTTGAACACTTTAGAAAAACATGCTTAACATGTTCCTTCCCTGTTCCACCTTTTATATCCACTCAATGAGCTGGGTTCAATTTTTCCGAGAGTAAAAATTATTTTGTGATATATACGTAATGGTTCCTCTTTCAGCTGAAGGTTAGCAGAAACGAAATTTTATATGAACCATATTCCATGTAATCTTAGAGATTAATGTATTATGAAAAAAGCACATTTATTAGTATAATCTTCTTTAATATTGTCATTCAAATTATTGGCAAAAATAGATCAAATGTTCTTGTCTTTCAAAATAGTGGCTAAAATATATAGAATATTTTTATCATTCAAAATAATGACAACAATATATAAATTATTGTTATTCAAATTAGCTACTACATGTCATTATTATTTTTTATTGATGCCAACAATACCATAAATTTTCTTTTACTTTAAGTTTGATAAATATATATTTACTTTGAATTAATTAGACAGTCGCCAAAAATTTGCGAATTGGTTAAAATATAGAGCCAATTGGCACACTTGTATTATTTTTTTTTAAATCTTTTTGGTTCCTTTTGTTAAGGTAACTGCCTACGTTGAAGATGTAATTTTTGGACTATTTTGGTCAATTTTATTTTTTGCCAGAATTGTGTAATTCAATCTTTTTTCTTTTTAAAACCGTTTTGATTTTCATTCTACATCAATTAGAAGCAGAGTGAAAGCTATTTAAAAAATATCGTCTGCTACATAACTGAAGGGACAAACAACTTTAAATGCGTTTTTCTCAGAATTATGGTTTTTAACACAAATCTCTACCGTTATCATGATATTTCACTTAATAATGCATATAAATTGATACAATTTTCGGGAAATATCTTAGATGCTATTGTTAATGAAATGACGCACAATTATTGATGTATAATAAATATTTTTTTTTTTTTGTTTGGGGCTGTTTTTATAAGGAAAGGAATGATGAATCGGGGAAAATTTTCATATTGGAACATAAAATTGTCTGTATTATTTTTCAATTTTAAAATTTATCTTAGATTGTGGGTCACTTTGAAGATGACTGTGATATGTATCATGTGTGAGAAGGAAATCAAAATTGTAGCATTAAAATTTTGTGCAGAGTGATAGGCGTTTTAGCTAAATTTCATTAAAAATTACTTCAAATTGACCAATTTATAAAACATTATGGTATTTACATGTAAGTTTTTGTTTATTTTTTAATTTTTAAAGCTATTTTACCATAAAAGACCAAAAAAATCCTTAAAAAAAACGATTTTAAAAAAATTTGGCTCCGAACGTAGACAGACACCAAATAAACGAAACTTGAGTTAATTTTGTTTCTCGTTTCTAGCGTAGTATAATACTACGGTACTGTGTGTTTGCCAATCTGAACAACAGATTATAAACTCAAGGATTTAAGTGAAACATCCTAAAAATAATTATAAAAATACTAGTAGTACATGATTATATATATACATGCGGATTCAATCATGAGTTTCCTAGAGGATGATAATGTTTTTCTCTTTTTAGAATTCTGAATAAGCATCTTAGAAAATACTAAGAAATTAAAGACGAAATTAGTTTTTTTCTTAAATAAATTCTTGATAAAGGTACCGTGAAGTCATTTTGAAATGACAACGTATGCATTGAGATTTAATCTTAGACCCAAAATTAGACAGGCGCCAAAAATTTGCGAATTGGTTAAAAAATATAGCCAATTGGTACACTTGTATTAATTTAAAAAAATATTTTTCGGTATCCATTAGTTAGTTAAACGAAACTCTATTTAATTTTGCTTCTCGTTTCTAGCGTACTATAATACTACGGTACTGTG